>CM060913.1:637039548-637639548 GCA_030737875.1 Allium sativum
AATTGCCTGTTAGGCTAATCTGCTAAATTTCCTAATCTGCTAGATCTGTTATCTGCTAAATCTGATGAATTGCTTAATCTGTTGAAAGCTGAATAATTGTAATTTGGAGGCTCGATCTAAAATTGAGCAAAACATGTTAATAGAACTTCGGATAATCTGCCGTAACTTGTAAAGAAGTTAAATCTGCTAAATGGACATAATTAGTTTGGTATCTGTATAATCTGTATTGGAATAAATTTGCTATGACACGAGGTTAGACTCCGTTTGCGGTAGAAGCCTGCCCGGAACCAACCGACTTAACCAACGACCACAAACTGTCAGTCTAATGTGAGAGGTCATAGGCATAACTAAAATATGCTTAGACACGAGGTTAAGTCTGGCTTGTGGTAGAAGTCTGCCCGGAACCGCCCGGTATATCCAACAGCCACAAGCTACCGACCTAATGTGAGAGGTCTGTGCATTAATATTTAATTAATGCAAATCTGAGATAAATATGATGTCTAAAACGTGTTGGGTGGATAGGGTTAAACCAACTGGACTGATGAATTTAACAAACCTGTTTCTTGAATATGTAGGCCCAATACAAAGTTAGACAATCTGTAAGTTTGTTAAATCGGTACATCTGATCAGTTAATCTGAAAACTTGATAACTTGATTGTCTGATCTGTGAACTAGTAGTCTGAACTCTGTCTGAAATATGTAAACAAGTTAATCTGAAATCTGTTAGTCTGGGGACACAAGTTTAGGAGGGGTAATTACTTTTGTCATGTGTTGTTTGGGACCCATATTAGTCAGTAACCCTTTCTGGTATCAAAACTATGACCCAACACTAAGAGGGGTTCGGGCACGTTTACTTAACTAATTATAAGCGGTTCATTCTGATAATGGCGAGGGGTGTTGATGATGCATTCCAACAGGGTCATGTGCTTGCATGGATCAGGTCTGCTCTGAGGATGAAAGACACCGTGACATCTGTAAATAGGTCTGCGCCAATAGGTTGCCACTTTAGGGAGTGATACACCCTATTGTGGGGCCGACACAGGGTATTTATGTATTAGCGAGCTGATCGCTTGGGGTCGAATTTAGGGTACACCTAGTTCTGTCTGTTCTGTGGGTACCGTCTGTTTCTTTTGGGTGGTAACACCTGTCTGTTTCTGCGTGGTACCGTCTGTTCGGGTGGTAAAGGTCCATTACTAGTGTACCCTAATTCTAACATTCTGTTTCCATAGGGATTATTCTTTTTCCGTCTCGTATTCCGTTTCTGATTCTGTTTCCGTACCTTCTGTCTGTTATTGGGGTAAAAGCCCATTATTCGGGTGGTATAGGCCCATTATTAGTATTCTGCTTCTGTACGTTCTGTCTGTTACGGTGGTGAAGGCCCATTATTAGTATTCTGCTTCTGTACCTTCTTTCTGTTACGGTGGTGTAGGCGCATTATTAGCATTCTGTTTCTGTACCGCCTATCTCTGTTCAGGTGGTAAGGCCCATTACTAGCATTCTGTTTCTGTAGAGAGTACTCTGTTTCTGTTTCTGTTTCTGTTTAGGCATTAGGGTAACATCTAATCCTGTTATACTAGTATTAGTGTAGAGAAGTGAAAACTAAGTAAGGAGCTTAGCTTAGCCTATATCATTCTGTTTCTTCTGTTAACCTTCTATTCCTGTTACGGTTATCTCTCATCCTGTTTTATTTACATGTCATGGTACTATTATCTGTTTATATGCTAAAAGTCACTGGTCTCACCAGACTTATGTCTGACCTAGTTTGTTTCGCCTCTTTTCTTTCCGTTTCCCCCCAAGGTTCTCAGGGTGGAAACATCGGAGCTTGATTCAGATTCTCTCTACTTGAAGTGTTCGAAGTATTGCTTAGCTTTGACTCTGTCTTTCCATGGCAGTTTATGTTGGGGATTATGGCTTTAAAAACTATGCATTCTGAAGGCTTTTGCACAAGACTGATATTTATGTACTTGAATTCCGATATTGTGGTTTTGAAAGATGTAACCAAACTTATTTCTGTTTCTATTGTAATAAAGTTATAAATTTTTCAAGTACTACTTTATCTGTCTTGTAAATTTCTGTTATGTTTACTTATAACGTTCCACCGAAGTTAAGGCATTCCGTTGTGACCTTAACGGAGGTGGGGTGTTACAATCCGCCTACATGTCTCATTCCACAAAATAATGACCTGGGCCTCTTGGGTATTCTTCTTCTTCCCTTTTTGTTTGTTTATTTTATTTTAGTTTTAGATCAGGCCCAATCCAATCCATAAACTTATACACGGCCCGCTTCCTTCCTCAAATCTTCTTCCATTTTTGCCTGTTACGCTTCTTTCAGTATTCCTCCTCCCCCTCACGAAAATATGTCTGCAATGCTCTTTCTCTTCTTTTTTTTCGGCTTCCAAAACAAAAGCAAGTTAGTCCATTAAAACCAAAATGAACTCCACCATACCAGACAACTCTTTCACAACCCTTCATCACCTTGCGTCCTTGCTCTCGCAACCTGCACAGTCGTTGTGACACAAATCAGTCCACGCTCCATCTCTCTCCCAGTACACCACATTCGAACTTCCTCCTTTCATTAATACACGCACGTTCTTCCCATTTAAACTGCTCCTTACTACAGCTCTGTGCAAGCTGGTGCACCCAGTGCCACCTCAACAATTTGTTAAAACCTCTTCTTGTCGTTTGCTTTGATCCGCCTCAGTCTTCGTGACCCAAACGCTACATCTCCACACCCTTCTTTTCACATGCAACTAACAAAAATCCTTCCCACTACAATATTGTAACGATCCAGATTTTTGAACAGTTTATTTTAAATATTTAGTACGGTTTTAAGTATTGAGTTGATATTTTAGATCGATTTTTATATTGAATTATCAATTAATAATCGAAATATGATTCATTTCAAATATATAATGATCGTAATATGAAATTTAATTGAATTCGAAGTTAGAACTAAACCGAAAATAATTTAGATGATCAGTATAAATTCTATTTCAATATATAGACGATAATAATAATAATAATAAATTATTATCGAGAGATTTATTTGGTTAAATTTATATTATATTAATTTAATATGGTTATTTTATATATACGTTCAAATTAAATTTCAAAATATTTTCTATTGAGTTAATAGTGTTGTAGCATTAGAACGTCCGTCGTTACGTTAAAATAGCGGTTCGTAATGTTAAGTGATGAACTCCGATATATTTTAAATAGATAAGCTCAAAGTCGAATCAGAAATCAAATCATTATCCCTTTGAAAAGAATAAAAATCACTTTATATCAAATCAAATTTAATACAAATCAAATCGAAAATCTTTTTAAAATAAAATTTAAAGATTTGTTATGTACTTTAGCCCACACCAATTTAACACCCTATGTACGAATTGTCTGTCGTTCTCCCTTTACAAATACGTGATACCATTTCCTTTCCTCTTTACATCTCATTCTGCTAGAAGGAACTCCAAAGTTTCAGTTAAATGGCCAAACCAAATCCAAGCCTTTGCTTGCGTTTTTACCCAATTCAAAAATAATACCTGTGCTTCCCAAGGCAAGAACCAAATCCACTCCTTGTTTCATTCTCTTCCTCTCAGTTATCAAAACCAAAATCGAAATCAACTCGACAGGCAGAGGAAAAAAAAGAAAAAAAAAGGAAATAGAAATTAAAATCAATGAATCGAAATTTCAACACCGCGGAAATTCCTGGAAGCTCGACAACGATGATGGAGCTCTCGCGATCTGGAGATGAGATCGAGTGCGATAGGAGGGGCAGAAGGTGATCGCAACTCAGATTTTGTGCGAGATTGAAGGTGCTGAAAGTGTGCGTATATTGGAATCGCGATGGAACTTAGGGTAGAAAGGAGGATCGATTTATCAGAGAGCATGGATTTCGAGGTAGTGTTTAATCGTGCAAATCGCTGAGGAATCTTTGATCTTGTGAGGGCTGCGATGCAAGTAGGATCGAGGTTTTGGGGATTCATTTTTGTCAGTGGGGAGCGATAGGGATGATACCGCTAGGAAGTTCTAGGAGGGGCCGATGCAAAGGGATGGTCGTGGAATCCTAGTCAGCGTTGGTGGTAAATCGACGAAGCTTGGAAAGGAGCGGACACTGTTTGTAGTCTGGAAGTATAAACTGAGTGGTTTCCTTTTTGAATTCGTTTTGGGAGGAGCATTAGCAGTCAAGATCGAGGAAGTCTGAATGATGGTAGCTTCTGAAAACAAGCAATTGCATGGTGGTGGAGTTTTGCTAGTAGCAGGTCATTGTTATTCAGTTGGGAAAGATAATTAATGGCTTAAGGTATAGTTTATTTATTTTTATTTAAAAAGACTAATGATGTTTTAAACTACTTAAGTTATATTCAAAAGAAAATTTACACATTCATTTAAGTAGTTAATGGAAAATTTAAAAATATTCAAACTCAAAGTAATTATAACCATGTCATATGATAATCGTGTAGCGCAGTAGCAGTAAGGTATTCGTTATTTTCCCAATTTTAAAATATATAGGAAATTTATTTACTTGTTTAAATAGTTAATTTAAATGAATAAATGTTTAACCAGTAAATTTAAATAAAATTATCATAGGTACACGATACATTTCATTTGAGTGGGTTCGTTGCCGAAGATACAGAATTAAAACAGGATATTCAGCAATGGAAAATTCCGGTGAGTAAATCTCACTCACCATTTAATTAGAATTATTTTTAGTTGTTAAAAATAATTGATTGTTGCTTGGATGCTTTTAAATATTTTTGTGTTGATTTTATATTAGTTATTTAGGCTTGACTATTATATATATATATATATATATATATATATATATATATATATATATATATTGGGTTGATGATTGGATTGTTCCTGCAGTCTCATTAGCAGATGCCAGCGGTTTCAGAGCGGATGATTTCCCTATGTGCCCACAAATCTATATTAGTGGATGACCTTCATACCGTGATATCCTGCCTCGAAGCAGGTTGGGTATTACTTTGTTGACTAACGTCTATGGATGTAGGAAAACAGGTTGGAGGGATCCGACTGGATTCCTCCGAAATATATTATCCGTTTGTTTATTTTTTTGCACATATACTGTCATATATGATGTGTTAGAAAACCTAAAATAAATAATTGGTTGTGTGGTATTTAAATATAACTGGGCTTAAATGTTGATATTTTAAAATTATTGAAAAAGGAAATTTCCAGAGTTAAAAGGGAAAATTCTATTTTTCTAAAATACAATTTGAAATTTGAATAGAATAAAAATATTAACTTGTTTTAAAGGAATAAAAACAAATAGTTCTTTTATAAACGAGCTTATTAATGAAGTGAAAAGAAATATCATTGGATAATTCGGGAATAAAAATGCAAGTGTGAAATTAAAAAGGGAAATCTATTTTCCAAAAGTAGAAATATCGATTTCAAAAGAAATTGAAATCGAGACTTGTTTAAGAATGAATAAAGAAAATTCAAATAGAAATTGAATATAGAAATTCAAATGGAATTCAAATATAGAATTTGAATATAGAAAATATAAAGGAAATTCAAATATAGAATTTGAATATTGAAAGTGAAACGGAATTTGAATAAAGAAATTTTAAATATAGAAATTCAAATGGAGTTTGAATATAGAGAATTTGAAATAGAATTCAAATAGAATTTCAATGTAGAATTCAAATAGAGTTCAAATGGGAAATGGAATAGAGGAAATTCAAATAGAGTTGAAAGGGGAATTTGAATACAGAATTAAAATAAAGTTGAAATGGAAATTGAATATAGGAAATTTAAATAGAACCGAAATGGAATTTGAATATAGAAGATCGAAATATAAATAAATATATTACCGAGTAAGGAAAAATCGACAATTATAGATATGTTGGTTTGGGAAACTGATTTGATATATATATTAAAAATATATTAGAATGGAGTTACAATTTATATATAAACGAAGTTCAAATGTTTATGTATATAAATATAATTAAAACGAACTCGCTGCAGGGCGGCAGTTCATAAATTGTCGTTTCGAACTTCAATTGAGTATACATAACTCAACTGAAGTCGGAACGCTTTGAAACAAGAAACGTCAGGACCGATTTGATAATAGTTTTCTAATGGAGAAGAAAAATCTAGGTTTCGTCGAATATATTTTGAGTTATATCAGAATCAAATTTTCAGAAAAACAGCGCTAGAACCATTATAAAACCATAACGGTTTATTTAAATAAATAAAATGATTTTGAGCAAATAAAATCCGAATTTCATTTAGGAAAAATCAAGATTTGGGTTATAAATAATATCTGAACTCGAGTGAAGTAATGAAATGTGAAAACCTGTAACTTCCCCGGTGAGGAAAGTCCGGATGATCTTGAGAACACGACAAAATAGAATGCAGACGGAAGAACAATTCATTGTTTATTACAACAATTCCATCAGAATGCAAGAATATACAGAGTATGAATAAATATTACACATTTCACAAATATCAAAGATTTAAATTACATTTACATACATCGCAGCGGAAAATAATACAAAACACAACTAGAAGTAATACACGGATACAGAGCTTTCCGAGTATCATTCCAGCTGTAAATCAGGATCCTGTGAAAATAAATCTGCAAAATCGAAACTACTAGCTGCCCGTGTCGAAAATAAGGGCACCCAGAGTTTAGGTAAAAACAATAAACTCCAGGTCAGTCATGGGACTGGTGTGAGAACTAAAACAGTTTTTAATCTTTACTTTAAAGTTAGGTAAATCAAGGGACCACGCCGTATAACACGGAACGGGTTTCCTCCCAAGAATACCAGTGCATATAACAGTAGCGCAATGCTAAATAAAGAAAAATGAAGCTATTATAAGACCCAGGTCCCAACACACAATGCAACGCAAGCCGGAGGATAGGGTTTTACCTTATAATAGCCAAAGGATGCTTGGTACGTTTAAAAATAGATTATTTTGATATTACTATAAGTAACAATTTCAATCATAAATATCAATCATAGACGGCATGGGTACCATATATCATGTCGCCATACTAGCTCTACAATCAAAACCGCAAAGTCACGTATTTGGAAATTGGATTTCCATCTATGAACCGAGGCAAGGGATCGTCCTCCACCGAATTCGAGACGCTCTAGCCCGCCCCTCAGGCAAGTACTCAGTCAAGCCTTTGGATCGCCAGGGCCGGTCCACCGATGTGGATTAAAATGCCTGAACACTGCGTTTCCCCACCCTATGGGGTGTCAATGAGTCCAATGACTCCATCGGTCCCGGATCGACCGATATATCTGAGACGCCTCGCAACAACAACATCCACATAAGTCAAACTCGTCAGGGCGTGTAAAACCACTGACGCCACTTCTAGCTAGAAGGAAACGCATGCCCTTCCTGAGGTCCTTCTCCCGTTTCTGGTTCACTACCGGGGTGTGAGGCTCGCGAATCAACGCTGCACAAAGCTATGCCACACAGGCCGTGCTTTGGTCATCAACCACAAGACTCTGCTTTTCAACAGAAGCCTTGATTATTTTCCATTTAGGCATGCCACACAGGCAGTGCACTCCGTGCGGTTGATATCCATCAATATATAACCCCTGAGCTCGTACGTCTCAGAGAAGGGTGTTAAGCAAGAGAATAAATTCTCCGCCGCCCAACAGATATATATTTAATAGAAATCAATCATACAGAATAAAATCCAGTGTCAGACACACAGTCCATTTACAAGTTCGTT
Source organism: Allium sativum (assembly GCA_030737875.1). Classification (NCBI taxonomy): domain Eukaryota; kingdom Viridiplantae; phylum Streptophyta; class Magnoliopsida; order Asparagales; family Amaryllidaceae; genus Allium; species Allium sativum. The sequence continues at coordinate 637,047,268 of CM060913.1, forward strand.
CTGGGTCTGAACGAAACTGGAGGCACCTAGTACCCCGCATATCCATCGATCTCCAAGTACGTCTGGACGATCACTAACTGATTCCCTCCTCTTGGGTGTACGGTCCAATCAAGATCTTCAGTAATCAACCAAATGACGTGAAGACCTCCGGTCTTCGACCACTGTCTTCATCCTCGACACCACGTTGAATCAGTTGTTCAGAATGGGATAAACCCGGTCTTTCTGAATAACTCACGTATATAATAAACAAGTGTTACACAAACACAACATACGCCTCATTCCAATTCAGAATATTCTTTTATTCAAATATTCTTATACTTTGGGAAAGATTCCCATTAATTTTATCAAAGATAAATTCTTCAAATTTATCCTTTAATCTTCTCTCGAATACCACTTCAAACTAGTCGCGATTAGCGAACCACACCGATGTAATCATTTATTTCCCAATCCCAACCTATTCATCCCATGAAGTAAAACTGGTAATACTTCATATCTAACACCACGGTGTTATCGGTAAATTCAATTACCATTTCATGTTCAAATCTAATTAAAGGTTTAACTATCGCCTGGAGTAAAGATGGTGATACTCCATTCTCGATCTTTTCAATCTAATTAAAAATTCATTAAAACTCCACTTAGTTTTAATCTTTAACTGGGTTAAAGAATTAGTGTCATTTAAAACATGGTTCACGATAAAAAAATCACATTCCATTAATTATCGGGTTAAAGAACAAGTGTTATTTTAAAACACTTTTCACGATAAACCCAAAAATCAATACCAATTCAATTCCAATTAAATATTATTTAATTGGTACACTTCATTAAATCTAAATAAAAAGATTTAATCTTTTTCTCAACTAGGCTTAAGAACAGTGTTAATGAAGACACCATTCACGACAAACCCAAATCACATTTGATATTAAATACAAGGCTCTGAATAGAAAATATATTGGCTTATATTCAATATCAAATTCTACGACCAACAAATATCGTATTGGAAATAATGATATAAATATATCTTTCAAATTCCCATAACAATATCTGTATCATCACGGAATCCAACATCGAAATATTCCAAAGACAATTTCGATTCAAATCCATTCCAATTCAATTATTGGTAATTCTGGTTACTTTTAAAACCCTTTTCACATTCAATTTATTTATTTAAAAATAAATAGAATTATAATTCTAGTTCAAAACTAGTTCATTTCGATAAAAATATATTTTTATCTTTTCAAATATGGAGTTTTTCATCCCAATTCTTCCCAAATCATTTCTTATGATTTTACACAAATTATTACTATTTTTAATAATTTTATCAAGGCCCGTACAGTCGATTTCCATCAACGGCCATCGAACTGCACTTACAGCGACCTTTTCCAAATTTGATTTGGACATAATTCCAAATCCAACCGTTAAATTTCTAATTTCTATTATTCGTTAGAAACCTCTTTTCGGTACGAAACCAACGGTTTCGGTTTTAGGAGAATCCGAAGGTCGGATCTCCCGCAATGTCAATTCGAAGTCAATGGTCGAAATTCGCGAACTACCGCAGCGCGGCACGTTCTATTCAGGCCATTATATATATAATATATATATTATATATATAATATATATATTATATATATTTTATCGATTTCCTTTCAAAATTTATTTTATAAATCGTTTAAATTCGTTTTCAAAACGATTTCAACTTCTTGTTCGATTTCAAATCAAAATTGAATTTTCCTTATAAATTCGTTTTAAATTCATTTCAAATTAATTTTAATTCAAATCAATTTTTAATTCAATTCTTTCTCAATTCAATTCGAATTCATTTCTATTCAATTTCAATTCGAATTTAAATCTATTCAGTTTCATTTTCAATTTCAATTCGAATTGAATTCATTTCTATTCAATTTCAATTCGAAATCATTTCTATTTAATTTCAATTATATTCAATTTCAATTCGAATCGAATTCATTTTCAAAATATTCAATTTTGAAATAACTTTTCAATATTCATTATAAAAACGAATATAATCGATATAAATATCGTTTGCGTCAAAATGGCGTCAATCTAATCAACATGGCTTCATATATTTCTATTTTCAAATATTCTATTTCAAATATTTCTATTTCAAATATTTCTTTTTCAAATATTTCTATTCAAATATTTCTATTCAAAACTGGAATGAGGCCCAATCAATTACCATAGATTTTATTTCTATGGATTTCCATACAACGCATGTATATATCAACAATGACAAATAATCAACCATCATCCAAAGTGCACCCTAAACTGTATAAGCATCAAATATAAATATTCAGCGCTTATAACAGTCTGTCAATCAATCGATCGACATACAACTAATTATTGGGATTAGTGTATGTCATATATCACCCCAATACCCGTGTGGGGTTTTCAAACAATCAAACACAGATTTTATTTGCGCAGTTGGGCAATGTGTAAAATTTATTGTCGATATTATTTAAAATAATTCATTTTAAATAATCAAAATTCGCTAAAATTGCCAAAATAAAATTTTTAAATTGGCCCAGATTTCCAGGTTATTACATGAAATGATTTTTTTGAAACAAAATCAAACCAGATGTTTAATTGTTGAGTAGAATTAACTAATGTAAGAAAAATTAGTTAATGGAATTTTAAATCAAAATTGGACTTTGGATCAGAAAAAAAGGGTTTGTAAATTCATATTCGAAATCGAATATGAAACTTGAATTTGAAATGGCATTCGATTGTTTTGAAAATAAATTAATTTATATTTGAACGTGATATGTTCAAGTAACAAGTGAAATAGGCTAAGAAGCTAACTAAAGAATAAATGGACGAAACTGAATTCAAACGAATGGATTGAGTTGAATTGAATTGAAAACAGGTGAACATGTGTTAGACAGGTACGGGATGAAGTATATGAAGATTTTAATTTATGTGCCCGACAAAAAGGTACACGTTTAAATTCCATATGAGGTTTTATGCGTCGTATCGGCAAGCCGCTTGGCCTTTTCTTTTTCATTTTGATTGGAGAGGCATGTGTGGCGGTTTGGGGATTTTCCCGATGCTCCCGGTACAGAGGAGGTTATGGCGAAATTTTCCGGAAATTTAAGGAGTTAGAATATTTTAAGAAGATTTGATAATTAGGAATCGATATATATATATATATATATATATATATATAATTCGATAATGAAACGGAATTAAAATAGAATGTTATAAACAAAAAGGAAATCGATAGGCTGGTAATAGAAAGAGAAACATATATACATTTAAAAATGAATAATTTGTTTGTATGGTGTTGATTATTTGAGGCAAGTGGTTTTGTCTGTTTTGAAGTTAATGATGTTTTCAGTCAAGGTTTGAGAGGTAGTTATACCCCAACTTGATTGATTTCATTTTTGACCGATAAATGGCAAGATCCTGTCTCGAAGAAAATTGTTTGAATAATGGTTAGTCGAATGCGGTATTTTGGGTTGTTGTAACGATGCTTTATACAACATTCATTTTAACCCAAGTAAGTGGAAATTTGAAAATATAATAATAAATATTTCCTCGGTATAGAAATAAATGGTTGTAAAAGAGATAAGTAATTGGAATGTTTTCCGACTGCAATTAAAGGATATTTTCTAAATATAGAAAATAAAATAAGGCGGTATATGGAAATGTTTTCCAAATAGCGTAATGGGCCAAGATGATTCTCGAAAATATCGTGTTAAAGAATATTGATAAAGAAATGGATAAGTGAATTAATTAATGAAATATTAATTAAAAGGCCCCGTGATTGTTTAATGTTTTGAATTGATGTTTGTTTTTCTTCGATAGTTAAATAACCGACTATCGAAGTGTTTGCCAATATCGTTGTCAATATGGAGAGACCGGTTGGATTATTATCCGAGAACCACTCTGTATTGACAGTAGCGTTACGAATCAGATTATACGAAGATAATCGAAGACGGAGTAAAGTGCAAGGACTTTTTCTATTAATAGAAATTGTGCCTTCGGTTTTGTTTAGTCCTAGAACGAACATATATGGATGAATGTCTGACAAAGTATTTCCAATGATCGAATATGTCGGTATGTATAAATATATATGGTGGCAACGGATTTATTCCCTTAGCATAATATCCAGAATATATTTGTGCAAATCAATTAGTGATTAACGGATCTGACAATGTAGCATTCAAAGTGATTGTGCTATCAATGAATGATAAGTAATCATAGCCTCAGGCCTCAACAACCGGGAAATGACAAAAATCGGGTAGGCAGCATGGCTATGTGGGTCGCTCCCATTAGGATATATAATCACCTATCTAGAGATATTCATTTTTGTAACGACCCAAAAATCCATACTATCTGAGCTGACTAATACAACACATGTCCAAGTCAAATAATACAGAAATACGAGTCATTAGGGTTAAAGAAAATAGAAAAGACAGAAGAAGAATAGAAATAACAACACAGAACCTCACAGCGGAATGAATAAAATATATTGTATAATATAATATTGAATACAAAATTTGTACCATACATACATACCATCATCATGGCACAATACAATATTTGATACAGCGGCAATAACTCTAAAATAACTAGTAGTGAAGCCTCCTGCTTCAAGCTTCTCCAAGTGTATCTGTAAAAAAACTGAAACACTTGACCTGCGCGTACAAATTTGGGCACCCAAGAGTTTAAGAAAAACAAAACAAAATAAATTTTGGGTCAGTCATGGGACCGGTGTGAGTAAACTCTAACCATATAGTTTAACTTCAAAAATATTTTGAAAGAAAGAGATAATAGTAGGACCAGCCCAGACATAAACACGGACGGTTTTTACCTTACTATAACCCAACATATTTTGATATCAAAATCCAATGATATTATAATAATGTCTAATCAAATAAATAACCAAATAGTAGAAAGTTTGCATCGCACGCTCTACATACATAGTATAAAATCAAAAACCGCAGGGCGTTTATTGGAGATTGCATTCCAACTATGACAAGGTATGGGACCACCTGCCGATAGTGTATCTCTAGAGGTGAATACACTGGGTTCAACAAGAACGTCTTGCAACCCGGCCCTCACATGACCGACCACTCATTTCTCTTGAGTGTATCGAATGTATATCACCAACGGTTAGGCTCAAACCACCGTTTCCCGAAAAGGGACAGCATCAAAATAGATTAAATAAGTAAAAGGAATTTCTCTAAATAGGTGATTATACACTCTAATGGGAGCAACCCACATAGCCATGCTGCCCGCTCGATTTTTGTCATTTCCCGGTTGTGAAACTTGAGGCTACGTCTATCTTTTAGAACATCTGGCCCCCATACACTTTGAATGCCACATCGTCAACCCGTCAAATCACTAGTTGATCTTTCCAAAAATATTACGGGGTATAAAAGCTAAGAGAAACGAATTTCTCTGCCACCAGACGTAATACCTTGAAAAGATCGTCTTATGTGATCGTTAGGAATACTCTGTCAGACATTCGTCCATACAAGTTGTCCTGGGACTGGACAAACATAACAGCTCTTTGAATTCCACTCCGTCTTCGATTATCTTCAGCATAATGTAATTCGCAATGCCTACGCCTATACGGAATGGTTTTCGGATATTAAATCCAACCGGTCTCTCCGTATCGACAATGATGGTAAAAATCTTTGATAGCCGGTGTTTTAACTATCAAAGGAAAAATAAACATCCATCAGCCAATTTCACAATCACTGGCCCTTTATAATATCTCATTTTCATAGCGAATTCTATATATATTGTATATCGATTTCTATTATCAAAATTTCTTAAAAATATTCTAACTCCTTAAATTTTTGCAAAAATTCGCCATAACCTCTATACCGGTCAATAGTTCAAACCCCAACTCGCCTCTCTGGGCCCTTTCCATTCAAAAAGAAAATCAAAAAGCCAAGCAGCTTGCCGATTCGACACATAAAACCTTATATGGAAATCTAAACGTGTACCTTTTTGTCGGGCACAAATAATATTCTTCATGCTCTCTACATAACTTTCATCTCATACCTGTTACCATATGTATATCCACTTCTAATTTATTTCAAGTCAATTCAATCAATTTTGCTTTCCATTCGCTAATTACTTTACTAATCAGCTTCTTTACTAAATCTGCTTTTAATTCAAACCTATCATGTTCCTGTTTGTATTTACTTATACACAATTCAAACCCAATCTCCTTGCTCGCTTCCAAATCATAATCCAAGTTTTTAGACTCAAATTTCCAATCTCGATTAATAAATCAAATTCACTAAAATTAAGTTAAGTGAGAATTAAAACTCTATTAACTAATTCCTTCTGAAATTAGATAACTTCATTTGATAATTAAAACATGATTTTTGTTCCAAAAATCAATATATTTACTCGACTTGAATTCCTATTAATTTTTATAGCTCAAGTATGAATTTTACTAATGGAAATTCGGATTTTATTCACTCAAAATCCTTTTATTCAATTTAATAAACCTTTATGGTTTAAAACAATTATGGTGTTGTTTTTTCTAAACACTTGATTTTGACATAACTCAAAATATATACGTCAAAATCAAGATTTTTCTCTTCCATTAGAAAATTATTATTCAATAGGTCCGGGCATTTCTTGTTTCATCGAATTCCGACTTATACTGAGTTCTATGTACTCAATTGAACTCTGAATCGTCAAATTTCGAACTACCGCGCTGCGGCGAGTTCGTTTTAATTAAATTAAATATAAACGTTTAAACTTCATTTATTAGTAAATTTCAACACCATTTCAATATTTTAAAATAAACCAGTTATCCGAATCGATTTCTCCAAACTCGTCGATTCCTTTATGCCACATTCATAACTCAGTTATGAATTGATTCAAAACTAAATTTTATATTCAATTCCAATTTCCTCGGATATTAATTATTTTATAAAAAATCGATATAATCGAATTTCAATTATAAATTTTCTTTATGGAAAAAATCAAATTTATTCAACACCTACACCATTACAAACTAATATCATCCCTTGATAATAGTGAAGTCGTTCAAGTTGGGGTACTTTATTTACCTCTCAGACCTTGATCGACAATGTTCTTATCTAGTGACAGATAAAAGTTTGTAATACAACACTCGATTTATACCTCACCTTTTATTCCATTTCTTACATTTGGAATCTATTTTCCAAATTACCGATGAAAATTATTTCATCACATTTATAAACGTTGTTTATAAATTTGCTTCCTTGTTAAATCAAAACTTCCATTTTAGCAATCTACATGAAACTCAATTCCAATTTCGGAATAGTTTATTTTATATAACTTATATATATACATAATATATATATATATAATATAAATACATAATCTATTTTCGCATCAAATTTCAATTATAGTTTCTGCATATAAATCCAATATTCTTTCTGAGATTAAATATTTTTATAAATTCGACATAGTCGAATTCTATTTATAAACCCTTACGGATTTATTCCAATTCAGTTTACCTTTTGAACATCCAAATGAATTACATAATTTGTCAATTCTCCTTTTTAATCCATACTTGAATTTAAATTCTAATTATCCAATAATAGTTATTTCTTTTTATTTATTCCGAACATCAAAAATGATTTCGTCATTTCCTTTGAAATGATTCCCCATTTCCCCTTTTCAATTCATTTTTGAATTTAAATAATCCAATTATTCTAGGATCATTTTCCATTTCATTTATAAACATCGTTTATAAATCCAACTACTTGTTTCAAATATTGAAACAGGTTTCTATTTCAAATTTCTTTTCTGCTTTCGGAAAATAGTTTCCCTTTTTAAAATTTAGCACTTGACTTTCCATTTCTAAATTGCCCAATGATAATTTTTCTTTTCAATTATAAACATCGTTTATATATTCCATTTTTCTTGTTTTGAATATTTAAGACAAGTTCCTGTTTCAAATCATATTTGAACCTCAATCCCTATTCTAGAAAATAAACTTCCTTTTTAAATTCAGACTTGAATAAAAAAAAATATAACATTGTCAAACAAAAAATTTTCTTTCCATTCATAACCTTGTTATAAATTCAGCTACTTGTTTTTGTTATTAAAACAAGTAAATATTTCATAGTTCATTCAAAATTCCACTTTTATTTCAGAAAATAAATTTTCCTTTTTAATGTCAAAAATCCCTTTTGATATTTTTAAATATCAATCTCTAAGGCCAATGATATTTAAATACCCAAATAAGCAAACCATCAATCCAATTCAACGCATCACACACATATAAATAGGTAAACAACAATAAATAAATTTGATGAATCCAGCTGGATCCCTTCAACCTATTTTCCCTGCATCCACAGATGTTAGTCACATAAATAATACCAATCCTGCTTCAAGGCAGAATATCGCGGTACAAAAAGGGGATCCACTTATATACGTGGAGCGTAGGGTCATCCGCTAATGATACTGCAGGCATCCGCTAAGAGTATTGTGGGAAATGTCCAATATATATAATAATAGCGACAACCACCAAGCCTAAATAACTAACATATATATTATATAATAACCACAATAATTCATCAATTCATTCATGCACCCAAGCAACCAACAAATTTATTTTTAATGATTAAAAATAAATTTAAATATAAAACTGTGAGTGAGATTTACTTACCTGATTCTTGTTTGTCGAATATCCGAATTAGTTTCCATACTTCGCGACTAGGCAATTTATTCGACTCGTCTCAAAAGAATTCATCTAACACCTATGATCATTTAATTTTATTTATCAATTAACTATTTATTATTTTTAATTAACTTCTTGAATAAAATAATTGACTAAACAAATTACAAAATTATACCTCAATCGATGTATTTAATCCTTTCTTCTTCTCCATTGTACAGGTCTGCCCTTATATGTGGCCAAGTTACCAACTGCACTTGCCATCTGAGTCTCGCCCACCCCCTTAAACCAACTCTAGCTCCATAGCACCATTTTCACAAACACTTGTTGCCTATCCTTCATTACCACTGTGCCTTAACTCTTACAGTAAATTGTTTGAACCCCTTCAACATCCTACCACAATTTGCTAAACCCCTAAATTACTCCAAAAAAAATCACTGATCAGTTCCTTTAAAACCCACTGATTGAACTACAGCCCTACTAGTTCATCTGTCGATAATCACTCTCCCATTCCAATTCATCAATCCACACTGCCATACTCTCCCCACATCCTCTCTGCATAATCCCAAAACATCCCAGTTGACCATCACTTCACCTAAGAACCCAATAGCAACCCTACAAACTTTGATTTTCCCAATCGCGATCCGCATATAGACCCCAAAGCACCTCAATTTCAACCTTGTGTGTGCCTGAATCGCGAATACCACCTCGATGTTGAACTCGCGCTAAAATCCCCAAAGTCGAACCCTGGAATCTCGCGTTTGATTTTGATTTTCAGTTTCCTTCTTCTTCTTTTTTTGATTTGGGGGAACTTGCGGTTTCAATTTGAGGAAGCCAGTGGAACAGCTTCTATTTGAATTTTCAAAATAAAGAATAAAGGGTTAGAAATTGATTTTAATTCTTGCTGAGTGGAACGAAAGGGTAAGAAGAAAGGGAAAACGATGGTTTATATTAGTGCGAGAAGAGACAAGGGGTACACATGCCATTAATACGATTTGATTTGTTTTTAATTCGATTTGATATCAAGGGATTTTTATTCCTTTTTAAAACGATATCGATTTGATTTTTATTTATTTCGAATAGATATAAAGTGATTTATATTTTATCTAAACGGATTCTGATTTGGTTTCTGATTCGATTTCGATCTTATCCATTACAAATATCTCGGGGTACAAATTTAGAATCGTAAACCGCTATTTTAACGTACAGACCGACGTTTCAATATTATGAAGCTATTCTAAATTGAACTGCATATATTTTGAAATTTAATTTGAACACAAATACCATATTAAATTAATATAATATAATTTAAATTTAGAACTAATCATTTTCTCGAAAATAAATTATTATTATTATCGTTCATATTCAGACAGAACTAACACTGATCATCTGAATCATTTCGATTCAGTTTTAACTTCGATTTCAATATATTTCGTATTACGATAATTTAATATATTCGATATTAAATCGAAATCAAATTTTAAATTGATAACTAAATATATTTATATTATCAACTCATATTTAAAACGATATTAAATATTTAAAATTTATCGACCAAAAATCTGGGTCGTTACATTCTTCCCCCCTTAAAAGAATTTCGTTCCCGAAATCGCTAAGGTAAGAAAAATGCTACAAACCTAAGTACTTTTCAAAACATACTTATGCTGAAACTAAAATCTTCATATTTCAACGAATTTCAATACCCACAAACCTTTGGTTTTCATTCATTTAATTTGAATGATCTACAATCAATTCATATTCCATTCAAATTGATTTATCAATTTATTCATTTCGATTCATTTAACTTGTTTAAGTTAAATTTAAATGCCAGAATTCAAATACCCGGGTTTTTATTTCAAATCCCTTTTGAAATCACATAAATATATATAAATATATTTATTACTATCTCAAATTCAAAACATATGAATTTCAAACCATTTGTTTTCTTTCAAACAAACTTCCCTCAAAAGCTTTTCTAAGGTAGCAATCCATCACTTAGAAACTCGAAAATGAACACTGATGATGTCGCGATCATCATCAGAGTTATTTTCCAACCACTGAAGTGAGTTCAGTGCTTTATCACTTTCAAAATCCATTCAAAACGATTTTTATCCAAAATCCTTCCCAAAATAGTGCTATATCATTCTACTATACTTCAGAAAAATATTTTCCAAACATCCTGGATTTAAATTCCAGTTCTGGTTTCAATCCAATTTTATTTCATCTCGTTTGTATTTACAAATTTTATATGGTTATCCATAACCATTTCAATTTTTATAATCACGTCTGATGATAATAAAAGCAACCAACTCATCCATATATATTATAATAATTTAGAAAAATTATTCCTTTCCTATCAAAATATAATTTTGGTTCAGATTATTTCATTTACCCACTTTAAAACAATATTATGTTAATTCTTCTGTTCAAGTGTTTAGAAACTCCTATCGATGTCGTGGCGTCCCACGATTCGACCAGAATTCATAAACCACTCAACAAACAAGCCAACACAATATAAAACAATTTTTATATCAACATACAAATACACTCTCTCATATATACACACTCAACTCATTCTAGGGTACTACTGACCCTATCTCTAATGAGTAAACACCCATCAAAGCCTAGGTGTTCACTAAACCTAAGCTCTGATACCAACTGCAATGACCCGAATATCCATACTATCTGAGCTGACTAATACAACACGTCCAAGTCAAATAATACAGAAATATGAGTCATTAGGGTTAAAGAAAATAGAAAAGACAGAAGAAGAATAGAAATAACAGTACAGAACCTCACAGCGGAACGAATAAAATATATTGCCTAACATAATCTTGAATACAAAATTTGTATCATACATACATACCATCATCATAGTACAATACAATATTTGATACAACGGCAATAACTCTAAAATAACTAGCGGTGAAGCCTCTTGTTTCAAGCTCCTCCAAGTGTATCTGTAAAAAAATGAAACACATGACCTTCCTATAAAAATTTGGGCACCCAAGTGTTTAGGAAAAACAAAACAAAATAAACTCTGGGTCAGTCATAGGACTGGTGTTAGTAAACTCTAACCATATGGTTTAACTTCAAAAATCTTTTGAAAGAAAGAGGTAATAGTAAGACCAGCCCACACATAAACACGGACGGTTTTTACCTTACTATAACCCAACATATTTTGATATCAAAATCCAGTGATATTATAATAATGCTAATCAAATAAATAACCAAATAGCAGAACGCTTGCATCTCACGCTCTACATACATAGTATAAAATCAAAAACCGCAGGGCGTTTATTGGAGATTGCATTCCAACTATGACAAGGTATGGGACCACGTGCCGATAGTGTATCTCTAGAGGTGAATACACTGGGTTCAACAAGAAGTCTTGCAACCCGGCCCTCACATGACCGACCACTCATTTCTCTTGAGTGTATCGAATGTATATCACCAACGGTTGGGCTCAAGCCACCGTTTCCCGAAAAGGGACAGCATCGAAATAGATTAAAGAAGTAAAAGGAATTTCTCTAGATAGGTGAATATACACCCTAATGGAAGCGACCCACATATCCATGCTGCCTGCCCGATTTTTGTCATTTCCCGGTTGTGAAACTTGAGGCTACGTCTATCTTTTAGAACATCTGGCCCCCATACACTTTGAATGCCACATCATCAACCCGTCAAATCATTAGTTGATCTTTCCAAAAATATTACAGGGTATAAAAGCTAAGAGAAACGAATTTCTCTGCCACCAGACGTAATACCTTGAAAAGATCGTCTTATGTAATCATTAGGAATACTCTGTCAGACATTCGTCCATACAAGTTGTCCTGGGACTGGACAAACATAACAGCTCTTTGAATTCCACTTCGTCTTCGATTATCTTCAGCATGATCTAATTCGCAACGCCTACGCCTATACGGAGTGGTTTTCGGATATTAAATCCAACCGGTCTCTCCATATCGACAACGATGGTAAAAATCTTTGATACTGGTGTTTTAACTATCAAAGGAAAAATAAACATCCATCAGCCAATTTCACAATCACTGGCCCTTTTTAATATCTCATTTTCTTAGCGATTTCTATACATATTGTTATATCAATTTCTATTATCAAAATTTCTTAAAAATATTCTAACTCCTTAAATTTTCGAAAAAAATTCGCCATAACCCCCTTTATACCGGTCAATAGTTCAAACCCCAACTCGCCTCTCTAGGCCCTTTCCATTCAAAAAGAAAATCAAAAAGCCAAGCAACTTGCCGATTCGGCGCATAAAACTTCATATGGAAATCTAAACGTGTACCTTTTTGTCGGGCACAAATAATATTCTTCATGCTCTCTTCATAACCTTCATCTCATACCTGTTACCATATGTATATCCACTTCTAATTTATTTCAAGTCAATTCAATCAATTTTGCTTTCCATTCGCTAATTACTTTACTAATCAGCTTCTTTACTAAATATGCTTTTAATTTAAACCTATCATGTTCCTGTTTGTATTTACTTATAACAATTCAAACCCAATCTCCTTGCTTGCTTCCAAATCATAATCTAAGTTTTTAGACTCAAATTTCCAATTTCAATTAATAAATCAAATTCACTAAAATTAAGTTAAGTGAGAATTAAAACTCTATTAACTAATTCCTCCTGAAATTAGTTAACTTCATTTGATAATTAAAGCATGATTTTTGTTTCAAGAATCAATCCATTTACTTGACTTGAATTCCTATTAAATTTTATAGCTCAAGTATAAATTTTACTAATGGAAATTCAGATTTTGTTCACTCAAAATCCTTTTATTCAATTTAATAAACCGTTATGGTTTAAAACAATTATGGCGCTGTTTTTCCTAAAAACTTGATTTTGACGTAACTTAAAATCTATACGTCAAAATCAAGATTTTTCACTTCCATTTGAAAATTATTATTCAATAGGTCCATGCGTTTCTTGTTTCATCAAATTTCGACTTATATTGGGTTTTATATACTCAATTGATGTCTGAATCGTCAAATTTCGAACTATCGCGCAGCTGCGAGTTCGTTTTAATTAAATTAAATATAAACGTTTAAACTTCGTTTATTAGTAAATTTCAACACCATTTCAATATTTTAAAATAAACCAGTCATCCGAATCGATTTCTCCAAACTCGTCGATTCCTTTATGCCACATTCATAACTCAGTTATGAATTGATTCAAAACTAAATTTTATATTCAATTCCAATTTCCTCGGATATAAATTATTTTATAAAAATTCGATATAATCGAATTTCAATTATAAATTTCCTTTATGGAAAAAATAAAATTTATTCAACACCTTCACCATTACAAACTAATATCATCCCTTGATAATAGTGAAGTCGTTCAAGTTGGGGTATTTTATTTACCTCTCAGACCTTGATCGACAACGTTCTTATCTAGAGACAGATAAAAGTTTGTAATACAACACTCGGTTTCCACCTCACCTTTTATTCCATTTCTTACATTTGGAATCTATTTTCCAAATTACTCAATGAAAATTATTTCATCACATTTATAAACGTTGTTTATAAATTTTCTTCCTTGTTAAAACAAAACTTCCATTTTAGCAATCTACATGAAACTCGATTCCAATTTCGGAATAGTTTATTTTATATAACTTATATATATACATAATATATATATATAATATAAATACAGAATCTATTTTCTCATCAAATTTCAACTATAGTTTCTGCATTTAAATCCAATATCCTTTCTGAGGTTAAATATTTTTATAAATTCGACATAGTCGAATTCTATTTATAAACCCTTACGGATTTGTTCCAGTTCAATTTACCTTTTGAACATCCAAATGAATTACATGATTTTTCAATTCTCCTTTTTAATCCATACTTGAATTTAAATTCTAATTATCTAATAATAGTTATTTCTTTTTATTTATTCCGAACATCAGAAATGATTTCATAATTTCCTTTGAAATGATTCCCTATTTCCCCTTTTCAATTCATTTTTGAATTTAAATAATCCAATTATTCTAGGATCATTTTCCACTTCCAATTATAAACGTTGTTTATAAATCCAACTACTTGTTTCAAATATTGAAACAGGTTTCTATTTCAAATTCCTTTTCTGCTTTCGGAAAATTATTTCCCTTTTTAAAATTTAGCACTTGACTTTCGATTTCTAAATTGTCCAATGATAGTTTTTCTATTCAATTATAAACATCGTTTATAAATTCCATTTTCTTGATTTGAATATTTAAGACAAGTTCCTGTTTCAAATCTTATTTGAACCTCAATCCCTATTCTGGAAAATAAATTTCCTTTTTAAATTCAGACTTGAACTTAAAAAAAAAAACTATAACATTATCAAACGAAAATTTTTCTTTCCATTTATAACTTTGTTATAAATTCAGCTACTTGTTTTTGTTATTAAAACAAGTAAATATTTCATAGTTCATTCAAAATTCTAATTTTATTTCAGAAAATAAATTTCCCTTTTTAATGTCAAAAATCCCTTTTGATATTTTTAAATATCAATCTCTAGGGCCAATGATATTTAAATACCCAAATAAGCAAACCATCAATCCAATTCAACACATCACACACATATAAATAGGTATACAACAATAAATAAATTTGAGGAATCCAGTAGGGTCCCTTCAACCTTTTTTCCCTGCATCAACAGATGTTAGTCACATAAATAATACCAATCCTGCTTCAAGGAAGAATATCGCGGTATAAAAAGGGGATCCACTTATATACGTGGAGCATAGGGTCATCCGCTAATGATACTGCGGGCATCCGCTAATAGTATTGCGGAAAATGTCCAATATATATAATAATAGCGACAACCACCAAGCCTAAATAACTAACATATATATATTATATAATAACCACAATAATTCATCAATTCATTCATACACCCAAGAAACCAAAAAATTTATTTTTAACGATTAAAAATAAATTTAAATATAAAACTGTGAGTGAGATTTACTCACCTGATTCTTGTTTGTCGAATATCCGAATTAGTTTCCATACTTCGCGACTATGCAACTATTCGACTCGTCTCAAAAGAATTCATCTAACACCTATGATCATTTAATTTTATTTATCAATTAACTATTTATTATTTTTAATTAACTTCTTGAATAAAATAATTGACTAAACAAATTACAAAATTATACCTTAATCGATGTATTTAATCCTTTCTTCTTCTCCATTGTACAGCTATGCCCTTATATATGGCCAAGTCACCAACTGCACTTGCCATCTGAGTCTCGCTCACCCCCTTAAACCAACTCTAGCTCCATAGCAGCATTTTCACAAACACTTGTTGCCTATCCTTCAGTACCACTGTGCCTTATCCCTTATATTAAATTGTTTGAACCCCTTCAACATCCTACCGTAAGTTGGCAAACCCCCAAATTACTCTAAAAAAAATCACTGATCAGTTCCCTTAAAACCCACTGACCTAACTACAGCCCTACTAGTTCATCTGTCGATCATTACACTCCCACTCCAGTTCATCGATCCACACTGCCATAGTCTCCCCACATCCTCTCTGCATAAGACCAAACATCATATTTGACCATCGCTTCACCTAAGAACCCAATAGCAACCCTTCAGACTTTGATTTTCCAAATCACGATCCACATATAGACCCCAACGCACCTTAATTTCAACCTTGTGTGTGCCAGAATCGCGAATACCACCTCGATGTTGAACTCGCGCTAAAATTCCCAAAGTCGAACCCTAGACTCTCGCGTTCGATTTTGATTTTCAGTTTCCTTCTTCTTTTTTGATTTGGGGAAACTTGCGGTTTCGATTTGAGGAAGCCAGTGGAACGGCTTCTATTTGAATTTTCAGAATAAAGAATAAAGGGTTAGAAATTGATTTTAATTCTTGCTGAGAGGAACAAAAGGGTAAGAAGAAAGGGAACACGATGGTTTATATAAGTGCGAGAGGAGACAAGTGGTACACATGCCATTAATACGATTTGATTTGTTTTTAATTCGATTTGATATCAAGGGATTTTTATTCCTTTTTAAAACGATATCGATTTGATTTTTATTTATTTTGAATAGATAAAAAGTGATTTATATTTTATCTAAATGGATTCTGATTTGATTTCTGATTCAATTTCGATCTTATCCATTACAAATATATCGGGGTACAAATTTAGAATCGTATACCGCTATTTTAACGTACAGACCGACGTTTCAATATTATGACGCTATTCTAAATTGAATTATATATATTCTGAAATTTAATTTGAACACATATACCATATTAAATTAATATAATATAATTTAAATTCAGAACTAATCATTTTCTTGAAAATAAATTGTTATTATTATCGTTCATATTCAAACAGAACTGACACTGATCATTTGAATCATTTCGATTCAGTTTTAACTTTGATTTCAATATATTTCGTATTACGATAATTTAATATATTCGATATTAAATCGAAATCAATTTTTAAATTGATAACTAAATATATTTATATTATCAACTCATATTTAAAATGATATTAAATATTTAAAATTTATCGACCAAAAATCCGGGTTGTTACAATTTCATTCTTTAATTTATTCGATGTTGTCCCATTCGGGAAATGGTTGTTGATCCCAACCATTGGTGATACTCATTCGATACACTCAAGCGAAATGAGTGGTCGGTCATGTGTGGGCCGGGTTGCAAGATGTTCTTGTTGAACCCAGTGTATTCCCCTCTAGAGATACACTATCGGAAGGTGGTTCCACACCTTGTCATGTTGGAAATCCAATCTCCAATAAGCGCCATGCGGTTTTTTATTTTATATTATATATGGAGCGTGAGATGCAAGCGTTCTGCTAGATTCTATTTATTTGATGTATACATTATAATACCATTGGATTTAATATCAAAAATATTTTGGGTTATCGTAAGGTAAAAACCATCCGTGTTTATGTGTGGATCGGTCTTACGATTATCATTTCTTTTGAAA
This sequence comes from Allium sativum, assembly GCA_030737875.1. Lineage (NCBI taxonomy): Eukaryota > Viridiplantae > Streptophyta > Magnoliopsida > Asparagales > Amaryllidaceae > Allium > Allium sativum. The sequence goes on from CM060913.1 coordinate 637,064,895, forward strand.
GGATTTTTAAAGTTAAACAAATGATTGGTGTTTACTCACACCAATCCCATGACTGACCCAGAGTTTTTTTTTTTTGCTTTTCCCTAAACTCTTGGGTGCCCAAATTTGTACGGGCAGTCAAGTAGCCGGGATTTTTCAGATTCACTTGGAAGAGCTGGAAGCAGGAGGCTTCACTAGTTAGCTATTGACTATCATATTTCTTTTGTGTACTATGTTGTATCTGGAAATAGGTGTTTATAACTGTTCCAGGAATAACTGTTGTGGTCTGATAATGGTATGTATATACAGTTACTGATTTGTATTTCAAAAGTTATGTTATTTAATATATTTTATTCGTTCCGCTGTGAGATTTGTGTTCTTCGTTTTTCTTCTATTCTAACTTTTCTTTCTTTCTATTCCTCATCCTCTAACTTCTTACTAATAATGATTCGTAGTTCTGTGCAATTTGGGTTGGACGTGTGATGTATGTAGTCAACTGAGATAGTACAGATTTGAGAGCCGTTATAGTTGGTATCATAGCTTAGGTTGAGCGAAAACCTAGGCTTTAGTGTGTTTGTGCTCATTAGAGATAGGGTCAGTAGAACCCTAGAATGAGTTGAGCGTATATATACAAGAGTGCGTATAATTGATATAAAAACTATTTTATATTGTGCTGGCTAGTCCATTGGGTGGTTTATGAATTCTAATCGAATCATGGGACGCCACAAAGTCGATAGGAAATTGTAAACACTTGAATAGAGAAATTCAACATAATATTGTTTTAAGTGGGTAATTGAAATAATTTTACCCAAAAATTCTATTTTTATTTAGAAAGGAATAATTCTTTAAAATTATAATATATGGATGTGTTGGATGTTATTATAATCAGATGAGATTATAAAATTGAAATTGTTATTTATAACCAAACAGAATTCGTACAAGAATGAAATATATGCAAATGAGAAGAATTAAAAATAAATTCAAACCAGAATTTGGAATTTAAATCCTGGGAAGTTGGAAAATATTTTATGAAGTATATTAGAATAATATAGCTTTGTTTTAAAAGAATTTTTGAATAAAAATCATTTTAGATGGATTTTTGAATTGATAAAGTACTGAACTCACTTCAGTGACTGGAAAATAATTCTGACCATGATGGCCGCACGATCAGTGTTCATTTTCGAGTTTCTAAGTATGAATTGCTACCTTAGAAAAGTTTTTAAAGGAAATTTGTTGTAAGAAAACAAGCTGGTTTGAAAATTCAAATGTTTTGAATTTGATATGGTTATAAATTAATGTGTATATATTTGTGTGATTTCAAAAGGATTTGAAATGAAAAACTCAGGAATTTAAGTTCTAAAATTAAAATTTAACATAAGCAAGTTAAATAGATTGAAGCAAATAAATTAATCAAAATCAATTTGAATGAATATGAATGCATATGCATGAATATGAAATGGAATATGCATTGATTGTAAATCATTCAAACTAAATAAATGCAAATATATATGGGGTGTCATATGAATGATAAACCAAATATTTTGGTAGAATAAAATTTGTTGAAACATAAAGAGTTGAATTTCAGCATAAGTAGAAAGTAATAGGTTAGTAGCATTTTCCTACCTTAGTAATTTTGGGGACGAAATTCTTTTAAGGGGGGAAGAATGTAACGACCCGGATTTTTGAACAGTTTATTTTAAGTATTTAATACGGCTTTAAATATTGAGTTGATATTTTAAATCTATTTTTATATTGAATTATCAATTAATAATCGAAATACGATTCATTTCAAATACGTAATGATCGTAATACGAAATTTAATTGAATTCGAAGTTAGAACTGAACCGAAAATAATTTAGATGATCAGTATAAATTCTATTTCAATATATGGACGATAATAATAATAAATTATTATCGAGAAATTTATTTGTTTAAATTTATATTATATTGATTTAATATGGTTATTTTATATATACGTTCAAATTAAATTTCAGAATATTTTCTATCGAGTTAATAGTGTTGTAGCATTAGAACGTCCGTCGTTACGTTAAAATAGCGGTTTGTAATGTTAAGTGATGAACTCCGATATATTTTAAATGGATAAGCTCGAAGTCGAATCAGAAATCAAATCAGAATCCCTTTAAAAAGAATAAAAATCACTTTATATCAAATCAAATTTAATACAAATCAAATCGAAAATCTTTTTAAAATAAAAAATAAAGATTTGTTGTGTACTTTAGCCTACACTAATTTAACACCCTATGTATGAATTGTTTGTCGTTCTCCCTTTATAAATACGTGATACCATTTCCTTTCCTCTCCTCTTTACATCTCGTTCTGCTGGAAGGAACTCCAAAGTTTCAGTTAAATGGCCAAACCAAATCCAAGCATTTGCTTGCGTTTTTCCCCAACTTAAAAATAATACCCGTGCTTCTCAATGCAAGAACCAAATCCACTCCTTGTTTCATTCTCTTCCTCTCATTCATCAAAACCAAAATCGAAATCAATTCGACAGGCGAAGAAAAAAAAGAAAAAAAAGGAAACAGAAATTAAAATCAAAGAATCCGAAATTTCAACACCACGGAAATTGCTGGAAGCTCGACAACGATGATGGAGCTCTTACGATCTGGAGATGAGGTCGAGTGCGATAGGAGGGACAGAAGGCGATCGCAACTCAGATTTTGCGCGAGATTGAAGGTGCTGAAAGTGTGCATTAATTGGAATCGCGGTGGAACTTAGGGTAGAAAGGAGGATCAATTTATCAAAGAGCATGGATTTCGAGGTAGTGTTCAATCGTGCAAATCGCTGAGGAATCTTTGATCTTGTGAGGGCTATGATGTAAGTAGGATCGAATTTTTGGGGATTCGTTTTTGTCAGTGAGGAGCGATAGGGATGATACCGCTAGGACGTTCTGGGAGGGGCCGATGCAAAGGGATGGTCGTGGAATCCTAGTCAACGTTGGTGGTGAATCAGTGAAGCTTGGAAAGGATCAGACACTGTTTGTAGTCTAGAAGTATAAACTGAGTGGTTTTCTTTTTGAGTTTGTTTTGGGAGGAGCATTAGCAGTCGAGATCGAGGAAGTCTGAATGATAATAGCTTCTGAAAACAGGCAATTGCATGGTGGTGGAGTTTTGCTAGTAGCAAGTCACTATTATTCAGTTGGGAAAGATAATTAATGGCTTAAGGTATAGTTTATTTATTTTTATTTAAAAATAGTAATGATGTTTTAAACTACTTAAGTTATATTCAAAAGAAAATCTACACATTCATTTAAGTAGTTAATGGAAAATTTAAAAATATTCAAACTCAAAGTAACTATATTCATGTCATATGATAATCGTAGCAGTAAGGTATTCGTTGTTTTTCCAATTTTAAAATATATAGGAAATTTATTTACTCTTTTAAATAGTTAATTTAAATGAATAAATGTTTAACCAGTAAATTTAAATAAAATTATCGTAGGTACACGATACATTTCATTTGAGTGGGTTCGTAGCCGAAGATACAGAATTAAAACAAGATATTCAGCAATGGAAAATTCTGGTGAGTAAATCTCACTCACCATATTTAATTAGAATTATTGTTAGTTGTTAAAAATAATTGATTGTTGCTTGGATGCGTTTAAATATTTTTGTGTTGATTTTATATTAGTTATTTAGGCTTGACTATTATATATATTGGGTTGATGATTGGATTGTTCCCGCAGTCTCATTAGCGGATGCCCGCAGTTTCATAGCGGATGATTTCTGTGGCAACGAGGAATATCACTCAATCCGAATCGATCGCTTAACCGACCAAGACCGTTCGAAATCACTGATTGTTTTGAGAACATGACAAATTGGAACGCAAACAGAAGAAAATTTCATTGTATTTTACAACAATTTCATCAGATTACAAGAATATACAGAGTATGAATAAATATTACACATTCGATAAATATCAGAGATTTAAATACATTACTGCAACAGAAAAATAATACAATACACAACTGGAAGTAATACACGGATACCGAGCTTTCCAAATATCACCTCAGCTGTAAATCAGGATCCTATGAATATAAATATGCAAAACCAAAACTACTAGCTGCCCATGCGGAAAATAGGGGCACCCAGAGTTTAGGTTAAAACAATAAACTCCAGGTCAGTCATGTGACTGGTGTGAGAACTAAAACAGTTATTTAAAACTTTACTTTAAAATAAAGTAAATCAAGGGACCACGCCGTATAACATGAAACGGGTTTCCTCCCAAGAATACCAGTGCATATAACAAAACATCGCAATGTTTTTTGGAAAAATGAAGCTATTATGAGACCCAGGTCCCATCACACAATGCAACACAAGCCGGAGGATAGGGTTTTCCCTTATAATAGCCTAATGTGCTTGGTACGTTAAAACAAATCATTTGATATTGTTATAAGTGCATAGTGTATAAAACAACTTCAAATATAAATGTATCAATCCTAGACGACATGGGTACCATATATCATGTCGACAATACTAGGCTCTACAATCAAAACCGCAAAGTCACATATTTGGAAATTGGATTTCCATCTATGAACCGAGGCAAGGGATCGTCCTCCACCGAATTCGAGACTGTCTAGCCCGAGTCTCAGGAACAGAACGCATCGTCCCTTGGATCGTCAGGGCCAGTCCACCGATGTGGATTAAACTTAAACCCTGGACACTGCGTTTCCCTGCCCTTTGGGGTGTAAATGAGCCAAATGACTCCATCAGCTCCACATAGTCTCCGATATATCTGAGGCGCCTCGCAACAGCAACAACCACACAGGTGAAAATAATATAAATGTCAGGGCTGGTAGGTCACTGACACCACCCTAGCTAGAAGGAAACGCATGCCCTCCCTGATGTCCTCTCCCGTTTCTGGTTCACAACTGGGGTGTGAGGCTCGCGAATCAACGTTACACAAAGCTGTGCCACACAGGCGGTGCTTTGATCATCAACCACAAGACTCTGCTTTTCAACAAAAGCCTTGATCATTTGCCACTTAGGCATGCCACACAGGCAATTCACACCATGCGTCTGATGTCTATCGATATACAACCTCTGATCTCATACGTCTCAAAGAAGGGTGAAGTAAGGGAATGAATTCCCCTTCACCAGGCAGATGTATATTTAATAGAGATTAATCAACACAGAGAAAAATCCAATGTCAAACACACTGTCCAAACAAGTTCGTTCCGGGTCTGAACGAAACCGGAGGAACCTTATTCCTCGCATATCCATCGATCTCCAAGTACGTCTGGACGATCACCAACTGATTCCCTCCTTTTGGGTGTACATCCCAATCAAGATCATCAGTAATCACCCAAACGATGTGAAGACCTCCGGTCTTCGACCACCGTCTTCATCCTCGACACATCGTCGAATCAGTTATTCAGAATGCAACCCGGTCTTTCTGAATAACTCGCATATATAATAAACAAGTGTTACACAAACACAACATATGCCTCATTCCAATTCAGAATATTCTTTTATTCAAATATTCTTATACATTGGGAAAGGTTCCCATTAATTTTATCAAAGATAAATTCTTTAAATTTATTCTGTAATCTTCTTTTGAATATTAATTCAAACCAAATTATGGTTTATCCAAACTAGTCGGGATTAGCGAACCATACCGAAGTTATCACTTGTTAAATTTCCCAATCCCAACCTATTCATCCCATGAAGTAAAACTGGTAATACTTCATATCTAACACCACGGTGTTATCGGTAAATTCAATTACCATTTCACGTTTAAATCTAATTAAAGATTTAACTATCGCCTGGAGAAAAACTGGTGATACTCCATTCTCGATCATTTCAATCTAATTAAAGATTCATTTAAACTCCACTTGGTTTTAATCTTCCCAAAAATCAATTTTAATGATTATTTAACTTGGGAAACCATATCCTGTCTTTAACTGGGTTAAAGAACCAATGTCATTTAAAACACGGTTCACGATAAACCCAAAAATCAATTTAAATTCCATTCCAATTAAATACCATTTAATTGTTATATTTCATTAAATCTAAATAAAAAGATTTAATCTTTTTCTCAACTGGGTTTAAGAATAATGTTAATGAAGACACCATTCACGACAAACCCAAATCCCATTTGATATTAAATACAATGCTCTGAATAGAAAATATATCGGCTTATATTCAATATCAAATTCTACGACCAACAAATATCGTATTGGAAATAACGATATTAATATATCTTTCGAATTTCCATAACAATATTTGTATAATCACGAAATCCAACTGCGAAATATTCCAAAGACAATTTCGATTCAAATCCACTCCAATTAAATTATTGGAAATTCTGGTTACTTTTAAAACCCTTTCAAATCCAATTTATTTATTTAAAAATAAATTGGAATTTTTCATCTCAATTCTTCACAAATCATTTCTTATGATTTAACACAAATTACTACTAATTTAAATAATTTTATTAAGGCCCGTACAGTCGATTTCCATCAACGGCCATCGAACTGCACTTACAGCGACCTTTTCCAAATTTTATTTGGACATAATTCCAAATCCAACCATTAGATTTCAAATCTCTAATATTCGTTAGAAAGCTGTTTTCGATACGAACCCAACGGTTCCAGTTTTAGGAGAATCCGACAGTCGGATCTCCTGTAATATCCATTCGAAGTCAATGGTCGAAATTCGTGAACTGCCGCGGCGCGGCGCGTTCTATTCAGTCCATTTAATATATATAATATATATTATATATGTATTTCGTCGATTTCCTTTTAAAACGTATTTTATAAATCGTTTTAAATTCGTTTTCGAAATGTATTCAACTTCATATTCAATTTCGAATCAAAATTGAATATTCCACATCATCGATATACAAATGATAATATTTTCAAAATGTTATATTTTGAAATCACTTCCTTTTCTATATTCATTATAAGAACGAATATAATCGATATAAATAGCGTTCGCGTCAAAATGGCGCAAATCTAACCAACACGACTTTATATATTTCAATAACTTCGTTCTTCTATTCAGCAAATGAATATTTTCTTCAACACATGAATATATATTTTATTCAACACATGAATATATATTTTTATTCAACACATGAATATTTATTTTATTCAACACATGAATTTATTTTATTCAACACATGAATTTTTATTCTATTCAACACATGAATTTTTATTCTATTCAACACATGAATTTTTATTTTATTCAACACATGAATATTTATTTTATTCAATACATGAATTTTCTTTCTATTCAACACATAAATTTTTATTCTATCCAACACATGAATATTTATTTTATTCAACACATGCATTTTCTTTCTATTCAACACATGAATTTTTATTCTATTCAACACATGAATTTTTATTTTATTCAACACATGAATTTTCTTTCTATTCAACACATGAATTTTTATTCTATTCAACACATGAATTTTTATTCTATTCAACACATGAATTTTCTTTATAATATTCCTTGTTTTCCAAATTGGAATGAGACTCAATCAATTACCATATAATGTTAGTTATATGGATTTTCTACAACACATGTATATAATAGCAACGATAAGTCATCAACCATCATCCAGAGTGCACCACACAACTGCATAAGCATTAAATATAAATATTCAACGCTTATAAAAGCCTGTCAATCGATCGATCGACATACAACTAAATATCGGGATTAGTGTATGTCCAATATCATCCCAATACCCATGTGGGGTTTCAAACAGTCAAACACAGGTTTTATTTGTGTAGTTGGGCAATGTGTAAAATTTATCGTCCCAATCCATATCGGTCAAATAAGTGTACATGAACAAATCGTCCGATTTGTACATGAATATTTATTTTATTTCAAAACATGAATATATATTTTATTTCAACATATGAATATATATTTTATTTCAACACATGAATATATATTCATCCATTCCACATCACAATCTATCTTCTCAACACAACAAAATCAAACAAGTCGTCCATGGTCTGTGAACGACGGGTGTCAGGTGCTGCTAAGCACCGTCTGCATCCTAGTGTATATTTTTAACTAAAAAACAAGATTTAAAGTGAGAAGTTCTCACCTTTGGGCTCCATTCTGCCAGTTTTACTTCTGAGCTACTGAACCGTTTGGATTTGTTTGAAATTCCAATGCAGTCCTTACCACACTGTTCATAATAAAAATTATATTTTTATTGCTTCATTCCAATAAATAAAAATCACATTTTTATTTCTACTTCATATATTCTTACGATGCTCCTTTCTATATAAAAATTATATTTCTATATTCCTACTTCTTATATAAAGATCGAATTTTTATTTCGACACTATAAAAATCACATTTTTATCTCAACATATATATTATAAAAAATCAGATTTTTATTTCGCTACATATATAAAAATCGTATTTTTATATTCTTTGTCTTATAAAAATCACATTTTTATAATCTCTACTATATAAAAATTATATTTTTATTATCTTTATAATATAAAAATTATATTTTTATTCTTTCTATAATATAAAAATTATATTTTTATTCTTTCTATAATATAAAAATCATATTTTTATTCTTTCTATAATATAAAAATCATATTTTTAAATAAACAATGATCATATTTTTAACTAAACAAAGACCATATTTTTAATTAAACAAAGAAGATATTTTTAAGTAAACAAAGACGATATTTTTACTTAACAAAGATGATATTTTTACTTAACAAAGATGATATTTTTATAATTAAAAATCAAATCTTTGTCTTGCCATTTAATGTAAAAATCGAATTTTTATCTACAAAAACAATTCCATATTGATCTACAAAGATCTAATCTTTAAAATCCGACTTTAATTAATTTAAACTAATTATTTTAAATAAACGACTAAATAAAATAAATATAAAAAAGCTTACAGTCTAATTGCAGGAGGGGGGCATTTCGCTGCATCGGAGGTGGAGGGGGCGTCGCTGGCGGTCTAGGCGGTGGTAGGGGTTGTGGAGTGGCGGTCTTCATCGAGTTTGGAGGGGGTTGTGGCCATCGATGAAAGTGCAGTGGAGAGGAGGGAGAGAAGGGTTGCGAAGGAGAGGGGAGAGCCTGATGAGGCGGCGACGGGGATGGGGCTTCTCTGATGGAAGCGCGGTGGCGCAAAGGGGGAGGGGCTAGGGTTCCATCGTCGATCGCGTTCTTTTTCATTCGAACACCAAACGAAACCCAACAACTATCGCCCCTAGCAAATTACCCCCATTTCAAACACAATGGGATATTTTTTGTAACCCAATTTGTCTTTTACGATAAGTTTCCGCTAAATTTAAAATATAAATCATTATATTTTAAATTCAAACACACATTTTAATTTACCGGAGCCACATACTAACTCTAAAAATTCCCAAAAATAGTTTTTAGCTTCGTACGATACGGTCCTAACAAAACTAATTTTGTCGAATTCTGAGACCATTTGTAAAATGGCCATTTTCCAGTCAATGGAATTCAACTGAAATTGTTAAAACACGTTTAACTTCGCCACGCCCACATATTGATTCAGAAAATTATGAATTTTGGAACCTAGCAATAATTTGACATCTCGGATCCAACAAAAGTGGTTACGTCGGAAACTGAGGTCGTTTGCAAAATTCCCTTTTTTAAGGGCGAAAATTCCATAGCGATTATTCTGAAATTTCAACTGGGCATAACTTTTTATCCCCGCTATGAAATTTCAATTTTTCGGATTCGTTGGAAAGATATTTTCAAATAGATTCTAATATTTTTCGTTTCACTAAAATCTGGTTTATTTCGAATCCTGTACATTCATTTGAACTTTGAAATCGAATTTTCGAACTACCGCGCCATTTTCAATTCCTTTTATATTTAAAATAAAATATTTATGTTCTAACGACGATTCAAATAAATATATATGTTCTAATTCTATTCAAAATAAATTTTTCGTTGTTATTATTAAAAATAATTCATTTTAATTACTCAAAATTCGTTAAAATTGCCAAAAAAAAAAAAAATTGGCTCGGATTTCCGGGTTATTACAATTTCCCTATGCGCCCGACAAATATATATTAGTGGATGACCTTCATACCACGATATCCTGCCTCGAAGCAGGATGGGTATTACTTTGTTGACTAACGTTTGTGGATGCAGGAAAACGGGTTGGAGGGATCCGACTGAATTCCTCAAAAATATATTATCTGTTTGTTTATTTGTTTGCACATATACTGTCATATATGATGTGTCAGAAAACCTGAAATAAATAATTAGTTGTGTGGTTTTCAAATATCACTGGGCTTAAATGTTGATATTTTAAAAATATCGAAAAAAGGAAATTTCCAGAGTTAAAAGGCGAAATTCTATTTTTTTTAAATAGAATTTGAAATTTAAATAGAATAAAAATATTAACTTGTTCTAAGAGAATAAAAACAAATAGTTGTTTTATAAACGAAGCTTATAAATGAAGTGAAAAGAATTATCATTGGATAATTCAGAAATAAAAATACAAGTGTGAAATTGAAAAGGGAAATCTATTTTCCAAAAGTAGAAATATCGATTTCAAAAGAAATTGAAATCGAGACTTGTTTAAGAATGAATAAAGAAAATTCAAATAGAAATTGAATATAGAAATTCAAATGGAATTAAAATATAGAATTTGAATATAGAAAATATAAAGGAAATTCAAATATAGAATTTGAATATTGAAAGTGAAATAGAATTTGAATAAAGAAATTTTAAATATAGAAATTCAAATGGAGTTTGAATATAGAGAATTTGAAATAGAATTTCAATATAGAATTCAAATAGAGCGGGAAATGGAATATAGGAAATTCAAATAGAATTGAAAGGGGAGTTTGAATATAGAATTCAAATAAAGTTGAAATGGAAATTTAAACAGAATTGAAATGGAATTTGAATATAGAAGATCGAAGTATAAATAAATATACTACCGAGTAAGGAAAAATCGACAATTATAGATAATCGAAAATATTATGTTGGATTGGGAAACTGATTTGATATATATATATATTAAAAATATATTAGAATGGAGTTAGAATTTATATGTAAACGAAGTTCAAACATTTACATATATAAATATAATTAAAACGAACTCGCCGCAGCACGACCATTCGTAAATCGTTGTTTCGAACTTCAATTGAGTATACAGAACTTAATTGAAGTCGGAACGCTTTGAAACAAGAAACGTTAGGACCGATTTTATAATAGTTTTCTAATGGAGAAGAAAAATCTAGGTTTCGTCTCATAGATTTTGAGTTATGTCAAAATCAATTTTTCAGAAAAACAGCACCAGAACCATTATAAAACCATAACGGTTTATTTAAATAAATAAAATGATTTTGAGAAAATAAAATCCGAATTTCATTTAGGAAAAATCCAGATTTGAGTCATAAATAATATATGAACTCGAGTGAAGTAATGAAATGGTTTTTTTGAAACAAAATCAAACCAGATGTTTAATTGTTGAGTAGAATTAACTAATGTAAGAAAAAATTAGTTAATGGAATTTTAAATCGAAATTGGACTTTGGATCAGGAAAAAAAGGGTTTGTAAATTCATATTCAAAATCGAATATGAAACTTGAATTTGAAATGGCATTCAATTGTTTTGAAAATAAATTAATTTATATTTGAACGTGATATGTTCGAATAACAAGTGAAATAGGCTAAGAAGCTAATTAAAGAATAAATGGGTGAAACTGAATTCAAACGAATGGATTGAGTTGAATTGAATTGAAAATAGGTGAACATGTGTTAGACAGGTATGGGATGAAGTATATGAAGATTTTAATTTATGTGCCCGACAAAAAGGTACACATTTAAATTCCATATGAGGTTTTATGCGCCATATCGGCAAGCCGCTTGGCTTTTTCTTTTTCTTTTTGATTGGAGAGGCCTGTGTGGAGGTTTGGGAATTTTCCTGATGCTCCCGGTACAAAGGAGGCTATGGAGAAATTTTTCGGAAATTTAAGAAGTTAGAATATTTTAAGAAGATTTGATAATTAGGAATCGATATATCAATATATATATATATATATAGAATTCGATTATGAAACGGAATTAATATAGAATGATATAAACAAAAAGGTAATCGATAGGCTGGTAATAGAAAGAGAAACATATTCGTTTAAAAATAAATAAATAATTTGTTTGTATGGTGTTGATTATTCGAGGTAAGTGGTTTTGTCTGTTTTGAAGTTAACGATGTTTTCAGTCAAGGTTTGAGAGGTAGTTATACCCCAACTTAATTGATTTCATTTTTGACCGATAAATGGAAAGATCCTGTCTCGAAGAAAAATTGAATAAGGTTTAGTCGAATGCGGTATTTTGGGTTGTTATAACGATGCTTTATACAGCATTCGTTTTAACCCAAGTAAGTGGAAATTTGAAAATATAATAATAAATATTTCCTCAGTATAGAAATAAATGGTCGTAAAAGAGATAAGTAATTGGAATGTTTTCCAACTGCAATTAAAGGATATTTTCTAAATATAGAAAATAAAAGAAGGCAATATATGGAAATGTTTTCTAAATAGCGTAATAGGCCAGGATGATTCTCGAATATATCGTGTTAACGAATATTGATAAAGAAATGGATAAGTGAATTAATTAATGAAATATTAATTAAAAGGCCCAGTGATTGTTTGATGTTTTGAATGGATGTTTGTTTTTCTTCGATAGTTAAATAACCGACTATCGAAGTGTTTGCCAATATCGTTGTCAATATGGAGAGACCGGTTGGATTATTATTCGAGAACCACTCTGTATTGGTAGTAGCGTTACGAATCAGATTATACGAAGATAATCGAAGACAGAGTAAAGTGCAAGGACTTTTTCTATTAATAGAACTTGTGCCTTCGGTTTCGTTCAGTCCCAGAACGAACGTATATGGACGAATGTATGACAAAGTATTTCCAATGATCGAATATGTTGGTATGTATAAATATATATGGTGGCAACGGATTTATTCCCTTAGCATAATATCCATAATATATTTGTGAAAATCAATTAGTGATTAACGGATCTGAAAATGTGACATTCAAAGTGATTGTGCTATCAATGAATGATAAGTAATCGTAGCCTCAGGCCTCAACAACCGGGAAATGACAAAAATCGGGCAGGTAGCATGGCTATGTGGGTCGCTCCCATTAGGATATATAATCACCTATCTAGAGATATTCATTTCATTCTTTAATCTATTCGATGCTGTCCCATTCGGGAAACGGTTGCTGATCCCAACCGTTGGTGATATACATTCGATACATTCAAGCGAAATGAGTGGTCGGTCATGTGCGGGCCGGGTTGCAAGATGTTCTTGTTGAATCCAGTGTATTCCCCTCAAGAGATACACTATCGGAAGGTGGTTCGATACCTTGTCATGTTGGAAATCCAATCTCTAATATGTGCCATGCAGTTTTTGATTTTATATTATATATAGAGCGTGAGATGCAAGCGTTCTGCTAGATTCTATTTATTTGATGTAGACATTATTATAATATCATTTGGATTTGATATCAAAAATATTTTGGGTTATTGTAAGGCAAAAACCATCCGTGTTTATGTGTTGATCGGTCTTACGATTATCATTTCTTTTGAAAGGATTTTTAAAGTTAAACAAATGATTGGAGTTTACTCACACCAGTCCCATGACTGACGCAAAGTTTTTTTTTTGTTTTCCCTAAACTCTTGGGTGCCCAAATTTGTAAGGGCAGTAAAGTAGTCGTATTTTTTCAGATTCACTTGGAAGAGCTGGAAGCAGGAGGCTTCACCAGTTAGCTATTGACTATCATATTTCCGCTGTGTACTATGTTGTATCTAGAAACAGGTGTTTATAACTATTCCAGGAATAACTGTTGTGCTCTGATAATGGTATGTATATACAGTTACTGATTTGTATTTCAAAAGTTATGTTATTTAATATATTTTATTCGTTCCGCTGTGAGATTTGTATTCGTCGTTTTTCTTCTATTCTAACTTTTCTTTCTATTCCTCATCCTCTAGCTTCTTTCTAATAATGATTCGTATTTCTGTGCAATTTGGGTTGGACGTGTGATGTATGTAGTCAACTCAGATAGTACAGATTTATGGGCCGTTACAATTATTCCCTTCTCCAATCCCACGTTCAAACCCGCACTGCCCATTCCCCCATATAGTAGCCATGCAAATTCTATTTTCCCATTTTCCAATTTGCACCAGCACGTCCCTTTTCTCTTACATGTTATGTTTTACAAGACACCCGTGGCCTTGTGCATCAAACCCGCAATGTCTCCTTCCCACTTCAAACAACACTCTCTAGCAAACGCTAGTTCAAAGTAACATACCCCCATCACCACTGACCGTACTCGCTCCATCACCAGAACCCAGACCCAAGCCTTCCCCAAAGTCCCGTTGTAAACTTTTCGGGCCTCTGAAATATTGCCGGTCCCAAAACTATCGCTACCGGTGACAAGTGCAGGGCTCATGATCACATTTACTCGTTTTATGTTCTGGTTTCAATTATAAAATGATTTTTGAAGTGTCACAAGCTTTTTTCTTAACACAGCATGAATGAATAGCAAATGAACGGCACGTGTTATAAATAGGCAACCATACTTGTAGATAACAACGATGTAAATTTTATCAGTATGCATAGGCATGAGGTAGCTTTGTATAAGGTGGACAGAAATGGGTAGTCGGTGTATGTTGATGGTGACAGAATGAGAGCAGATGGTGATAAAACGAGAGCAGTGTCTTGCGTCCTACTCGAAGGCTAGTCATGTGCCTTTTATAAGAGTAGAAGACGCTACTACCAAGGGAAATGAGGATAGAATGGTGATGTGAAAGGACAACGAATGTGGTGAGGCAGAGATATTTTAGAGATTGAGGTTTCACATGGTTTCACAATACGGCGTGTAGAAATATTTCAGCGATGTTGCAGAGAGTAATGTCGCGGGATTTTGAAAAAAGAAAAAAAAAACTTTGCAAAGATTGAATAAGGATTTTTTTTGTTTTATTTTATTATATATGAACAACCTAAATAATTGACTCTTTATACAACCATTCTCCAAAGACCAAGTGCAAGGTATTTACAAAGGATAGGCTTCAGCTGATATTTTGACTTAAGAATGCAGAAAGTAACATGCTTCTGAAAAATATTTGTGGATTTCCAAATTCGATACAGCTTTTAAAAATGACTGGTATGTACAGAAGTAAGATTTCACATGGTTTGTAATATGTCAGCAATTTTTCCTTTGCTGTTTTTAATTTGTACAGACATTTTTTCTCAAAGATATGCAGCACTGTTATGTAAAGATTGCTATGATAAGATTGGCTAAGACTTTTTTTCTGTGCTGCGTTTTAAATTTTGTTGGTTTCGAATATGGGCTGAACGAAAGAAAAATCAATTTCATTTGTCAACTATCAGCACACAGATTTGGTCGAAAATTCCTTTTTGTTTTAGATTTTGTAAGATTTGGAAACGATGCTCAAAACAAATACGATGTTGATTAAATTATTTAATACGCAATTAACGTCCAACGTTTTAAAATAAATTACTTCGTGTTGCGTTTGGAGCCAAATCAATATTCATAAATTATAAATCTTTTATATTTAATATAAACGAAATTGATAATATAATTTCAATATAAACAATATTAAACCATTTTAAATTGTCCATTCACATTATACTGCAAATTAACATTTTCCAAATATTTTAAAAATAAAATATTACTATATTATTTATATTAATAACCTATTCAAAATAATATGGTTAAATTCAATTATTTACATTCAAATTAACATTTTTAAATAAAAAAAATAAACAATCGGTCAAAAGTATGAGATGTTACATCTGAAAAGGTAGCAAATAAAAGTGTTATTTTTTTAGTACATTAGTAGGTTCACTTTATTATATCTACAGACTTGTGTACATTCCATAAAACCTAATAGTATCATAAAACGCTTTGTAAAATGAATAAGAAAATAGTAGGCTACTTAGATAAATTTTCCAGCATGTAACAAATAGAAAAAGGATAAAAGAGACACTCAATAACCGACCATTATGAATATTTGTATCGTGTTATTAGGACTCTTCCACATTGATTTAGGGTTAAAGTCCTTCCTAGTCTCAACTACAAAACTAAATTCAGTGAGCTAACGGGTAAAACATAGTCCCAATAGATGAGTCAATTGAACTAGTATTAGTTCTAAATCAGTACCAACAAAGAACAACACTATTTATTCTCAGTATAAATGTTAAATATCTCAATTACCATAACTACCGAGAATGTACAAAATACCACCGCACATAAATTACGTAAGTGCCTCAAAATGTTGTGAATCAAAATCAGATAACATTACATAAGTCCATTAAAACATTGTAAATAAAATCACATAGAAAGAGTAACTGTGGCACACTTGGCAACAATATAAAGGAATTTGAACTTCTTAATAAACACAGTATCATACAAATAACTAATCAATTAGAATTAGGTTGATTTTATAAGCGAGACCATGAATGCATATATAAGAGGTGCTTTAGTATTTTCTGTGTTTTAATCGATAACATCACGATTAAACACTCCCAAATCAAAGTACGTATTTAACGTCCTATTTAAGATAATGATTTAAACTAGGGTTTTGTACCTGATTGAAGATGGCAGGCGAAATCTAAATCCCCAAACAGAAGCAAGATGATTGAATTAATTTTGGGTTTAATTTTTCTCCTTGAGAGTTGAATTTTTTGGGGAAGGAAGCAAATGAAAAAAAGCAGCAAACCGAAAGAGGGCATTTACTCTTAGGGTGAAGAGCATAAAATAATGCACCGGTCGGTGGAATGAGCCAGTGCAAACATAATGTTTGCTAAGTTTCACAAATAACCGGTGCAAATAAATGTATTTTCTTCTCCTTATTTGCACCGATTCAATTAAAACCCAAGCAACTTGTTTTTTCCCTTACTATATTGTTTTTTCTGTACCAATTGCACCAATTGTTATCTTAGAACCGGAGCAAAAAATAGTATTTATTCCGGTTGTTGACACAACCATTGCAAATGAGGCGAAGCAACAGAATTATTTGTAGTCGTGTAGCATAGGGATGAGCAGGAAAACCGATTACAAACCGAACCCGAACCGAAACTGCATAAAACCGATAAAAACCACACCTTAGAAAACCGCACCGAAATAAAACCACAAAACCGATGAAACCGCACCGTTAGTAAGGTCTGGGTTTAGTTTTAATCTTTTTTCAGACCGCAAAACTGAAACCGTGCCAATATAGTTTAATGTATGTGTAATTACACATACGATACACTAATACATACATATGTACATACACAGACAAACACAGGCTACCCTTCACCGTAGTATTTAGTGAAAGAATATACCTTTACAAACACAGGCTACCCTTCATC
Source organism: Allium sativum (assembly GCA_030737875.1). Classification (NCBI taxonomy): domain Eukaryota; kingdom Viridiplantae; phylum Streptophyta; class Magnoliopsida; order Asparagales; family Amaryllidaceae; genus Allium; species Allium sativum. The sequence goes on from CM060913.1 coordinate 637,082,267, forward strand.
ATAATACATACATATGTGCTTGATGGTAACTGAGATGAAAGTGCGCTAACTTTGCGTTTAATTGAAAATTTGGATGAAAGTGTTGTGAAAGCAGCATCGTTTTTGATATTAGAATGCATGTTTTTAGGATTTCTTGAAACATGTAATACCGCAGATGCTTTAACAACTTTGAGGACCGAGATTTCTCCTTTAGAGATTAAAAAGGATAGTGTACATGAGCTGTCAAGTTATATTATAACTGGTTTTCATAATTTGGGTTTTGATATTTTAAAGTCACAATCCAAGCTACTTGATGATTTGCAAAAGTTGCTTCCACCTAACATTTGGGTACCATAAGGTAAACTGGAGGATTTGGTTGAACAGGTTCTAATAAAGCAAAAGAGCTGAAGTTTGATTGGTTTTGAAACTGAAACCGCATTTTTAAAAAACCAAAACCGCACTTTTAAAATTGAACCGCACCAACGGTTCTTGGTGCTGTTTCAGTTCCTACTTTTGAAAACCGCACTCTAGCGGTTTCGAGTGCGGTTTTAAGTCAAAACCGCACCAAACCGCACCATGCTTATCCCTAGTGTAGCATATCCAAAAATCTATTTTAAAAAATTCCAAAATCAAACTTTGCTTCTGATAACCTTGATCTTTCGAGTTGTGCCGCTGTAGTACTCTAGTGTCCTAGTGTGTACTTGTGTTGCTTGTGTCGCCATTCTTAAAATCATGCAAGTGAGTTTACTCACGATTTACTTATACTCCAATTTCAACATCAATAATAGTATGAAAATATAATAGTTGTCTTGATTTTTTGATTTTCTTATGTACCCTCTTTGTTGAGTTTGTCATGCTTTTGCACCACTGCATTAGTTTGCATTGCAATGTGTTGTTGGACCTGATGATTTGCCCTTAATCTGGAGTTGGTTTTGGATACCACATATTCTTATGAATATGAACATTTGTACACACATACACTGCTTGCACATGCTTTCTAATATGTATATGTGTTAATTATGCATTAACTTTGGTGCCCTATTTGTAAACATGATACTTACATATTTATGTCCATCTTTATTGAACACGCACATGTTGGTATACTTCACTCTTTAAACCTGAAAAGCACATATTTATGAATGTTTCACTGCCTTGTGTTGTCAACTTGAATTTGTTGGCTTCAACTTATATACTTTTATTTTACTAGTGTCTTGGTGGTTGGAAATTCCCAATTATCACATGTTATGACACCCGTGAAACTCCCTTCTTTGTTTGTTAAAATGTTTGCAATGATCTGTTTTGCTTGTTGATACACATATTCATTCTTTCACATGTAAATTTAATTATGCTAACATCGATTACTTGATAGTTCAGCACATCTTCGAAATTTAGAACTTCATATATAAATTAGGATTAACTATTATATTTGAAGTATTTTATAGAAGTCGATTTACTTGAATAAAGTTAATACTGACTCGAGTATTTTATGCTTTGCATTACGCTCAGATCAGACCAAGAATTTTAGTATTTTGAATACCTTATTCTGAAGATGAAGACGGAGTTCGAAGACCATGTTTAATTCTATGTTATTTACATTGCGTTAATGGTATGTTAAAATTTATAACTCTGATGTTGTAATTGAAATCAAGTGAATAATATTTGATAGTTTTATGAACTGTACATGTTATTACTATATTTCATCGTTCTGTTGTGAGATTCTATGTATTGTTTACCACCTTCTCATCTTATTTTCTCTTCTTATATTAAAACCCAATAATAGTCTGTCATTTTGGAATGGTTTGTGTTGGACAGATACAGTTTATTATCGACCTAAACTATCCCAAAAAGGCGAGCTATTATATACTATGGTCGTTGTTGAACTAGGTCGACTTCATTAAAACCATATGTTTGTTTCTCTGCTTCAGTTGTAATGATGATCGACTCTCTCAAAATAAAAAATAGGGTTTTTCTGCTTTCCCTTCGATCTATTACATTGAAGCTTCGAGGAATTCTATGTTGGTTCTTTGGAGTTTTCCCTAGCCCTAATTTTCGGATAATAAATTTCGGTTTTCTTATTAATTGAGGAATAATTAGATCGAGAAACTTGTATACTTTTTTCCTTTTTTTCAATTTGAATTTTATGTGTAACGGCCTGGAAAATCTGAACCAATTTAAAATTTTTGAATTGGCTATTTTAGTGAATTTAAAATATTTAAAATAAATATTTTAAATAATAGCGATGAAAAGTAAGTTTGAATCGACGTTTGAAAATAAATATAATTAATTCTAATTATAAACAAGGCCTGAAATGGCGCGGTAGTTTCAAAATTTGAATTTAAACTTTGACTGACTGTACCGGGTGCAAAATAATTCAGATTTTAGTGAAACCAAAAATATTTAAATCTGTTTTGGAATATCTTTCTATCGAATCTGAAAAATCGAAGTTTCATAGCGGGAAGCAAAAGTTAGGCCAAATGAATCTTCTGAAAGTTCGCTATGGAGTTTATATAGCCCGTGAAAATGGCCATTTTGCAAACGACCACGGAATTCGACGAAACCACTCTTGTTGGATCAGGGATGTCAAATTATTACTAGGTTTCAAATTTCATAATTTTTGAAGCTAGTCTGTGAGCATGGCAAAGGAAAATGTGTTTGGTCGATTTCCATTAAATTGGATCAACCAGAAATGGGTCATTTTTCAAACGGTCTCAGAATTCGACGAAACTAGTTTTGTTGGGACCGTATCGTCAAAACATAGCTAGATTTATTTTTAGGGAATTTTTAGAATCAGTATGTGGCCCCGGCAAATTGGAATGTACGTTCAAATTGAATATTAAATGTTTTATATTTTAATTTGAAGGAAAACTGACTGAAACAGTCGAATGGGCCAACGAAACATAGCCTATTATGTTCGGAATGGGGGTAAACGCTAGCGACGACAGTCGTCGGGTTTGGATTGGAGCTCGTGTGTGAAAGGGGGTATTTTCAAAATTTAAAAATATATATATTAAAGAAAAAACATGATTGGTTCACGCATTCTTCTCTCTCCCCGATATCACCCAGAACGACGGCGGAATACCTTCGACGCCTTCTCTCTTCGTTTTCTCCTTCTACAAGCAAAATCAGCCCCTACTCCAGTTGAGGATTTTGAAGAGGACGTCAAGATCTTCAAATCCATATATAGGTTGTATTTTTTCGTCGAGGATATGGGGAGAAATCGAGCTCGAAAGTCGAGCCCTTCCAGCCGCCGCTGCGAACGCCACAGGCGATCGAACACCGTCACCCTCCAGGCGTAGGCGCGCCGCTCCTCCCCCTTCGATGCTGCAAAGGCCGATCGACGAATAGCTACATGGATTCGAAAAAAAATCCAAACCTAGTTTTGAACAAATCAGCTGAGGTACGGCTATTTTAAAATAAACTATATTATAGCACTTTAAAGTGCTACGATTTTAGATTTCACTGTAAAATTCATATCATTTTCATTTGTTGATGAAATTCAGTGAAACAAGAGACAGTGGACTCGTGTGGACGTCTTCTACATTCTAGAAGAGACCGCGTATTTTTCTGAGCCTTTTTCTATTTATGGTGGAGTGGAACCCAATGTGAGTTTTCTGAATTATAAACGATATGGAAAACGATGATGTATAAATTATATAGTCGATGTATGAGTTATATAAGCGTTGTATACCACATGTATAAGCATTGTATAAGTTGTACGTTCGATGTATAAGTTATATATGCGTTGTAAAAATCATATATGTGTAGAAATAGAAGTGAAATGCTTATATATATATATATATATATATATATATATATACACACGCCCCTCGTCCACAAACCATGGACGATATTTATTGGTTGTGATTGGTGTGAAAATTGATTGATAGCGAATAGTTGATTAGAATTGTTTGTGGTTGAAATTGATTGATTGTGGTTGAAAAATACCCGTCTGTGGTTGAGAATTATTTAGTTGAAACCACATAGGATTAGTTTGAGGAAATGGAAAAAATATACATGTCGCCTACGTGCGAACTAGATGCATGAAATCCCCATTGTCAAAAGCTGCGAGGCTTTAAGGTAGAGCGAGGAGCCGTACTAGGGACGACCCCGGTTTTAACTACCTTGCCGTTATGCTGCCGAAATTTTGAATAATATTCATGTGTTAGAATTATTTTCATGTGTTGAAACTATATTCGTGTGTTGAATAGAAAACCTTCATGTGTTGAATAGAAATTCCTCGTTGAATAGAAATTCATGTGTTGAATGATATTCATGTTTTGAAATAAATTATTTTAACAATAAAAATCATATTTTATCACCTATATGAACTATATAAAATAGTCGTGTTTTGAAATAAATCATTTTACAATAAAAATCACATTTCTACTATATACATGAATTGTTGAAAATGGTGAAGTGTCGAAATAAATGTCAGTTGGATAAATGTAACACCCCGTAATTTTATAACATTAAAATTCACAAATTAAAGTATATTCAATTTTTAGAAAAGAATTAAGTGAAATGGGTTGCGCAGAGAAATATATATATATTGATATAAATAAAAAAATTAAAAATTAAATAAATAAATATGCGAAAAAGTTCAAAACAGCGAATTGGGAGGGGAAATAACCGAACCGGCCCATTTTTGAGGTCGACCCGAGCCTCGCTGGGTCGACTAGGGGTTAATCCAGGGTGTTTGGCTGTCAACCCGTGGGCCGATTCGCTCAAATTCAGATTTTGCATTTGATTGGTTCTCATGGTTCAGGGTTAGTCTAATGATCCTAAATAACTTCCTACACCTATAAATACATCCTAATGCTAACCCTAAACCTAATTAAAATAGAATAGTTACCGTCGCCATGGAAATCAATGGAGCCGCCGCCAACTAAGAAAGAAGAAAAGCAAATTCAATTCTAATTCTCTCAACCCTAAAGCAAAGCAAAACTCTCTCTTTTCTTCTCTAAATAGTGAGTATGATGATCTTAACAAGATTATTATCATTTTAATTAGGTTGAGTTATGAATGGATTATGAGTAGATGATGTGAATTATCATATATGTTGTTGTAAACCCCTTTTGCTATCGTGTATATTGTAAATCCAATGTTATGTGATGATGATATCTTATATGTTGTAAATCATGCTATGATGATGTTATGTATGTTTAAAGTTTCTATGCTAAGTTGTGATGAATCATACATGTTAAAAAGGCCATGATGTTACCATCTATGCTAGTTAATTCATATTAATTAAATCATCATGTTTGGGTTATGTTGATCTATATGACAAGTCACATATGCAAGTTAGATTGATTAGAAAAGTTATGAACATATGCCAAGACATCTATTATGACATCTAGAATTATGCTATGACATATGTGATATCGTATGCTAGTTCACACCATCATTATGTTGCCTAAAAACCACATATGCAAGTTTATGTATAGATTTGGGCTATGATCATATCATGTAAATTGAGACATTTAACAAGTTGACACCTTTTGATCCTTAACATGTGTAGTTTATGCAAGTTTCACCCCTATTATGATTAGATTTATTTTAATTGTCTATATGTTGTGATAATTTATCTTTGTGCTAGGTGTTAGACTATACAAGTCTAGCCTATATTATGCGTTGAATAAGCGAACGTATAAACGTGGGGTAGGGGTAATATTAAGGATTTAATATTAAAAAGTTGGGGTGCAATTGATATGATTTTGCATGCCATAAGTGGATGGCCATAATTTTGTCAATTATGGACATCATTAAAAGTTGACTTAATTAATAATTTGAATAGGGAATTATTAAAACTGGGGTAAAAGATTTTAAGTGTTAATCAATGCTTAGGACACGAGGTTGGACTCGTTTGTGACGTAAACCTGCCCGCACCCGCCCGGAAAATCCAGTGGTCACAAATGTCAGCCCAATGTGAGAGGTCCTAGGCCTAAACTAAAGCATAGCAGTTGTAAAGACACGAGGTTAGACTCTTTTATGGTGTAAGACTCCCCGGACCCGCCCGACAAATCCATCTGCCATAAATGCCAGTCTAATGTGAGAGGTCTTTATGAGGTTATGGCCTGAATGAATTAAGAAATACTTAACCAGATAAACAAGTAAAGTGGGACATGGGGGTTAAGCAGGTGCCTTGGGTGGCATGAGGAATCTAGGGGGTGCCCTTAGTGGCATGTGAAATACGATTAGTAAGACTTAACCAAACACACATGTAAATGAACATGACTAAGAGGGTTAAGTGGGATATACTAGTGACAAGCTTAGGTGGGTAGCTTGTGGGGGCCCATTTCGACTAGTATCCCAAACGTATCTTTGTGGGCTCGACCCAAGTCGAGGACAGGACACGCAAGCTGGGTTCGACTGTAAGAGGCCAAAACGGGGAGTGGTGGCAACGCAAGTCCAACGGGTTTCATATGCGTGTGTGGACCCGGGTTGGTAGGTAAGACGATGTTGCATCGTGTAGGTATAAGCCATGCATTCTCAAGTTGTATCGGGTTGCCACTTTAGGGGAGTGATACACCCCACTGTGGGGCCAGCACGGGTATCTACGAGTAGAGAGCCGATCGAAAGTGGGTAGTGGGGTACACCTAGTGGAGATAGGTGCAGATGGCACCTATGTAGTCAGCTAGGGGTACGTAAGGCTATTTATAAAGTTTCTGTGTGAAGCAAGTGGGTTCAAACAATTGGGTGACTGGTGTGGTGCAGTGTAGTAATGTGTGGTGCAGTGTAGTAATCATTCGTTGGTTATTAGGTGTGACTTTACCGTTATCTTTAACGTTATCTTAAACGCTATCTTTATCTTCCTAAGAGTTCATAGACATTTACTTGTCTTCCAGCTTATGCCTTAGTCTAGTTATTTTGATAATAGTATTGTTAGAATTATCATACTCGCCAGACTTTATGTCTGACCCCCTCTATTTCTATCCTTTTTCCCCCTCCAGGTCCTCAGGTTGGGCCCAGCTCTAGTGGAGTTTGATTGAATTGCTTCATCTCTCTTAGGAAAGCTTGGACCGTTGAAGTAAAGTCCAGCTTGTTATCTTTTTAGTGGCTATTTATGTAATGGGATTATGTATTTTGTTTTTATGAAGATGGATATTGTACTTGGTTTTATGATGTAACAAACATGTTTAATTTCCGCTGCAATAAAATGAAGTTTTAGATTTCCAAGTACTATTTATTATCTGTCTTGTTGTAATTTTTCTGTTCTATATTCACTTATAACCTCCATGGAAGTTAATGCATTCCCTTTGTGAGTGACATTAATGGACGTGGGGTGTTACACGTGGTATCAGAGCTTAAGATTACCAGAACAGATAAAAATACTTTAGAAAAATAGTTATTTTTGGAAGAAGTGCTTTCAAAAACATGTTTTAATGAGAAATTTAAAGAGAAGAGTTTTTAAGAAAAAAAAACATAATTCTCAATAGCCCATATCTTTATCTTTCGAATTCTCCATTTTGAATCTTTCCTTTTTCGTTTCAGCATGGCTGAAGATCTTAATCTACCCGACGGTGTAACGATACCAGGATGGTATAAGAGGTTATTAGAGGCTAGGGCCGCTGCAGGTCCAGCCATTGTTCCTCCACCACCAGTTGCACCCGTTCCTCCTCCTCCTCCTCGCGTAGATACTTTTGCAAAGACGTGCAAGGAATTCAAGGCTATGGGTGGAAAACCATTTCAAGGGTCAGAAACGTTTGTGGAAGCTAGAGATTGGCTTAAGGAGGTGGAAGAATTGCTAGAAATCCTTGAAGTAGAAGAAGGGAGGAGAGTTCGATTAGCAGCTTGGTTGATGAAGGGAGAGGCCTCGTTTTGGTGGGAGGTCACTAATGGGGAGCGTCATGTTGACTCTTGGGCGGATTTCAGACGTAGGTTCGAGGCGAAGTTTCTCTCAAGGGCAGAAGAAAATCTATATATGGAAAGGTTCTTGACATTGAAGCAAGGAAGCTCATCAGTGAAAGAATATGTCAATAAATTTAATCAGTTAGCAAGGTTTGGCTTGGACTTAGTAAACACGCCGGAGAAGAAGGCTCTAAGGTTCGTGAATGGCTTGAATGAACCATTGCAAGGGTTGGCTATGACCCACATCCCGACGGGGGCCACCTTTGAGAAGTTAGTAGAAATGGCGCTTATGCATGAGGAGAAAAGCGCTAAAGCTGATAAGGCACCCGAGAAGAAGGGGGATCAGAAGAAACCACAACAGCAAAACAAGAAGGGTGGTAAAGACAATAACGGCAAGGGAAAGAAGAAATGTTTTAACTGTGGGACACCAGGCCATCTCAGCAAGGATTGCCGAAAGAAAAAGAAGACAGGCTGTTTCATTGTGGCGATGCGGGACATTTAGTGAAGGACTGCCCAAAGAAGGGGCAGAGGGCAGGAGCTACCTCGGGAGGACAGGTGTAGGTTCTTATGGCACCAGGGCAGGCAAGGGGACAAGTTCAGGCTCTCACGGTCCCACCGCTGCAAGAACGAGGTAGAACCATTTCTGTTGAAAGCTTAGTTTTTCTGTTTGATCATCCTGTCCGTACCTTATTCGATTTGGGTGCATCACATTCGTTTATCTCTACATCATTAGTTGAATCACTGCACTTAAACACCAGTTTAGTAGAGGATCCCTTAGTTGTTTCGAATCCAATTGGGGGCTCAGCTTATTTGTCTATGATGTGTTTGGATTTGAAAATTTCCGTACTTAGCGTTGAATTTAGATGTAATGCTTATGTGTTGGGCTTCACGGGCTATGGGCTAATTTTAGGAATGGATTGGTTATCCAGAAATGGGGCCGTTCTTGATTGTGAAAGGAGAGTAGTTAGGCTCGTGACTCGCCTTGGCAACACTCTCGAAATCTTTTGTAATCCCATAAATTCGGTTATGCTAAGTTATCTAGAATCGCTTGACGCGTCTGAGGAAAATCTACGATCTGTTAGAGTGGTCCGAGAATACTCGGATGTGTTTGAGGAGGTGAAGGGCTTGCCTCCGAAGCGGGAGATAGATTTTCGAATATATCTTGTGGATAATGCGAAACCAGTATCTTTGCCAGTACGCCACATGGCTCCACGTGAAAGGGGGGAACTCGGTAAGCAAGTGAAGGAGTTGCTTGAGAAGGGGTTCAAAAGACGAAGTATATCGGAGTGGGGTGCTCCAGTAGTATTTGCCCCGAAGGCGGATGGGTCCCTTAGACTTTGTGTGGACTATAGAGAACTTAATAACTTACTAAGAAGAACAGACACCTACTGCCGAGGATTGACGATCTCTTCGATCAGTTAGTTGGCGCCTCAGTGTTTTCGCAGTTGGACTTTGCCACTGGTTTCCATCAGTTGAGAGTGGCTGAGGATAGCATTGACAAGACTGCCTTTAGGACTCCGGACGGTTTCTATGAATGGCTAGTGATGCCCTTCGGTTTGACAAACACCCCCGCATACTTTGTTGATTTGATGAGTAGGGTGTTTAGGGAGTACCTTAACAAATTTGTGGTAGTCATTGTAGATGACATCTTGATCTTTTCTAAGGATGAAGAAGAGCATGCCCTACATCTTAGGGAAGTGTTGGAGACTCTTCGAGCGCATAAGTTTAAAGCTAAATTTTCTAAGTGTCACTTTTGGAGGAAGGAAGTACGGTTCTTAGGACACGTGGTTTCCAAAGAAGGGATAGCTATAGATCCCGCGAAGGTGGTGGCCATCCAAGATTGGAAGGTTCCTAAAAATGCTACCGAAGTGAGAAGTTTCTTGGGGTTGGCTGGCTACTATAGGAAGTTTATCAAAGACTTCGCAAAGATATCAGCTCCATTGACACGCTTGACGAAGAAGAACCTAGTTTTCACATGGGACGTAGATTGTGATGATGCGTTCCAATGTTTGAAGAGAGCTTTGACTTCAGCCCCAGTCTTAGTATTGCCAGACGGGAGTAAGCCGTTTACCATTTATACTTATGCTTGTGGGGCAGGACTAGGCGCAGTCTTAATGCAAGAGGGTAGGGTAATAGCCTATGGTGGGAGGCAGTTGAAAGCGCATGAGAAAAATTATCCTACACATGACCTAGAATTGGCCGCTATTGTTTTCGCGCTTAAGTCTTGGCGTCATTATCTTCTTGGCGAGAAATTCGAACTATTCACTGACCACAAATCTTTAAAATACCTATTCTCTCAAAAGGACTTGAACTTAAGGCAGCAAAGGTGGATGGAGTTCTTAGCGTCCTATGACTTTGAGATAGCATATACCCCTGGCAAGGGTAACGTGGTGGCCGATGCCTTAAGTAGAAAAAGATTATCCTTAAGTCCTTTGTTTGTTGAGCGGCAAAGTTTAGAATTCATTTCGATGTTTGACTTTAGACCTTCCGTTGACTTCGTACTCGGTTTGCTAGCATCCTTGGAGGTCAGACCTACGTTTTTGGGACGGATTGGCGAGGCACAGCGAGACGACCCGCAGTTGGTTGAGTTAGTAGAAAAACTCAAAGGAGGGGAGTCATCAAGCCATCTCCGTAGGTATACCCTAGACGATAAGGGTTGGTTACGTAGGGACGGTAGACTTTGTGTACCAAAAGACGATGACCTAAGGAAGACTATTCTTGACGAAGCACATCGTTCGAAGATGACCATTCATCCCGGCGGGGACAAGATGTACAAAGACATGAAGAGAGTTTAATTTTGGGCCGGCATGAAGAAAGACGTGGTCGAGTATGTCGCTAGATGCTTGGCGTGCCAACAAGTAAAAGCGGAGCAAAAGAAACCCGGTGGGTTGCTTCACCCATTGGAGGTTCCACTATGGTAATGGGAAAGCATCTCGATGGATTTTGTGGATGGATTACCGCGATCGAGGAAGGGTAATACGGGAATTTGGGTTATAGTAGATAGACTTACTAAGAGCGCCCATTTTATTCCCGTGAAGAGTAAGAGGACTGCTCCATGGTTAGCTTCTGTATACGTTCGAGAGATAGTTCGTTTGCACGGTGTTCCTTCTAGCATAGTGAGCGACGGCGATCCTATTTTCACTAGCGAATTTTGGAGAAGCTTACAAGAGGCGGTAGGGACTCAGTTATGTTTGAGCACCGCATATCATCCTCAGACGGACGGCCAGACTGAGAGGGTGAATCGCATTCTAGAGGATCTGTTGAGGCTATGTATCCTAGACTTTAGGGGTACATGGGAAGAGCATCTTCAATTGGTTGAGTTCGCATATAATAATAGCTTTCAGTCCAACATTGGTATGGCACCATTCGAAGCTCTATATGGATGACCTTGTCGTTCACCTACATGTTGGTGGGAATCTACGGATAAGATCTTACTTGGGCCCGATATGATTAGGGAGACTTCGGAGAAGATCGACTTGATTCGAAGGAGGATGAAAGCAGCGCAAGATAGGCAGAAATCTTATGCGGATAAGAGGAGGACAGATCTCGAGTTTGAAGTTGGGGACATGGTCTTTGTCAAAGTGTCTCCATTACGAAACGTTGTTCGCTTTGGGTCCGTTGGGAAATTAGCACCAAGGTTTGTAGGGCCGTTTCCTATTAAGGAGAGGATTGGACGGATGGCGTATAGAGTGGAGTTGCCCGAGAGACTTAGTGGTGTACATGACGTATTCCATGTGTCACATTTGAGGAAGTGCTTGCACGAGACCGCGGAAGTGGTAGAGCCGAGCTTGCTTAGAGAGGTGGAGATAGAGCGTGATGCGACAATTCGACGAGCTCCTACGCGCATTCTTGGGTCGAAGATCAAGAGGATGAGGAATCGAGAGGTCAGACTAGTCAAAGTGCAATGGGGAGATGATGAGAGCAACGCTACTTGGGAGACGGAAGAGAAGATGCGTACACGATACCCTTTTCTTTTTGAGGGTATGTCCTTTAATTTCTCCTTTATCGCTTAGCTTGTACTTATCTTATCTTTAGTATATCCTCTCTCTAGTATCTTTGACCTTTAGTTAGGATAATCCTATGGTTGAAACATGTGTTTGAGACATGTTATGTATGGTGGATGCAAAGTGGATGCAAGTGTTTTCTAGTGGTTGCTCGTGGATGCATATACACACACTATTAGGCACCAGATCGGCTCAGTCACTTCATAATGCATATTGCATATATATGGATGTATTTAGTAAAATGGATGTATAATGGTTGTATTATCATATAGTTGCTGCATTCGGGTGGATGGTTGTGCACGCATATAGAATTAATATGTATCATTAGGAATCTTTTGCATACATATTGGATGCATGGCGCTATCATGAATTGCACTAAGGAGGTCGACTGAATCAGTAGACCGCCTAATTTTGCATTAGATATGGACATATACACACATTGTGCATATAAACATTAAAGCATTAGATGTCTTTTAAGGACAATGGATGCTGGTGTTTGATGGTTGAGTAGATGAACGATTAGATGGTAGGATATACATTCTTCTTGACTTGGAGATTTCGGGGACGAAATCCTTTAAGGAGGGGAGAATGTAACCCCGTAATTTTATAACATTAAAATTCACAAATTAAAGTATATTTAATTTTTAGAAAAGAATTAAGTGAAGTGGGTTGCGCAGAGAAATATATATATATATTGATATATATATATAAAAAAAATTAAAAATTAAATAAATAAATATGCGAAAAAGCTCAAAACAGCGAATTGGGAGGGGAAATAACCGAACCGACCCATTTTTGAGGTCGACCCGAGCCTCGCTGGGTCGACTAGGGGTTAATCCAGGGTGTTTGGCTGTCAACCCGTGGGCCGATTCGCTCAAATGCAGATTTTGCATTTGATTGGTTCTCATGGTTCAGGGTTAATCTAATGGTCCTAAATAACTTCCTACACCTATAAATACATCCTAATGCTAACCCTAAACCTAATTAAAATAGAATAGTTACCGTCGCCATAGAAATCAATGGAGTCGCCGCCAACTAAGAAAGAAGAAAAGCAAATTCAATTCTAATTCTCTCAACCCTAAAGCAAAGCAAAACTCTCTCTTTTCTTCTCTAAATAGTGAGTATGATGATCTTAACAAGATTATTATCATTTTAATTAGGTTGAGTTATGAATGGATTATGAGTAGATGATGTGAATTATCATATATGTTGTTGTAAACCCCTTTTGCTATCATGTATATTGTAAATCCAATGTTATGTGATGATGATATCTTATATGTTGTAAATCATGCTATGATGATCTTATGTATGTTTAAAGTTTCTATGCTAAGTTGTGATGAATCATACATGTTAAAAAGGCCATGATGTTACCATCTATGCTAGTTAATTCATATTAATTAAATCATCATGTTTGGGTTATGTTGATCTATATGACAAGTCACATATGCAAGTTAGATTGATTAGAAAAGTTATGAACATATGCCAAGACATCTATTATGACATCTAGAATTATGCTATGACATATGTGATATCGTATGCTAGTTCACACCATCATTATGTTGCCTAAAAACCACATATGCAAGTTTATGTATAGATTTGGGCTATGATCATATCATGTAAATTGAGACATTTAACAAGTTGACACCTTTTGATCCTTAACATGTGTAGTTTATGCAAGTTTCACCCCTATTATGATTAGATTTATTTTAATTGTCTATATGTTGTGATAATTTATCTTTGTGCTAGGTGTTAGACTATACAAGTCTAGCCTATATTATGCGTTGAATAAGCGAACGTATAAACGTGGGGTAGGGGTAATATTAAGGATTTAATATTAAAAAGTTGGGGTGCAATTGATATGATTTTGCATGCCATAAGTGGATGGCCATAATTTTGTCAATTATGGACATCATTAAAAGTTGACTTAATTAATAATTTGAATAGGGAATTATTAAAACTAGGGTAAAAGATTTTAAGTGTTAATCAATGCTTAGGATACGAGGTTGGACTCGTTTGTGACGTAAACCTGCCCGGACCCGCCCGGCAAATCCAGTGGTCACAAATGTCAGCCCAATGTGAGAGGTCCTAGGCCTAAACTAAAGCATAACAGTTGTAAAGACACGAGGTTAGACTCTTTTATGGTGTAAGGCTGCCCGGACCCGCCCGGCAAATCCAGCTGCCATAAATGCCAGTCTAATGTGAGAGGTCTTTATGAGGTTATGGCCTGAATGAATTAATAAATACTTAACCAGATAAACATTTAAAGTGGGACATGGGGGTTAAGTAGGTGCCTTGGGTGGCATGAGGAATCTAGGGGGTGCCCTTAGTGGCATGTGAAATACGATTAGTAAGACTTAACCAAACACACATGTAAATGAACATGACTAAGAGGGTTAAGTGGGATATACTAGTGACAAGCTTAGGTGGGTAGCTTGTGGGGGCCTATTTCGACCAGTATCCCAAATGTATCTTTGTGGGCTCGACCCAAGTCGAGGATGGGACACGCATGCTGGGTTCGACTGTAAGAGGCCAAAACGGGGAGCGGTGGCAACGCAAGTCCAACGGGTTTCATATGCGTGTGTGGACCCGGGCTGGTAGCTAAGACGTTGTTGCATCGTGTAGGTATAAGCCGTGCATTCTCAAGTTGTATCGGGTTGCCACTTTAGGGGAGTGATACACCCCACTGTGGGGCCAGCACGGGTATCTAAGAGTAGGGAGCCGATCGAAAGTGGGTAGTGGGGTACACCTAGTGGAGATAGGTGCAGACGACACCTATGTAGTCAGCTAGGGGTACGTAAGGCTATTTATAAAGTTTCTTTGTGAAGCAAGTGGGATCAAACAATAGGGTGATTGGTGTGGTGCAGTGTAGTAATGTGCGGTGCAGTGTAGTAATCATTCGTTAGTAATTAGGTGTGCCTTTACCGTTATCTTTAACGTTATCTTAAATGCTATCTTTATCTTCCTAAGAGTTCATAGACATTTACTTGTCTTCCAGCTTATGCCTTAGTCTAGTTATTTTGATAATAGTATTGTTAGAATTATCATACTCGCCAGACTTTATGTCTGACCCCCTCTATTTCTATCCTTTTTCCCCCTCCAGGTCCTCAGGTTGGGCCCAGCTCTAGTGGAGTTTGATTGAATTGCTTCATCTCTCTTAGGAAAGCTTGGACCGTTGAAGTAAAGTCCAGCTTGTTATCTTTTTAATGGCTATTTATGTAATGGGATTATGTATTTTGTTTTTATGAAGATGGATATTGTACTTGGTTTTATGATGTAACAAACATGTTTAATTTCCGCTGCAATAAAATGAAGTTTTAGATTTCCAAGTACTATTTATTATCTGTCTTGTTGTAATTTTTCTGTTCTATATTCACTTATAACCTCCATGGAAGTTAATGCATTCCCTTTGTGAGTGACATTAATGGACGTGCGGTGTTACAATAAAAATATCATTTTTATCAAATGTATGAAAAGAATATGGTTTTGAAATCGAAGAATCGATTATATTTATTTGTATATATATATAAATAGAATCGAAATATATCGAATAATGAAGCTGCAGTTCATGTTTTGAAACCGTGATTTCAAACGATTAGTGCGAGAGATCCAGCCATCGAATTTTCCCGAAACCGAAACCGTTGGGTTCTCTTTGGAAATATCTTTCCAACGACACCAACTTTGTAAAGATCCAACGGTTGGATTGTTTGCAATGTTTAATTCGAATCTGAAGAAAAACAGCGCTAGAATCGATTATATATATATATATATATATATATATAATTAAATTAAATCGAATAACGACTCTGTAGTTCGTATTTTGAAATCGAAACTTCAAACAAGTGTACCGCGAGATCCGACCGTCAGATTTTCCCAAAATTGTAACCGTTGGATTCGTTTTGAAAAGATCTTTCTAATGATGTAAAATTTGTGATGATCCAATGGTTAGATTTTCAGATATGTGTAAATCAAATCTGAAGAAAAACAGCGCCACGGCCGCGTTATGGCCCGAAGCGTCGTTTGAATGAATTAGCTATAAATAAATAAAAATAGCAATGAATCGTTATAAAATATTATAAACGATATGGAATGTGAAATTTAGAAATTAACTGAAGGTTAGCTGAGTAGAATGGTTTCCTGGGTTTTGATCTGATGGTGGTTTCGGCCTTCGGGGTTAATATTTGGGAAATCGTTCTCTTACTGATTTACGGTTAGTAACTGATGAATTGAAATGAGGCGTATGTTGTGTTTATGTAGCATTTTTATTATATACGCGAGTTGCTCAGAAAGACCGGGTTTATCCAATCTTGAACAACTGAATCGACGATAGGAAGACGAAGATGAAGATGGTGGTTGAAGACCGGAGATCTTCACCTCGGTTGGATGGTAACTGATGTCCTGATTGGGAGGCATCCCGAAATATGGATAATGAGTGGTGATCATCCAGACGTACGTGGAGATCGATGGGTATGCGAGGTATATAGTGCCTCCGGTTTCGTTCAAACCCAGAACGGACTTGCAAATGGACTGTGTATCTGACATTGGAATTCAGTCTGTGTGATTGATAGTCATCAGTTGCATGGTGTGAATTGCCTGTGTGGCATGCTAAGATGCAGTGATCAAGGCTTCTGTTGAAAAGCAAAGTCTTGTGGTGATGATCAAAGCACCGCCTGTGTGGCATAGCTTTGTGTAAAACGTGAATTCGCGAGCCTCACACCCCGGTATGAACCAGAAACGGGAGAGGACCTCAAGGAGGGCATGCGTTTCTTCCTAGCTAGAGGTGGTGTCGGTGCTTAAACTGGCTGACATATATATTATTTTCACCTGTGTGGTTGTTGCTATTGCGAGGCGCCTCGGATATATCGGTCGATCCGGGACCAATGGAGTCATTTGTTGGCTCACTTACGCCCTAAAGGGCGAGGAACGCAGTGTTCAGGAATTTTAATCCAGATCGGTGGACCGGCCATGTCGCTCCAAGGGTCACTCGAGCTCTGATCCTGAGGCTCGGGCTTCGAAGTCGGAAAGGACTATCTATTGCCTTGGTTCATGACGGAAATCCAATTTCCAAATACGTGACTGTGCAATTTTGATTGTATACCTATATATGGCCACATAGTGGTATGGGGCATTAATGCCGTCTATGATTGATACTTATGATTCGAAGTTGTTTTGGAAACATATAAACACTAGTAATATATTAAATTCTTTTGTTTTATTCGTATCAAGCATATTTTGGCCATTATAAGGTAAAAACTCTATCCTCCGGTTTGCATTGTATTGTGTGATGGGAACTGAGTCTTATAATGGCTTCATTTTTATAAAAAGCATTGCGATGTTTAAAAGAATTATTTGTTTTAAAGCACTGGCAATCCAATGGAGTAAACCCGTTCCACGAAAGTGGCATGGTCCTGTGATTAGCCATATTTTAAATGTGTTGAGTAGACTTCTCATATCAGTCCCATGAGTGACTCGTAGTTTGTTTCACTTGCAAACTCGGGTGCCCTTATTTCTACACGGGCAGCCTTGTATTCAGGTTTTAGCAGGCTCTTTCTGGATAGCTGGAGCTGAAGATGGATTCTAGTATGAGTATACCAGAATCAGAATAACTCGTTAGAGATGGGGTCAGAAGTGCCCTAGAACGAGTTGATAGTTATATGTTAATAAATAACGTATGTGTGATTATATATATAGTCTAGTTTTAGAAATATAATTTTTGAATATATAAAAGATATATATTTGAAAAGTTAAAAATAAAATTGATTGTTGTTTGTGTTGTGTGATAGTAGATATGGTTAATTAAAGTATTAGAAAGATAGTTAATTTAATCAATAAGAGAATGAATGGAAGAATTTATTCGATTAAATCACACATTGAACTGATTTAAATATAGATAGAAATATATACATGTGCATTATATATGTTTCAATAGATAAATGGATTAGCTGTTGAGTAAAGATTTTATTTGTGTGCCCGACAAATAGGTAAACCTTAATGAGTTGGATGCGAAATATTATTATATCAACTCCTGTGAATGCCATTGGATGCGGAGTACTGGTTATTCTGTGTGTAATAATAAACGTCGCTATAGGATAGTAACAATTAATTTTGAACTACACTACATGGCATACTTCTTGAAGATAAGCATACTTCATCATATACCACATAAGCAGTTGGAGCTTGTGCGACGAGGTGGAAGATTTACCATACGAGCGAGAGGCTGGTATGGCGATGACTATATATATTACAGGTTGAACTGATGGCTGATATGGACCATATAAAATTGTAACGATAATTTGTCAGATTAGTAAAAATCCCACACGGGTCTGGAGTTGACAATAATCACGTCTCTCTAGTATTAGATACAGCACATGGATTATTTATTTCCCACACGGGACGAGGTGACGAGAATTTATTCTCTAGAGCAATTAAAAATACACACTCCCTCAGGCTTGGATAGGGTGACGAGAATTTATTCTCTAGAGTTATTATCTATACACGCTCCCCTGTAAACACCAGAATATATCACTATAAATATGTGTATGCTTTATAGGATTTATTGGGTACCTAATACGGCCCAATAAATTTCCAAACCCCTCCCTGTACAAAGGAGGTTATGGCGAAATTTTTCGAAAATTCCGGGTGTTAGCCAATTTTTTTTAAGAATTTGAAAATTCTCATAAACTGAAAAGTTGGAGAATGGAAGCCAGATAGAAAGTAGAGTTGATTAATCAAACCACTTTCGACTTTGTTCCTTTTCGGGGACGAAAAGTTTTAAGTGGGGGAGATTGTAACGACCCAGAAAATCTGAACCAATTTAAATTTTTTGAATTGACTATTTTAGTGAATTTAAAATATTTAAAATAAATATTTTAAATAATAGCAATGAAAAGTAAGTTTGAATCGACGTTTGAAAATAAATATAATTAATTCTAATTATAAACAAGGCCTGAAATGGCGCGGTAGTTTCAAAATTTGAATTCAAACTTTGACTGACTGTACCAGGTGCAAAATAAATCAGATTTTAGTGAAACCAAAAAAAATTAAATCTGTTAGTGAATATCTTTCTAATGAATCTGAAAAATCGAAGTTTCATAGCGGGAAGCAAAAGTTATGGCCAAATGAATCTTCTAAAAGGTCGCTATGGAGTTTATATAGCCCGTGAAAATGGCCATTTTGCAAACGACCTCGGAATTTAACGAAACCACTTTTGTTGGATCCGGGATGTCAAATTATTGCTAGGTTTCAAATTTCATAATTTTCAAAGCTAGTAGGTGAGCGTGGCAAAGGAAAATGTGTTTGGTCAATTTCTATTAAATTGGATCGACCAGAAATGGGCCATTTTTCAAACGGTCTTAGAATTCGACGAAACTAGTCTTGTTGGGACCGTAAAATCAAAATATAGCAAGATTTATTATTCGGGAATTTTTAGAATCAGTATGTGGCCCTGGCAAATTGGAATGTACGTTCAAATTGAATATTGAATGTTTTATATTTTAATTTGAAGGAAGACTGACTGAAACAGTTGAATGGGCCTACGAAACATAGCCCATTGTGTTCGGAATGGGGGTAAAACGCCAGGGATGACAGTCGTTGGGTTTGGAATGGAGTTCGTGTGTGAAAGGGGGTATTTTCGAAATTTAAAAATATATATATATTAAAGAAAAAACATAATTGGTCCACACATTCTTCTCTCTCCCCGATATCACCCAGAACGACGGCGGAATACCTTCGACGCCTTCTCTCTTCGTTTTCTCCCTCTACAAGAAAAATCAGTCCCTCCTCCTGTTGAGGATTTCGAAGAGGACGTCAAGATCTTCAAATCCATATATAGGTTGTATTTTTTTCGTTGAGGATACGGGGAGAAATCGAGCTCGAAAGTCGAGCCCTTCCAGCCGCCGCCGCGAACGCCATAGGTGACCGAACGCCTCCCCCCTCCAGGCGTAGGTGCGCCGCTCCTCCCCCTTCGATGCTGCAAAGGCCGATCGATGAATAGCTACACGGATTCGAAGAAAAATCCAAACCTAGTTTTGAATAAATCAGTTGAGGTACGGCTATTTTAAAATAAACTATATTATAGCACTTTAAAGCGCTACGGTTTTAGATTTCACTGTAAAAATCATATCTTTTTCGTTTGTAGATGAAATTCAGTGAAACAAGAGACAGTGGACTCTTGTGGACGTCTTCTACATTCTAGAAGAGACCGCGTATTTTTCTGAGCCTTCTGCTATTTTTGGTGGAGTGGAACCCAATGTGAGATTTCTGAATTATAAACGATATGGAAAACGACGATGTGTAAATTATATAGTCGATGTATGAGTTATATAAGCATTTTACACCACATGTATAAGCGTTGTATAAGTTGTACGTTCGATGTATAAGTTATATATGCGTTGTAAAAATCATATATGTGTTGAAATAGAAGTGAAATTCTTATATATATATATATACACGCCCCTCGTCCACAAACCATGAACGATATTTATTGGTTGTGATTGGTGTGAAAATTGATTGATAGCGAATGGTTGATTAGAATTATTTGTGGTTGAAATTGATTGATTATGATTGAAAAATACCCGTCTGTGGTTGAGAATTATCTGGTTGAAACCACATAGGATTAGTTTGTGGAAATGGAAAAAATATACATGTCGCCTACGTGCGAACTAGATGCATGAAATCCCCATTGTCAAAAGATGCGAGGCTTTAAGGTAGAGCGAGGAGCCGTACTAGGGACGGCCCCGGTTTTAACTACCCTGCCGTTATGCTACCGAAATTTTGAATAATATTCATGTGTTAGAATTATTTTCATGTGTTGAAAATATATTCGTGTGTTGAATAGAAATTCATTCGTTGAATAGTAATTCATGTATTGAATGGTATTCGTGTTTTGAAATAAATTGTTTTAACAATAAAAATCATACTTTTATCACCTATATGAACTATATAAAATAGTCGTGTTTTGAAATAAATCGTTTTACAATAAAAATCACATTTTTACTATATACATGAATTGTTGAAAATGGTGAAGTGTCGAAATAAATGTTTGTTGGATAAAAATATCATTTTTATCAAATGTATGAAAAGAATATGGTTTTGAAATCGAAGAATCGATTATATATATATGTATATATATATATATATAAATAGAATTGAAATATATCGAATAACGAAGCTGCAGTTCGTGTTTTGAAACCGTGATTTCAAACGATTTGTGTGGGAGATCCGACCATCGGATTTTCCTGAAACCGAAACCGTTGGGTTCGCTTTGGAAATATCTTTCCAACGACACCAACTTTGTAAAGATCCAACGGTTGGATTGTCTGGAATGTTTAATTCGAATCTGAAGAAAAACAGCGCCAGAATCGATTATATATATATATATATATATATATATATATAATTAATTTAAATTTAATCGAATAACGACGCTGCAGTTCGTATTTTGAAATCGAAACTTCAAACGTGTGTACCGCGAGATCCGACCGTCGGATTTTCCTAAAACTGGAACCGTTGGATTCGTTTTGAAAAGATCTTTCTAATGATGTAAAATTTGTGATGATCCAATGGTTAGATTTTCAGATATGTGTAAATCAAATCTGAAGAAAAATAGCGCCACGACCGCGTTATGGCCCGAAGCGTCGTTTGAATGAATTAGCTATAAATAAATAAAAATAGCGATGAATCGTTATAAAATATTATAAACGATATGGAATGTGAAATTTAGAAATTAACTGAAGGTTAGCTGAGTCGAATTGTTTCCTGGGTTTTGATCTGATGTTGGTTTCGGCCTTCGGGGTTAATATTTGGGAAATCGTTCTCTTACTGATTTACGGTTAGTAACTGATGAATTGAAATGAGGCGTATGTTGTGTTTATGTAGCACTTTTTATTATACACGCGAGTTGCTCAGAAAGACCGGGTTTATCCCATTCTGAACAACTGAATCGACGATAGGAAGTCGAATATGAAGACGGTGGTTGAAGACCAGAGATCTTCACCTCGTTTGGATGGTAACTGATGTCCTGATTGGGAGGCATCCCGAAATATGGATAATGAGTGGTGATCGTCCAGACGTACGTGGAGATCGATGGGTATGCGAGGTATATAGTGCCTCCGGTTTCGTTCAGACCCAGAACGGACTTGCAAATGGACTGTGTGCCTAACATTGGAATTAAGTCTGTGTGATTGATAGTCATCAGTTGCATGGTGTGAATTGCCTGTGTGGCATGCTAAGAAGCAGTGATCAAGGCTTCTGTTGAAAAGCAAAGTCTTGTGGTGATGATCAAAGCACCGCCTGTGTGGCGTAGCTTTGTGTAAAACATGAACTCGCGAGCCTCGCACCCCGGTATGAACCAGAAACGGGAGAGGACCTCAGGGAGGGCATGCGTTTCTTCCTAGCTAGAGGTGGTGTCGGTGCTTAAACTGGTTGACATATATATTATTTTCACCTGTGTGGTTGTTGCTGTTGCGAGGCGCGCCAGATATATCGGTCGATCCGGGACCGATGGAGTCATTTGTTGGCTCACTTACGCCCTAACGGGCGGGGAAACGCAGTGTTCAGGAATTTTAATCCACATCGGTGGATCGGCCCTGTTGCTTCAAGAGTCACTCGAGCTCTGATCCTGAGGCTCGGGCTAGGCAGTCTCGAAGTCGATAAGGACTATCTTGAAATCCAATTTCCAAATACGTGACTGTGCGGTTTTGATTGTATACCTATATATGGCGACATAGTGGTATGGGGCATTAATGCCGTCTATGATTGATACTTATGATTCGAAGTTATTTTTGAAACATATAAACACTAGTAATAATATTAAATTCTTTTTTTTTATTCGTATCAAGCATATTTTGGCCATTATAAGGTAAAAACTCAATCCTCCGGTTTGCATTGCATTGTGTGATGGGAACTGAGTCTTATAATGGCTTCATTTTTATAAAAAGAATTGCGATGTTTAAAAGAATTATTTGTTTTAAAGCACTGGCAATCCAATGGAGTAAACCGTTCCACGAAAGTGGCGTGGTCCTGTGATTAGCCATATTTTAAATGTGTTGAGTAGATTTCTCATACCAGTCCCATGACTGACTCGTAGTTTGTTTCACTTGCAAACTCGGGTGCCCTTATTTCTACACCGGCAGCCTTGTATTCAGGTTTTAGCAGGCTCTTTCTGGATAGCTGGAGCTGAAGATGGATTCTATCATTTATCTCTTTTTATGCTGTTCAGCTCCTATTGTACATATTATGTTTGTTTTCCGCTGTAGACATTTATGTATAGTTGAACTGTATTTGTACTAAGTATGATCCTGTATACTGTGTAACTCTGATAATTATGTTTATCCAGTGTATTCTATTGTACATTATCTGGTGTATTTATTTATTTCTGTTCTGCTGTTATCTGTTTATATGTTATATTCCAAAGATTACCCTCGCGACCGTCGGTACGGGGTTTGGGGTCGTCACATTATGTTTGAATTCTCTACTGCAAAACCGCGAATTTTCCAGTAATGATTTGGGTGTATATATAAGGTTTCAAACCCTTGTTCTCTTATTTCCTTCTTATGACTTGGTCATTACTTGCCGTAAATAAATGTGTTGAATTCTTCAATTTATTTGGAAACTTTGAACTTGCTGAAATTTGAAGATTTGAATTCAATTTCTGAAAACTTGAATTGTTTACCTTGCGATTATGTTTTTGGAAAGTTTTGAATTGATATTATTTTCAAAATAAAAAAGAGCATATCTTTGATTTGGGCTTTGTAGATAATATTCTTCAACTTGAAGTTAGTGATTGTTTCAACACATATTTTGAAATTGACAATTTCCATTTATTTTCTACTTCTAGGGTTTCTATGTACTGTTTAAATTGAAAAAAATATTCCTTGTTATTTGCAATCCCTTACGTATATCATGTTTATGTTAGCCTGAAGATTCTATTTTCACTTGAAATTCTTTGATTTGAACACTTCTGCTAATGCTCATATATTGTTTATAATACTGCTGCTTTGTCATGATCTTGTGCAGATGTTGCCCTTTGTGTTTTACTGTGTCTTGTGGCATATGGTGATGGCCAGTTAAAGCCTATTGCATTTTACACTGGCTTGTTTGTCATGTTGTACCGTTGGTGGAAATATTGCTTCACTGCATTGACGTTCGATGTCATGATCATAAATTGTTGTGATAGTTTTTTGTGCTACGCCATATGCATTTGTACTAAACTAGAATGACACTCTTGTGTTTTTGCTGATGCACATTCATTACATTTGTTACACTATTTGCTGGCTATGACCTTTACCCTATTTTGTGTTGATGTCATGACCTTGTTGTTTGTTGTGACTAGCACCTGAAAATGTCTTTGCTAATAATGTCTTTTCTTGTTTATTTAGGTATTGCTTCATTCTATGGCTTGAGTGTCATGCTCATTTGATTGCCATTTCCTGTTGGTTTAAGCTTGTTTTCACTATTGCATTTTCCTGAAAACTTGTGTGCTGGTCTTGAACATTTGCTTCTTGAGTTGTACCTTGACTTTATGCACTATGCTGTTGGCATGGACTACAGCAACTAGGTGGAATTTCGACTCCTGAATTTCGACAATAATACATAATCCCGTATTACTTTCCAAAACCCAAGTATTGAAAACACAAATAGTCAACAAAAAGAAATTAGAGGGTGAGAAGTGGAAAGAAATATTATAATAGAAGAACAGAAGGAGAATAACAACACAACAAAATCATAGTCTCACATCGCAACGAAAATAAATATAATATTGAAATAATGTTTATTGAGAGCTTGAAATGATACTTACAATCATCAGAGTACAATAGACAACCAACACATCTGGACAGTTATAACAACCTGTCCTCATATACAACACACAGCGGAAATAAATACTGATATGGTTGAACTCCTCCAGCTGTCTTCTAAAGTCCATATCATCCTAACCTAAACTAATAAAACACAGCCTGACCCGACCATTGCATGTCATGGATTAGTCTGGTGAACAAGCATGAGAAAACTCAATAAGTTTATAGGTATCATCCAACTGATTTTGAGTTAAATATCTATTCGAAAGAAAAAGATAATCATTAGACCGGTCCACAATAAACATGGACGATTTTTACCTTACGATAATCCAAAACATTTTTGATATCAACTTCGGTGATATTATAATAATGTTTATATCAAATAAATAATCATTTAGTGGAACGCTTGCATCTCACGCTCCACATACATAATATATAATAATGAACGGTGCTTACTGGAGATTGGATTTCCAACTATGACAAGGTATGGGACCATCTTCCGGTAGTGTATCTCTAGAGAGGAATACACTGGGTTCAACAAGAACATCTTGCAACCCGGCTAAACATGACCGACCACTCATTCCACTTGAGTGTATCAAATATACTATCACCAAAGTTTGGGATCAGCAACAGTTACCGAAAGCATACATCAGCAATAAAATAAAGAAGCAAATGGATTTTCTCTAGATCAGATGACAATACACCATAATGGGATCAACCCACATAATCACACAACCTACTTGATTTCTGCACTTGAGGTTACTATTACCTTTTTAAGAACATCACAATAACTTTGAATGCCACATCATCAGATCCGCCAGAAATCACTAATTGATTTCGAACAATATTCTCTAGGTGTTAAGCTAAGAGAAGTTGCCTTCTCCGCCACCAACTATTGTTCGCTTGAAGAAATCAATGTACATGACCCTTTGGAAATACTCTGTCAAATATCTGTCCACAAAAGTCATCCAGGAACAGGATGAACCGAAGGTACTCTCCTACCACAACCAACAAATCGCCCTATGGATCAATAGCGAGTAGTCCTTGCAAATCCGTAGATTTCAACTACGACAGAGCCTCATTTTATCTTAGGATGGAAATCAAAGATTATTAGCGGTTCTTCTGTTTTATGAAGATCCATGGTCTTTAAATGCTCCATTTCGGTCATCATCTGATATCTTCCATGTTTACGTATTTGCTGGTGGGAATGATATTTGAATATAAATTTGATCCCGGTCTTTTCGTACCAACAATCGTATAGGCAAGATTTGATAGCCGATTAATTAACTATCAAAATAAACGTCCATTCAACCATGAAAATAAAATGAGTTCACTGGTTCAGTAATCAGCATCACTTGGCCTCTTTATTTAAACTAATTAATGAATGGTTAATTAAAATTCTAAATCTTTCAATACTTAAACATAGCGTTTCACTTCTTATTTTAATATACTAATATTCTCAAAATCATTTCATTTTAATACTTAGAAAAGTATCTTACAACCATCTCAAATTTTCCTTTTTCTATCATTTGAAACACATTTGCTATAGCGTTATTCATTACTTGTAAATGGAAAATCAATTCAACTTATCATTCATAAACAAAATTACAAAATCTCCTTTGTTTCATTTCTTGCAAACAGTAACCAACACTTATCCTTTTTGAATAAACCTAATCCAAAACTCATCTCTTTATTTCCTTTACCTCGAAGATATCGTTATATTTTCGCAAAATCTCTTTTATTTCCTTTACTTTGGAAATACCATTATATATATTCTCAAATCCTTGTATTCCCTTACTTTGGAAATATAGCGTTATCTATTCTAAAATCATTTGTATTTCATTTACTTTGGAAATATAATTATATATGTTCTCAACTTTGCAAATAACGTTGCATTATTATTTCTCTAATGGAAATAATAAATTATTTCTAGCATCTTTACCATTACATACTAATATCATCCTCATATAATCCTGAAGTCAATCAAGTTGGGATATTGTATTTACCTCTCAGACCTTGGTCGACAACATTTTTATCCTAAGGTAGGTGAAAGTTGTAATTCAAAACTGATATCATTCTAATATCATAAAACCTTATTTATTAATCCATTTAAAACATGGTTTTATAAACCCTTCTAATTTTAAAAAAATCTTCTTTTCAAATATAACTACTATTACCTAATTTGTGGATTAAGTAGATGCTTACTAAAATGTCACCTTTTAACTTTAAACTTCTTTAAACGATTTGTTTTATAACCCGGATTTTTATTACAAAATCCTATTACTAACTCCTTTACCGAATCCAATTACAAAATTCCCTTTTGCCCATTTTACTCTCTAAAAATCTCATTTCAATTCCATTTATTTCATTTAATTCCATTTTTAAGCAATGGTAATTTAAAATCAACGTTTTATCTTCATACCCCTTTTATAAACCTTGTTTATAAAACTCGGGTTTGATATAAAACATTTTTTATCTCGATTTCTTTTTACTTAATTCAAATATTAAGTAAATGTTTATTTTAAGCAATCGTATTCACTTAAATTCTCTTTTATAACTTAGTTTATAAAACCCATTCATAAACTCTTTTCAAAATTCAACTAGATCTCATTACCAACTTCGATTACTTACTTAAATGAATTTTATTTACAAACTAATCACATAAATTATTATTAATTAAAATAATAATTTATTTCATCATTGACTACAATGAATATTAAATTTCTTTTTAAAATCTTATTAATTTAAAAAAACTATTCATTAAACTATTTCATTAGATTAATTAAAGGCAAATCAATCAAATAACTAATTTCAATTAAAATAATTGACTTAGTCAACTTATAAACAAAACCGAAGTTTATCTCATCAGAAAATAAACTCTTCTTTCATATTTTAAACGACGAGTTTAATTTATATATATAATCTTAAAATATCCAAACTCGATTCAAAATTGGTTCCAATAATTCTTATAACAAAGGTATAAAAGAGCCAGAGTACCGTTAAAAATACCGAACTTGTGAAATAAGGTTTTGTCCCATTCAATTTAACACCCAATCAAATATATTCAACATATATGATAAACATTATTAATATTTGTGAGAAATCTAGTTGGATCCCTCCAACCTGTCATTTCCTACATCACAAACATGTTACCTCAAAAATAACATCATCCAATTCAATATATAGATATAGTTTAAACAATCAACCAACAACAATAATTTAAGCGTCCATCTTTTAATTTAATACGCTTATATTTCTATAAACGTAACCAACAAGGTAAGTTACCTTGTTTGGAAATAATAGTTGAAATAACGATTTAATTTCAATTAAATTAAAAGAACATTTACTTTAATCATTTCATCCAATATATATATATATATATATATATATATATAGCATACATCAAACAATTATCAGCCATAGCACACAAATTAAATCCTGACTTACATAATATATAAGTGAGTCAAATTGGGTGAGTTATACTCACTTTGGTTCTATTTATAACTGAAGCAGTTTGGTTACAATTAAATTAAACAAGTGTTTAATTTAAATGTAAATTCCAGCTGCCTCCAGCTCTGTCCAAATTACTTCCATAATGTAGATCTCGCCAAGACGGTTCCAGGGTCTCTTGTTTTGTTCAATTTTGATAACACTATAAAAAGTTATTCACGTTCCAGATTATGTGATTTTAATTAAATTTATTACTCTTAGTTATAATAACAATGTTAATTATCTTCTGATTTAAAGTTATTGGGCCTAAACTAATTTCTTCCTCCCGTTACCGTTCTTCTCTTTGTTCTGCTTCAACCCGAAACACTCGATTGCACCCTCATCGTTGCGTCGCCCATTAGTCCATCGGAGGACGATCCATAAACACTAGAACGAGCACCTTCACTTCCTCTCCCTTCGATCGGAGTATGGCCTTGACGGTCCCCATCGTTCACTAGTAAAATCCCTACAAATGACACACCCTTCGAGCTCAACTGCGACCACCACAGACCCCAAAATCCGATCATAGCCGATTAACTGGAAGATCTTTTCGAGTACTATACTTTTGTAGTTGGAAAGTTTCGGTTTAGGTGAAGGGATTGGAAGATTTGAAGGACGGAAAATTAATGAATTATGGCTGTTCAATTCGTTACTAGAGGTGGCATGGATAGTTTGACCACACAATTTAGTTGACGCAAGAAATTAGTTTAAAGGGGCTATTTATATAGTAACAGATATAATATTATATTATTATATAAAACTTACAGCTGAAGTAAGAAGTTAAAACACCTAAATACGACCTCTGATCATGATGAAAATCGTAATTCCAGCGTAACTCAATATTCAGAACACAATGGAAATGGTTTCGTCGAATTCCAAGATTGTTTGTAATACTTACTTTATAATTCACAACGTGAATCGACATGCGTTTAAATTGCGCACGATCACAAAATAAATCCAATTGACATGATTTGAAATCTTACAATAATTAAGTAATGTAGATTTAATAAAATTAGTTTCGTTGAAATCCGATTTCGCTAGAAAATTGGTTATTCTATAATTCAATATTAAATCGATAAAACAATTAAATAAAAATCTATGCGTTCTAAATTCCCATGATCAAACGGTAAGTCTGATCGATACAAAAATTGAAATCCTATAATAACTTACTAATTCGGATCCAATGGCACAAGTTTCATCGCATTCATAGAATATTCTCCCAAAATGATATTTTCCACGTAAAATGACGCTATTTTGGACACCAAATTGCCTGATCTCCAAAAATAATGAATTATATATCTATTCCTGACTTTAAAAATCAATGAGAATTCAACAAAATTGGTTTGCATTTTAACTTGATCGATATCTCAAGTTACATACAAATTCCTTTTAAATCAAATTAAATTTACTAAATTAATCGTTATGGTTTATAAACGATTCCATAGCAACTTTCTGAAATTTCAATTTGGACATAACTAAAAATCTATGATATGAAATTTCAATTTTCTCTTTCTAAGTAAATTATAATCAAATAAATTCGGACGATTCCTATTTCAAAGAATTATGACTTATATTGGATTCTGTAATTTCAATTGAAGTTCAAAATGTAATATTACAAACTACCGTGATGGGGTCGTTTTTAATTAAATATAAATTTAACATTCAAACTTCATTTTTTATAAAAAAAATTCCATTTAAAAATCCATTTCTATTTCTAATTCAACATTTTAAAATAATAAAATAAATTAAATATTTGACTACCAAAAATATGGGACATTACATGGAAAGTTCTTGCTATGAAAATTTACGTGTATGTTGTGTATCAAATCATATCGTTTATGATTTTCACTTGTTTGTCCATGCTTTTCCCTTGACTGCTTTGCATGTCCAACTTATGCACCTGCACATTATCATGATACATGTGTATACATATACATGTGTGTATACATATATCATGCTTGTGCAATTTTGTGACATATACATATACATATATATATATATATATATATATATGAGCTCTTCGAATAGCAGACATGAAATTTAACATAAATTACTATCGTGGAAAAATATTGTTATAGTCTTTTATATTGCACTGATTTGAATTAGTTGATTTGACCTTTGCAGTTGTCCATGGGAAAAATAATACGTACTTGCCAACTATAATATTTACAGTTTATCACTGTGAATATTATACGTTAATTGAGATATATATGTATATATTTGATCATGTCTAGAAAAGTGATTAGAAACAATTTGAATTACTTAGGCAACGAAGAATAAAAAAATAAATTTTATATTTGCATATTAAATTATTTCCTTTTCAGTTTACTGCGTTTTTCTAATTTGATAGGTTGAATGGACGATTATACGAAAATTGGAGCTTGCGTAGAAGATCGAAAATATAAAAATGATTGATAGAGCATACGAGAGTGAATTGTATATGTATTTGAATGAACTGAGTGATCCGTCTGTAGTGAGGAATGTATGTATATCAGTGTGTGTCTATAATATATGAAAGTGAGTTATATAGTAGTGAAGTCAGAAAGTTGTACCATTTCAAATATTGAAGTAAAATATTTAATTGAATAAAATAATTATTTGATTATCAATTTCTATGCAATAGCATTTTATCCAATATAAATATTTGTTTTTATATCAAATATAATGTAATATAGTACAGTTACAAACACATTTATATAATAGCATATATGTTTGTTATCATCAAACAAAAATCCTATTGTTATACTCAATAATCAATAGTTAGTGTGCTTTGGTATAACTTAAATCAAGGACTTCATCATAAAAATTGAATCCAAATTCCCCTCCCTAAGCTTTTTCCTTCGTCTTTCCTTCCTCATCTAGCAGAACCATATCTTTATTTTCTTCCTCTTTTTTTGTAGCTTCCTTATCTCCTCTTTTTCCAAGCTAGATTGCGCATTAGATCTCACCTCATAATTACTCCAAGTTCTAGACCCAAATTCTTCTCTCCGACCATTTCTTAGGCAATAACACCTATTGCATTATCCAGTCTTACTTACTTCATTTAGGTCACATCCCTAGAGGGATCATTTTGTTGGATTGGAATGAACATAAGGTTCCAACGCTTTAGTGCTGAAAGAATCAGTCGTAGCAGTAGAATTTGCACCAGTCCTTTGCTTTGAGATTTATGAATGAGATTGTCGCCCATGCTGCATTTGCCTTTGCTACATCTTGTTGGAATAAATTTGTAGTGAAAGAAATTATTATTTCGGAGGTGAAGTTTAAGTTTTCATTCGATGGTTTTTTAAAGGAGAATCTTGTGGAGATTTTTAAGGCCTCTATGTTGTACGTGGACTTGAATGATGTTTTTGTTTGACAGATTTTGAGATTTTACAGCAGATCTCTTTTCCCAAGATGTTGATTTGTGAGTTAGATAATCTACATCAGAGTTACAACTAGATTTGTCTTATGGTGCAGAAATCAATTTTTACTTTGACTGGTGGCATAACCATCATTTAATACCGCTGTTGGCTAGCTTTTTGATCAAGCCACCAAGGTTCACGCACAAGAAGAAAGTATGAAACTACGTTCCTTAAGTCCATGAAGGATCGGATCGCACCAGAGGGTCGTCCTTCTCGGATCGCCCCCCATCGGATCGCCCCCATAGCATCAGCGATCCGACTACCTCTACACGACTCGATCTGCACATACACTACTACCCTGCACAGACCGATCCGATTCCCCGACGCACAGCGAAACCTCTGACCTGTTCAAGCACGAGCTAATCTTCGGCGATCCGAGATGCACGGATCCAGCGACATGTGTCCCCAACTGTCACCTTGACCAATTCCTCCTTCTTGCTCGATCCGATATTTAAGGGGATCGCGACACCTGGCCACAACGGCTAATTTGACTAATTCTTCATCAAGCTGTGATCCGGTCCAATATCCTCGGGATCTGTGCCACGTGTGACCGTGATCCACCAGACAAAATCAGCTATAAATAGCCCAGAGCTTGGCATTTTTCAGGATCTTTTGGCAGTATTGAGCACTGATTCCACCATTACTGTCATACCACTATTTCTTATCAGTTTTACTACGAGATTACTGAGAGAAATCACAATTGTAAGAGTGAGTTTGAGAGAAATCATTGATTGTACTAGCATTCAAAGTATAATCGATAACATATAAAGTGGACGTAGGCTCGTTAACGCCGAACCACTATAAATCTTGTGTGTTTTCTGCTTTTTCTTCATTCTCCAGTTATAATTCTCTACGAATCAGAACAATTTGGGTGTTAGGTCCAAATTTTTATCTAACATTTTGGTGCTTTCACTGAGAATTGAATTCTCAGCCTACCGGATTGCTATTCTACTATTTGGATTTGAAAGTCCGAAGAAAACAGTCCCGAAACTTCACTGTTCATATTTTTGAAGATTCCAGCGACATCTGATATCATGGCTGGAAAGAAGTCTAAGGAAGTGCGAGCTTCGCAAGCGGATGAAGTCGCGAATGAAGTGGTTGGCGAAAGTGCACACGAGCCGGTCGTCGAGGGGGTCACGGATCGCGAGGACAGGGGGCGACCCGAACCAATCAAGGTGCCACGATCCGACTTGAGGGTGGCGCTGCGAACCACGATGCTGGAGGGGTTGTTACTCGATCCCGTGATAACGCCCCGAATCCTCCGCATACCGTGACCACGAACCGATCCCAGGGGGGCGCTGCGAGCCACCAACCTCGATCCACAGCGATCCAAATTGATGACCAGACCACAACTCGACCTGGAAAGGAGCCTCTGGCTCGCTCCTACCGTCCTGGCCCCACCGCTCGACCTGGCTCAAGCTCCTTGCGCATAAGAGAAAATGATGATGAACAATATGACCCTTCTGCTCCCGTTACTGAGGGGGATCTCTCTCGCTTTTCCGAAATGTGGGAGAGGTTGTTTGATGAATTGGCTGCTCAAAGGCAGGAGAGCTCCGTTCTGCGACAGAACTTGACCGCTATGGATAGAAGGCTTAATGATCTCGCAAGGCAAAGGACGCCCCCAGTTCGTCCGCTCACCCCAGAATACTCTTCTTCGTCAGAGGAACCGCCGAGACCTCCGCGGCGACCATATAAGAGGCCTGAAAACATAGAGCAGCTTCGATTTGGAACCCTGACATCATGGGAAGAAGAGGCACTGGGTGCAGGGCCCTCAAACCGCAAAGTGAATGATCGCACCGCAACCCCCAGAGCTCGAGGTATGGACAGCCTTGTTCAGAATAGACTACCTCAGCCCCATCGCCGTACAAATGCTCATGGTAACAGGGGGCAGCGAAGCCCAATCCGAGCCCCAGATTTCGTGGCCGCTCCTGGAAGAGATATTAGAGAACCCCACCGAGCAAGAAGCGCTGACCCCGAGCCTCCGCTGACCAGTGCAAATGTTGCAGCTATGATCCATCAAATTCTGGCAGATAGCCGTGGACAACGGAATGAAGATTGGGGAATTGACCGCAGTCACACCCCTTTCACTAATGACATTTTAGATGCGACGTGCCCGAGGCGCT
Source organism: Allium sativum (assembly GCA_030737875.1). Lineage (NCBI taxonomy): Eukaryota > Viridiplantae > Streptophyta > Magnoliopsida > Asparagales > Amaryllidaceae > Allium > Allium sativum. The sequence continues at coordinate 637,115,902 of CM060913.1, forward strand.
TCAACATGCCGCAGATGAACCGTTACGCGGGTAGATCTGATCTCGTCCAACATCTGATGAGATATTCTTGGTCAATGACCGCTGCCGTAGCTTCTGACGCTGTCAAGTGCAAAGCATTTCCCATATTCCTGGAGGATGTAGCATTATTGTGGTTTACTCGCTTACCAGCAAGATCAATTTCCAGCTTCAGGGAGTTGAGTGAAAGGTTTATGGAACAGTTCCGCATCTATGCACAAAAGGCGAAGAGTGTGATTGACTTGTTCCTTGTCAAGCAACGACCAGGCGAGAGTTTGAGGGTGTATCAAGACTGTTTCAACCTAGCCGCTACTGAAGTCAAAGATCCTCATGAGCCAACTGTTGTGGAAGCCCTAATTGATGGGGTAGATAAAGACACCGAATTTGGGAGGTATCTGGACGGCAAGCCACCTCATACTAGAGAGTTATTCTACGAAAAAGCTAACGTGCACTTACGCCGGGAGGAAGTATATGCTAACCGAAAGGCAAAAACGGCCGATAAAGAGGAAATCCAGAGCAATGTCGCCATTAAGCAGACAGAAGACAAATCGGGGAAGGTCGAGGTTAATGTCAGAAACCGGAACCAGGGTGGTCGTCAGTCAGGAAACAATGATAATAACAGTAATGGCAACAACCGGAAGAGGAATCGAGGGAACGACTCCCAGAGAAAGACTCGTCCCAGGTATTTTGAGAGTTATACGCCAATAAACAATACTTTGGAGAATATCTTCATGGATTCGTACAACGTCCTCCAAAATAAAAGGCCTCCTCCCAGAGAGTCCACGGAGAAAGAACGTGAAACGGGGAAGTTTTGTCTCTTCCATTAGATTCATGGCCATTCGACAAATGAATGCCGTCACCTAAGAGATGTGGTCGAGAGTCTTCTCCAAGAAGAAAAATTGGATGAATACAGAGTGACACCCTGAGACAGGAGGCAAGCCGTACATGCCCCAAATCAGAACCAGAATCAACCTGTTGTCAGGCCAACTGCCCAGCAAAAGGGAAAGGACCTTGTTATCAATACCATAATCGGAGGGCTTTATCTCGCCGGGCACGGTTCCAAGGCATTGGATCAGTATGTCAATGCAGCCAAGCAGCACCTTGAGGTAGGGGAGTGTAGCAACCCTGAGGACAACGTTCCTGTAAAGCAACAAGAGATGATGTCCGACGACGTCGTTTTCCGTGAACGAGAAAGCATTGGAGTCCATGCTCCGACCGAAGATCCATTTGTAATCACAGTACCTATTGGCCCGGCCACTGTTCATAAAGTCTTGGTGGATAACGGGAGTTCCGTCAACATTCTTTTCAAAAAGACTTTCGACCATATGAATCTCGAGATAAAAGACTTGAAACCCTGTGAGGGATGGATCTGTGGATTTAACGGAGCATCCACCGCTCCAATGGGTTATGTAGAGCTACCAGTTACGCTTGGGGAAGGAGAACGCCAGAGAGTGAGAATTCTTCCCTTCGTGGTTTTGGATATTGAATCACCCTATAATACCTTCTTGGGCCGACCGGCCCTCGCAAAGTTTAGAGCCTGTATAGCCCCCTGGTGCTTATTATTGAAGTTTCCTACGAAAGCTGGTGTTGGTATTGTCAGAGGAGATCAGGTTGTCGTGCGAGCATGTTATATTGCAGAGCTAAAGCTACTCCGCAACGGAGGAGACATAGAAACCAAGGGCGCTTCTCCCCCCGCAAGGGCGGAAACCTTATAGCAATTAAAGAGGATAACCGTAGGAGAGTGGCCCAGAGATTTGCCCGAGGATATAGATCCCAGAGAGGACAAAGAACCTGGGGGCAGAATGGCGACTCCCAACGAGAAAACTGTGGATGTACCGATCGATGATAGTGACCCAGAGAAGGTCCTTAAGATTGGATCCCAGTTAAATTCGAATTTAGCTAAAGAACTGACGGATTTCTTGAAAGATAATTTGGATGTATTTGCTTGGACCCACGCAGACATGTGCGGGATATCTCCATCAATCATGAGCCATTCATTAAGCGTTAACCCTAAGCATCCTCCGGTAAAACAAAAAAGGCGAATGCTGGGCCCAGAGAGGTCCGCTGCCTTGAAAGAAGAAGTTGGAAAGCTAAAGAGTAATGGATTTATCAGAGACTCAATCTATCCAGACTGGATTTCAAATCAGTCGTGGTAAAGAAGGCCAACGGGAAGTGGCGAACATGTATCGATTTCTCGGATTTGAATAAAGCCTGCCCAAAAGACAGTTTTCCGTTACCCCGGATCGATCAGTTGGTGGACTCAACGGCGGGCCATGAACTTCTCTCCTTTATGGATGCTTATTCAGGATATAACCAGATTCCAATGCATGTTACAGATCAAGAACACACTAGCTTCATTACGGATCTGGGATTATACTGCTATGTGGTAATGCCCTTTGGCTTGAAGAACGCAGGCGCTACATATCAACGGTTAGTGAACAGAATGTTCTATAACCAGATTGGAAAAACAATGGAAGTATATGTCGACGACATGTTGGTTAAGTCCAGGCAATCCTCCAATCACACCACGGACTTGGCAGAGATGTTTGGCATTCTTCGAAAGTACGGGATGAAACTCAACCCAACAAAATGTTCATTCGGGGTCGCCTCTGGAAAATTCTTGGGATTCATCGTCAGTTCTCATGGGATTGAGATTAATCCAGACCAGATCGCAGCAATCAAAGACATTCAGGAACCTAGGCAGATTAAAGATGTGCAAAGCCTTGCAGGGAAAGTAGCCGCACTAAGAAGATTTATCTCTAGGGCTACGAACAAATGCATCCCATTCTTCGAATTGATAAAGCGAGGAAAACGCCACTTCAAATGGACGCCCGACTGCATAGAAGCGTTTCAAAACTTGCTGAGTCACCTAGAGAAACCTCCGATATTATCTAAGCCGGTGGATCATGAGGACTTATTCGTGTACTTGGCAGTGTCGTCCCACGCGATCAACTCAGCATTGGTAAGAGAAGAAGATAAAGTTCAAAGGCCAGTGTATTACGTGAGCAAAAAATTGGCGGCAGCAGAGCGTAATTATCCAAGGATAGAAAAGTTGGCATACAGTTTGCTGATTGCCTCTAGAAAGCTTCGACATTATTTTCAGGCTCATCCCATTACCGTGTACACTGATCATCCACTCAAGAAAGTTCTACAGAGACCAGAAGCGTCCGGAAGACTACTCAAGTGGAACATTGAGTTGAGTCAATTTGATCTGAACTTTCAACCCCGGCGGTCAATACGGGGGCAAGCGATAGCCGACTTCGTAGCAGAGTTTACTGTCCCAGAGGACGATATAACGAACGAAGAAGTTAACCCCTCAAAGTTGCTTCTCGACCCCAGTGCCTGGAGATTGTATACTGATGGCACTAGGAATGACAAGAGATCCGGCGCTGGAGTAGTGCTTGAAACTCCCAAGAAACGGTTGATATCCTATGCTATCCGGATGGAGTTTCACGCCACTAACAACGACTCCGAATATGAAGCCCTGATAGCCGGGCTAAGGATCGCAAAGGAGTTGGAAATCACAAAGCTGGACATCTTTTGCGACTCCAAGTTAGTTGTAAACCAGGTCACTGGAAAATTCCAAGCCAAAAGTTCAAGATTGATTTTATACTTGGAGAAAGTGAAGGAGTTGCTGAACGGCTTCGATCACTACAGCATATCTCATATTCCGCGGTCAGAGAATCAGCAGGCGGATAAGTTGGCAAATATGGCTAGTTCCGAAGATCCTGAAGCGACCGGGCTAGCCCCAGTTGAAGTACTTCGGTCTCCTAGTATTGATCAGATGGAAATTGATTCGGTACTAGAGACGGAACCAGAAAGGGAGTCATAGATGACCCCTCTAAAGAATTTCTTGATGAATGGAACGCTTCCGACCAAGAAAAGCGAGAGGCGTAAAGTAATTCGTAAAGCTGCCCGATACGTTCTGCAAGGCGGAGTTCTTTACAGTCAGGGATTTTCGATGCCCCTTCTCCGGTGTATAGCTTATGACGATATCAAGCGTGTGCTGCAAGAGGTACATGAAGGTGAATGCGGCGATCACACTGGAGGGAAAACATTGGCGAAAAAGGTGTTGCGGCGTGGTTATTTCTGGCCTACCATAAACAAAGATGCGGCGAAGTACGCACGACGGTGTGATGCATGCCAGAGATTTTCAAAAATACCTAGAGCACCTACTAGCCAGTTAAAAACGATGACGAGCCCATGGCCTTTCGCTATGTGGGGAATTGATATCATCGGAAGTTTTCCCATAGCTAAGGGCGGAGCAAAGTTCGCTATTGTAGCCGTAGATTACTTCACTAAGTGGGTCGTGGCTGAGCCACTGACTACAATCACAACCAAACGAGTGATCAATTTCGTCGTTAGAAACATCATCTGTCGATTTGGGATTCCAAAGATTAACTGACAACGAAACTCAGTTCGATAGCACTGAATTCAGAGACTTCTGCTAGAAATACCACATTGAGAAACGGTACACCTCTGTGGCGCATCCGCAATCAAACAGACAGGTCGAAGCAGCAAACAAAGTGATTAAGTCCATTCTGAAAAGAAAACTGAAACGGGCCAGAGCGATGTGGGTTGATGAACTACCCTTAGCACTATGGGCCTACAGGACAACGTATAAATCGGCAACTGGACATACCCCCTTTTCCCTTGCTTTTGGAGCAGAAGCAGTCATCCCGGTTGAAATAAAAGTACCTTCTCACCGAGTGACTTATTACGATCTGATGTCTAATAACGAATTGCTCCTTGAATCCCTGGATATGATCGAAGAAAAGAGGGACGAAGCAGATCTGCATGCCTTGAGATGCAAGCAACAGGTCGCCCGATACTACAACAAAAAGGTTCGAGCCCGAACCTTTGAACCTGGAGACTTGGTTCTGAAGCGTGTCTTTCCAGCCCCAACTCATATGGGCGCGAAGTGGGAAGGACCGTACTCTATTCTGTGCAAGCTTGATAATGGAACTTTCAAGCTAGCGACCGTAGATGGAAAGGAAATCCCCAGAGTGTGGAATGCCCAACATTTACGGCCGTATCTAACGTAAAGATGTCAGATCTGTTCTTTTGCTTTATTAAGGACCATGTACAAGGCACGACTTGCCTAGAATAGTCCGATTTCTTAAGCAAAAATTATAAAGTGGACGTAGGTCATGATTCGACCGAACCACTATAAAAATATTGTGTGTCGTTTACCTTTATTGCACTATTTTTTATCTTCCTTTCTATTTTTATGGAAATTGCTATGAACCATGCAACGATCACAGAAGCGTATAATTATAAGTGCCTTCCATCAGAATGGAATGCAGTCACCAGTCAAAACTCTGAGGGTGCGATAAAGTAAATCATATCATTGATAGCGCTCTAACTCTCCAGAGCCGAGAGAGAGCATATCGGACATGAAGGCGATGTCCGTAAGTCATGGCGGTGTACCGTGATCGGAACCGCCTTGACATAACTCTAACCTCGGCAACTGCCAGGAGAGTATAAAAGCGTCTTCGACTGAGCGCTGAGAAAGAGATCTTGCCCCGCTGAAGGATCGGGGAGCGAATGAACTGCTGAGCTCGAACTCTAACTCTCCAGAGCAGAGAGAGAGTATAAAAGCGTCTCCGACTGAGCGCCGAGAAAGAGCTCTTGCCCCGCTGAAGGATCGGGGAGCGAATGAACTGCTGAGCTCGAACTCTAACTCTCCAGAGCAGAGAGAGTGTATAAAAGCGCCTCCGACTGAGCGCTAAGAAAGAGCTCTTGCCCCGCTGAAGGATCGGGGAGCGACTAAACTGCTGAATTTGAACTCTAACCTCGGCGACCGCCAGGAGAGTATAAGAGAGTCTATGATTAAGCGCTGAGAAAGGTGCCGGAAACTCAGCACCATAAGGACAGTTATCTTACTAAATTTTCTAAGTCCCCCATATTCAGAAATAGGGGGAAACGTGCAAACAATGCTAATCAATCCTTAATAAGCCCTAGTCAGGCGCTACGTTAACGATTGATTGGGGGCATATACATATACACATGAACCTTGATGCAGCACAGAAACTTTTAAATTTTTCTTTCTGTTGCTTGACTGATTTGTAGTTATAATCAGATGATCTATAACTAAGCATGAAAAGTTTATTAAATGCAGGTACACGATGATGCAAAAGAAATAAACTTTCATTTATAAACTGCAAGCCTACAAAGTGAAAAACAACCTAAAACAAAAGTGAGGGCCAGTCTCACAATTACATTTCATGGCCAGTAGGAAGCCTAAAGACGAAATATAGGCAAGCGACAATATCCTATTTACGCTTGGACTTCTTCTCCTATTTCTGCTTCTCCAGCTTTGCCTTGTCAGTTTCGGATTGATCACCCTTCTTTCTTTTCCTTTTTTCTATAAGAGGAACGTGCGACTCATCAGAAGACTCTCCTCCTCCATTCTCTTTCTTTTATCAGTAAAGGAAGCTGGGAAATCATCAGGGTTCGCAAAACGAAGCTGTTTGCTGATGGATTTGGGCTGGAGTTTCAGAACCATCCTAGTTTTGGGATTAAACTCCGAGATAGGAGCTACGTTCAAAGGCTCTTGTCCCACCTTCTTTAAAGCCAGCTGCTTTTCCTGCCTAGCTTTTCTTTTAGCCAAAGTTTCGTCGTCGTCATCTTCGGCTTCTTTGGTACTAATGATATCCTCCTCATCCTCTACATGGAGCCCGTCCATATCTTTCAAGGCCTCGATGGTTTCATCATCCTTGGGAGCATCAGCACTGGGTGCCAGGACGCCCTTCTCTGCTGTTGTACCTTCAGCCTGCTTCGGTATATCAACACCGGCGCTAGGCGAGACGACAATCTTCTCCGCCTCTGTCCTCTTCTCGACATCCTTGTCGACGAGCTCGCCACCTGTATTATGGGAACACATGTTATTAATTCGGTTGGTTGCTCCGCCAGACGACGACAACTCAAAATTGCTTTGACAAATTGTGGAGAAAAAAGGGAGATACCTTCCGCTGATCCTCCATCTAGGCTAGCTGCAGAAGCTCCGACAACCACAGGAGTCAGGCCCAAAGGAATTAATGGATCATCAGGATGGTATTCCTCAACTCCGGAGGCCTTGGGCTCTACAGCTGAGCTCGAACCTTCGTCAATCTTGTTTTTGCCCTTAGCCAGGATCCTCTCCTTCTCCATTTCTTCTTGAATTAGACGCCGGCCTTCTGCCAGATCCTCGGGCTCGTTATCCCTCAGAATGGTCTTCATCAGCTCATCTTCGTCAATCTCTTCAAGTCCTAATCTCCGCTTCTCACCCTCGACGATAGCATCCCATAAGTTGGCTAAAGTAACGTGGTAGTTCGGGATCCACGAGATGTTACGGGTTTTGAGGACGTGGCCAAGGAAGTCAAAAATCATCTCTTCGAACCCTTCGATATCCTTTTCTCTCTCGAGGAGCTTGTTGTTAGAAGCAGTATCCATCTCAATGGCACTTTCAACATTCCTCTCGGCGAGAGCCGCGCGCCTCTCCGCATCCGCGACTTGATCATTTAAAATCACCTTCTCCGCTCCAGCCAAAGCTAGACTTTCTCTCAAACTTGCTTTTTCTTCCTCCCAAGCAGCTCTCTCAGCTTTGAAATGGCCCTGTGCCGTCTTCAACTCAATGTTGGTCATTTTAAGATTTTCTACCTCCTTCTTTAAGGCCATTTTCTCTTGACTATTTGAGTCGAGTTCAGAATGAAAGCGTTTCTTAGCATTCTCCAATTCAGTCTTATAATTTTCAGCATCTCTCCGTGCTAAGGCAAGTTGGGATTGAGCGTCTTCCAAATCCTTCTCCATTTTTGTCCTATCCCTTTCATTGTTATCTATCTTCAATTTGGATCTATGTGCCTCCATCTTAAGCGTTCGGATGACCTCTGAAAGATTAACAGCATGTTTCTTCATCACTTCATACTGCTTGGCTACATGGCGAATGTGCCCGATGACTTCAGTGTCCCAGTTCCTAGGGACTGGTTCCAAGGCTGGAACAAACATCATCCTTTCGAAAAATATGTTAGGGAATTGTTCTCGCAACTTTTCCAACTTAGCCTGAGTCTCGGGACCATGGATGTAATCTCGTGACCCGGGGGCAACCAAATCTTGCTGGCTGGAAGGGACAATGTCACTTTTCTCCTTCTCAGAATCCTTGATTGGATCCTTGCTTTTATCCTTGGGCTCGTAGTGTCTTTTTGATGACCTGCTATGAGAGGGTGCACTCTTTGGAGGGGTTAACTCTTTAGGAAGCTGCTTTCCCCCTGTAGGTGGCACCGAATAACCGGGAAGCTTGCCAGAGGTTGATTTTGGTGGAGACCGGGATTGCGAAGAAGTAGGCTTGTGAGAAGGGCTGCGAGAACGCTCAGGATTTGGATGAAGACTGGGTGTGCCTTCACGAAGAGAGCGATAAGAATAAGACCGCCTGCGAGACATCTTTCCTGCAAAAGAAAAAAGAGCATATTAAAACCTTGAATACTGTTGATATAAAAGTGTGGGGTCAGGCAGTGCGTGTGATTTGTGCATCCCATATAATTCCCCCTAACAGACCAGGGCCCGAAATCAGGCTCATCTGAGTAGTTTCTTGTCCTCCAACTGGAACAGTTGTTTCCTCAGAAGCAGGAAAAAATGGCTCCCCTTCAAAGTCCCCATGTGTGTATACATCATCAGGCAAAGGAATTTTGCTCAGCTCTTTAAATAGCTGTTCTTCTGTCAAATCATCGGGAGCAGCAGGTTCGATCGGAAGAGAAACCCTTGAGGGGAAACCCCCCGGAGAAACCGGGATTTCCTTAGACTTATCACCACGGGCCTCATCTCCTCTATATATGTTTAGGTCCTCGTCGTCCTGGATGATTATCGGGGAAGGACTCTTACGGAATTTAATTGTTTCTGCTGCTCGTGATGTTCCTTCTCCCTCCGTTGGGGGCACGTATTTGTAGGGTTTGCCGCCTGCACCAAGTCCAAACCTTATATCCAGAAGGCGATGCTTGTGAAGATTCTCGTCAGTAATGCACTTCTTGATCCTTAGAAAATCGGATCTGCTTTGTAGAAGAAGAGACAGTCGATTATTGTATACCGAGCCTTCCGTCTTGGGAAAGACGTGAACTGCTTAAAAAAAGAGGGGCATGTTAATGCTTTGATTTCTTAAGCAAGTTATTCAGTCAAAAGATTAAAGTTTACTTGATTTAAGTCATCTTCTTGAGCACCCAGCCTGTCTCTTTATATAGAACCAATCAGCCTTGGGATCCCCTATGTTGTTGTATCTGTCACACAGAACCTTCCTATTCACTACCAATTCGAAGAAAGAGAAATTTGGGGTTGCCGAGGAGCGATGCTTGAAAAGATAAAAGAATTTTAAATCTTTAAATGTAAGCTCGGTATGCAGGATTTCCGCGTATGCGATATATAGAGTGTATAGAGTCGCGTAGGCATTGGGATGAAGCTGCATCGGAGCGATACCCAATCGTTTTAAGGTCTCAATGACGATTGGAGGAAACGGAGGAATAGCTCCTACCCAGCACATGAGTCGGCTGACTGTCATATACCCTTCCGGAGCTAAGTGAGGTCTATCTTCGCTACCGGGCGTCCTCACATCATCCCAGGAGATCCCATGTCTCAAGCAAATTCTCTTAAGCTTTATGTCGTCAAGTTTGGAAGCTAAAGAATCAGTAAATTTCTCTATCCTAAGTGCGTCAGGAATCTCGTCAAGAGCTCGGCCGTCTACTTCAAACTCCTCATCAAGTGAGGTACTTTCAGATGGATCTGATTCCGTTGCCTCATATTCGGATCCAGAATCCTCGCCCCCTTGGGTTAATTGGAGGGACCTCGGGGTTGTGCTGCTCAGGCACCTCGGGATCCGTCTCTGTGTCAGATCTTGAAGGGGAGTGATTTTCCGACATTACTATTTAGGCGAGTAAACATGAGAAATAAGAATATAATTGTCCTTCCCCCCGATGTGTGAAAGTGCAAGTGTGTGCCTGTGCATGCATTAAAGAAAAACATGGAAGTTAAAAGATGATCGAGACATTAGTGGTTGTCCGTTGTTAAGTTGTGCTACTGATCAGTCCAGAGATGTTCGTCTAGAGGGCTCTAGCCTAACTGTCCATCGATGTATCAGAGTTAGGTCGCATTATTTATGTAACAAGTTCATCAAACTGGATCGCGCAGCAGGGACCGGATCGTGGTATATCTACGGATCGTGAAGCGGGTATGAACCCGTGGCAAAAGCACTAACTCATGAAAAAGCATCGGATTGTGAAACCGAAACGGATCGCAAAGACCCCCCGCGATCCACTTCTTCCTATTCTCTCGTGAACCAGTGACTTTTCACGACCCGGTCCAACCCGCTCCTGCTACCTCGTTCCGATCCAAGACTGCTCTCCCACTCCTCTCTTTGCTTTCACCATTGCCGCGACCCGAGTCGAAGCCCCTACCCACGAATCGACCTGGTCATCCCTTCCTTCTTCTTCCTCAACTCTCCTCTCCACCCTTAAACCCACGGAACCGAACCGGGCATGTTCATGTTTACTATCACCAAATCCTACAAAATTCCGCTGTCTCCACTCTCTAAACCAGTGCGAACACGATAGAAACTAAAGAGAAGTTGTTCAATTACCTTTTTAAAGTTTAAAATCGGGCGAGAATTTGGAAATCAAAGTTAGGGTTTTTCTCAAGAAAACTGGCAGCGACTGCGAAAGAAGGAAGAAGAGGAGAAGAATGAGGATGGGGATCAGCTTATATAGACTAAGGGGGCGACTGTTAGTCTCCCCCTTTTTGTCTTATTCGATCCGTGAAAATAGACGGGCCACGAATCAAAATCCCTCACGATCCGTGGAGAAGCCCATCAAGTTTCAAGGCCCAGATGCTCAACGGATCAGATGAATCGCATCACGAGTCGCATCGCGCTTAGGTGAGCCGAATCGACGGAACGCGAGCAAAAAAAAAAGGGAAAAGAGAAAAAAAGAAAAATTCAAGGAATTTACCTGGTGAACTCGACAACGAAATCTCTAAAAGATCCCAGAAAAGAATTGTCCAATAAACAGGGAAATTATTGAAGATTTACCCGATATTTATAGCGAGCAAAGGGACAACTTTCCGTAAATGATACGACCTTTCGAATAGACGCTATCGTTGATTTGCATCTCTTTATGAGAAGATATTTCTGCAGTTTCGAAGCATGTTCCATCATCGATAAAACATACTTCGAGGGGGCAAAATGTTGGCTAGCTTTTGACCAAGCCATCAAGGTTCACGCACAAGAAGAAAGTATGAAACTACGTTCCTTAAGTCCATGAAGGATCGGATCGCACCAGAGGGTCGCCCTTCTCGGATCGCCCCCCATCGGATCGCCCACATAGCATCAGCGATCCGACTACCTCTACATGACTCAATCTGCACTTACACTACTACCCTGCACAGACCGATCCGATTCCCCGACGCACAGCGAAGCCTTTGACCTGTTCAAGCATGAGCTAGTCTTCGACGATCCGAGATGCACGGATCCAGTGACACGTGTCCCCAACTGTCACCTTGACCAATTCCTCCTTCTTGCTCGATCCGATATTTAAGGGGATCGCGACACCTGGCCACAACGGCTAATTTGACTAATTCTTCATTAAGCTGTGATCCGGTCCGATATCCTCGGGATCTGTGCCACGTGTGACCACGATCCGCCTGACAAAATCAGCTATAAATAGCCCAGAGCTTGGCATTTTTCAGGATCTTTTAGCAGTACTGAGCACTGATTCCACCATTACTGTCATACCACTATTTCTTATCGGTTTTACTACGAGATTACTGAGAGAAATCGCAATTGTAAGAGTGAGTTTGAGAGAAATCATTGATTGTACTAGCATTCAAAGTATAATCGATAACATATAAAGTGGACGTAGGCTCGTTAACGCCGAACCACTATAAATCTTGTGTGTTTTCTGTTTTTTCTTCATTCTCCAGTTATAATTCTCTACGAATCAGAACAATTTGGGTGTTTGGTCCAAATTTTTATCTAACAACCGCATTATCTTTGATTCAACTTGTTGTATTGTTTTTCTTAAGTGTTGTTTCACGGAGTTACTTTTTGTATTTCTATCTATCCACCTTTGTCATAGGTAATGTTAGATGAGTCTTCGTGGAATGCAGTTTTATAGTAGATTCCTTTTGCCATATTCTCATTCTCCCTTGGGAGAGGTGGCGATGATGAAACCTCCAATAATACCTGTAGTATCTGCAACACGAGTTTGAGCATTTCACTACCATGAAATAATCAGTTAAAGTCGTGAAAATGGTCTGAGCTCTATCCGTGGAGCAAGACATCTTGTTGTTTGGCAATGTTTGGAGTTTTGGTGTTGTGATCTTTGTTCTTTCAGCATCTGTTATTTCCCTTTCCAGCATTTATTTCTTGCCTTTGAGGTAGTTATTATTTGCGACTATTATTGTTAGTTGTCCTTGTTAAATCGCACAATCATGCTATGGAATTTTTGTCTTTTGAAAAAAAATGTTCACTCACACTTATTTGTGGTTTGAATCGGAAAGTGAAATCTCATATTTTTTGTTTGATGAATAGTTATTCTAGAGCGGTAAGGAATAGATTTTATGGTAGTAAATTTTAGCGGACGATGGATTATGTGTTGTTTTATCACGGATATTATTATTTTTCGCCAGTTCCGTAAAAGATATGTTTTTTAGGTTTTGGCATTTTCTATAAATGTCCATTTTTTGAAATTTGTGTGTGGTTTCAGTTTGTGCATTTTCCGTGTAATCGACTTTCGATTATGTTGAAACGCGATCTGAATCATTTAAATTTTTGTAAGTCTATTTTTGAAACTTTTTGCTAATGTCATTGAAAAGAAAAAAAATGATTTTTAAATATTAAATTTTCAAAGTTAATTTTGTTTGTAAAAGAATGTGCGTTTGTGCATTTTAAACAGAATTTCTTCAAAATAGATATGTACTTTAAGAAACAGAAATTTATTTGTAAGGAAATTTTGATTTTTATGGACACGTGTAAAGAATAAGAAAGATTTGGGTAGTTAGTTTTGCGTTTTAGCGATTAAGTAGGATCGATGATGCATAAAAATATTAATGGTAACAAGGGAAAAGATGTTTTAAACGTGGAAAAATTGTTTTCATACCTTGTCGACAAGGCGGGTGAGTTATTATTTAATTTGTTTACGTTTTATTGATTGTTTTAAGCATCCTTTGTAATTTACATATGAATTTTTTTGGAGTACTTTCGGGTAAGCGAGGTAAATTTTCCACTATGGGACGAGAGTTTCAAGATTTATAAGTCGTAAGAGTGTTGGATTTCCTGGTTTAAGTTTCTTTTTTCGGCTTAAGAGAAATTAGTAGGAAATAATTTTAGATGCCTCAACGTGTTAGATGTTAGGATTTGAATGAAAATTTGGTTTTTGCACACTTTTTTTCCTAATTGTGTATGGATTTTGGATAAAAATTGCTTTCAAAAGATGTATTCATATGGAACTACTAGTACATTTTTAGATGTTTGCATCATGCTTTCGGAAAAAATTCAAAATAAAGTGCATGCATACAGGAGGTCCACTTTAGAATCATTATGCATACGTATTTTTATGGTTGTGACTCATTATAAATACTATGCACATGCGCACGTTTGGTTACAAAATTGATACATAAATTTATTGTATAGTATAGGATAATTAGATGCCAACACCATGACTTTGTCAAGGGTAAAATTTCAGGATGAAATTCTTTTAAGGAGGGAAGAAAGTAACATCGCGGAATTTGGTGTTAGTTAAATTAATTATTTAATTAGTTAAAAATGGAATTTCACCACGAAACTTGCACTATTGCGTTCGTGGTAGAATATCGATCAATTTTCATGTTTGGAACTTCACGAATGGAGTCCTTACATAAAAGTTACGGACAAAATAGATAGAAAATAAAATAGAAATAAACAAATCATTAACTTCCCTTTACTCTCCCCCTGCCCGCACCGTCGCCATATCGACCCAGGCAGTCGACCGGATGGTTGACCTGTTGTCGACTTCCTGCTAGTTGATTTGAGCGGGTGGCAGCAGGGATTTTCGGCATTTTATTGTCATATTAATGGACAGATTTTATTTAAATTAAATCTAACGGCTTTTTGTCGTTTGAGCACCTATAAATAAAGGTATAGACCTCCAACTCTTTGCTCATATTTTCTGGAGGCAGCAACGAAGCTCTTTCATTTTCGCTTCTCCAATATCTTCCAATCATTCTTTAATAAATTAGTTTCCTATTAATTAAATAAGAATTGGAGAAAATGAATCTAGAAATATAACAAGGGTTAGTTTTGTGTACTAGATCTACGTCTTTTTCTTTTTTTCAACTTTATTTCCAAATTTATAAATCTTAGTACGTATATATATTCCCATTTTATACATATTATAAATCTACTAGGGTTTGGAAATGTAAACCTAATAGCGGTTGTTCAGATTTGGAATAACTTTCAAGTGAGTGGGAAATCTATTCATTGTTTCTAATATCATATTTATTTCGTTTGCATAAATTTAAATTTATATACCTATATATGATGTGTGTATGTACGCTTTTCAGTTATAACATTCATATCTTCCAACAAAACTTTTTGTCTATGGCAGATATTATTTACATCTTAAATCAAGAAATCGATCCCTAAATATTATTTAGAAATGTGCAGCTGTTTATTCCATATTTGTTGGATTGGGTGTAATTTATAAGATTTTTGTAAATTTCTATTTTGAATTGTAAATCTATTTCTATTTTGTATTTTTTGAGATTTTTCTTGATTTTTGTTAATTAGGCTTTTTTCCTATATAAATGCATGGATTGAAATCTATAAGGAATATTAATAAAACGTATAGAAAGAGATGTGTAAATTCACGTATTTTCTACGTAGTCCATATCATCTATTCCAAATAAAATATTACTTATTTCTTGTGATTTGGAACATGTCAATATTTTCTCCTTTTAATAATTTGGGCAAAGTTTACAAGAATTATAGTACATGACCTTTTTTGGGATTTTGAATCTCAATAAGACCGAACACAGAATGTTTGTTCTAGTCATTAGTTTGGACTAAAATGTAAAATAATTAGTAATTACATAAACATCGCACATATGTAATTACATATTATCTATTCATCCAAAAATATTCATATATAAAGCCAATTTTATTATTACTTAGGTAAATATGAATCATAGGTTTGAATTTGAATGTTTTCCATTAATGATGGGTACATGGTAATATTTTCTATAATGAATGGAAACAAATGTTTGTAACTTTTATATTAGTTAACAATAAATGTTTTGTTAATTGTTATAATTGGAAATGTTACAATTAACTTAAATGGGAGTTAAGATTGTAACCATGATTGTTATGTAGAAATAAATGAGATTGTAAATGTCACGAGGTTACAATTTAAAATGAATAGGGAATAAATGTTTTAACTCCAATTAGAGAAATTAATATTATAAACTTACATATATAATGAGCATGTATATACAAGAATTAATAAATTAAATAATAATAGTAAAATAAAAGGGAATTACAATAAATAGAATTAATGTGATTAAATAGGGCTGATATTAATGGCATTTAAATAAGTTCCCATTGCCTTCGGAAAAGTGACAGTTATGGTCATTAATGACATGTGACTGTTACAGTAATTAACTGATTTAAATGAGTGTTCTTTGCCTTAGAGAATGTGATTATTATGGCCATTAATGACGTGCGACCGTTATGGTAATTATTTAATTAAATGGGATTTGGATATTTATTGTCGTAGTTAATACTAAGTCCAATAAATAAATAACCTCAGAGTTGTAAATCTTAGGGAAACCATCCTTATTTTATCTCTAGTTTAATTCTAGAAATAATATCTCTAGTAATATAAGGATTGGACTTGGTTAGTTAATGATGTGAGGTCAGTTGCGTTATTCGACATAAGTCTGCACTTTCTAAAAGTTGGATATATGTACAACTGATGAGAGATAATTTTTGCAAGGTTAGATTAAAATTAATAGCCCTATTAAACGTATAATTTAGGTCAAACCAAATAGGATGAATTGTTTATTGTGGGCAGTGTTATACATTTTCTACTCACCAAGCTTGTTGCTCTAACCCCCCTACTCATAACCATTTTAAGGTTTACCTTGGGGAAGGTAGACCTTTGCAAATGTTCAAGTTTTTTTTCTCTTCTTGTTCTCTTATGCTCGGTAATGATGTGGCAATTTACTATTAAAGTAGTTGCCTTAGTTGATACTTGTTATTTTATCATGTTTATGTTGTGAGTTAATTTTATTTACTCTGATTATGCCCATGCTCGTTGTTTGTAGGTTCCAGATTTACACAATCCATGCATGGATGGGTTTGAGTTTCGATTTTTGCACTCAGCAAAGTGTGGGGGTGTCGCAAAGAAAGAATAATAAAACTCATAAGAAAAGATAAGACATAGGATCTAATAAAAATGTGAGGCCATTGTGATAAATTTTTTAGATGCATTTGGAAGAGCCTAAAGGGATTCTGGATGTAGGCAATAACGGCGGTTCATCTCAAATCCTTTAGATACATTTGAAGCAACGTGAAGGGAGTCTAGATATAGGCATCAGGGTGGTCCATTACAGATCCTTCATATCAAAAGGTAGTTTGTCCGATGAGATCAGAAGTTCATCAGCATGAGTGGATAAGCGGCTTCAAAGATATGTGCAGGGTACCGTAGGATGGCCCCCTGATGTAGGCATCATGGCGGTCAATTGGAGGAAGGATCTGTAGGTTCATTAAAAGGGTACGCCTAGAGTGCATGGAGTAGTCTGGAGATTGATGGGCGATTTGGTATTCAGAAATGGCCTGTAAGTTCAAGTCTTGTTGGGAGAATTATAAGGGTGGATGTCAGTCGAGTACCAGTCATCATTATTTTGTATAAGTATAGAGAAGATCCTAAGTTAAACCGACGTGCTATGATCTTTCACTATCGGGACATGGATTGAGGTAGACAGAGCCACATAGTTATTTTAGTTTGTTTGTCTAAGGCACGACCATTAACCCACTAGAAATACCTTATAACTAGTTAATGGGTGGCTGAATGAGGCCATAATCGCGTTGATAAAGAGACATGCCTTAGTTATTGTGAATCCCCGAATGAGTTTCGTACAGAGTGGACGTGAGGCACCACCTGTGGGAGGATCTCATATAGATAGAACGATTACATGTAAGTCCATAATGTAGGCATAAGGCAGCCTATTATGGATATCAGCAGTGTAGGAACTAGAGCAGTCCATTGTAGATGTAGCTTACACATTTTCATATCAGAACATCCACATTGTAGGCTCGTAGTATGGGCATTGCGAGGTGGTCTGTTGCAGATATAGTTGCAGCGCTTTGTTGACGAGACAATGGGATCCTAGCAAGGAGGATATGATAAATACAATGGGTGGTATCTATGACCAAGGTGGTCAAGGGGAAGTAGTTACATATGTATTAGTTGTTAGGTTTGGTTTACTTGGGAATAGATGGGTACAATACGCATGGAGATGATTGTAATGTTACCTTAATAAACCTAGTATAATAAAGATGGAAATAAAACGGTATATGTATTATTATGCTTAGAAGAGTATAAATTGTCATTCACCAAAATATTAATTATGACCCTCTCCACATAACAACCCGCAAGCTAGATTGAAGAAAAAGGTTATTCAGTTTAGAGACACTTAATTTAGAAAGTGTTATTTCCTAGGTAAGTAAATATTTAATATTATACTTTTATCGTTTCCACCGTGATTTATTTACATGAGATCTAATATATTATCTTTGCACGTTTGCAAGATACCAAACACCAAACTCGAGCTTCATGGACTAGGATTTAGCATTCTGCAGTATGTCCAGACCCGTTAGGGTTTGGGTAGTTACATTTGGTATTAGGGCCTAGGTTTAACATTCCTAAATAAATAACGAGTGAGCGTATTTGTATTTTTAAAATATAAATACATTATATGTACCTAGCTCCATAGAGAAGCAAACTTTTAAAAGGAACGACATACGAAAAATTTGTTAATAGTTTTGTACATCAATATCGGGATTATGGTAATCTAAGAGTTGTTAGTTCTAGAATAGCCATGGTATAAGATATATAATATCTGGAAATTTGGGGTTATTTCAAACTTATAGGTAAGGGGTAGTGCATTAGAACGAAAAAAAATGACCTTTTTGAAAAGAAATTGGCGTAAAGGACAACTAGTTTGAAAAGAAATGACCTTTTTGGGGGTATCTTAAGAAAAAGGGAATTTGAATATCCACTTTAAGTCTAGCCCCATAAATGGATTTTTAGGAACTTAAAAAAAAGATTTTGAAAATTTACGAGCTTTAAATCTAAAGTCTACAACTTTGAGATACTTATTCATTAAAAGGTAGAGAATTGTATGAAAAAACTTTTGTTTAAAAAGCACTTTTTAAAAAATATATATATAAGTTATAAGGTTAGGTGGTAAAAAAAAGTTCAGAATTGCACTACACTAAAAACGATGTTTCAGTACGGTTTTAAGCCATTGCAAATCGATTTTGCAATGGCTCTAAGCCATTGCAAAATCTGGAGTGGTAAAAATTTTGTAATGGCTATGAGCTACCGCATAACTTATATTTTGCAACGCTAAAATTTTGTAATGGCTATGAGCTATTGCATAACTTATATTTTGCAACGTCTAAATCCGTTGCAATTTTTTCTTTTGCAATGGCTAAATTTTGCTTCTATTTTTTATTTGGCAATGTCCTAGCCATTGTTAATTGACATTATTTAAAAAAAATGTTTTTTCTCCCTCCTTCAGCACTTCCTATTCGCTACAAACGTTTACAGATTTGACATAATACCACAAAAGAAAATATCAATAAACTGAATATTTCCAATAGATTCGACATAAAGACTGAATTTAACGATAAACTTTTAAAGTTCAACGGTATATTACAAACTTAAAAGTTCTATTAGTTTGCAGCAGCAAAAATAATATTGTGTTGCATTCCAAAGTTCAATAGCTGTAGCCAAAATAATATTAAAATACATTTCAACTTCACCACAATAATATTACAATATTACGTATTCATATATATATCATACATTACTTTGCATCATTCTTCTTTAGCCAGACCTATCTATGGCGCTATCATCACCACTATTATCACCTCCATGCAAAAAATCTTTCAAATATCAAAATTAGCAAAAGAACTTAGGTTGCGTTTGTTTTTACTTAAAAGTTCTAAATGCAAGTTCTTATTTATAAATCAGAACTTTCAAGATTGTTTGTTACATGAACATGTTCTGAATAAAATCATATATCCAGAAAAAAATTCAGAACATTTTTGGTGCTTAAAATAAGCTAAAAACAACGTATAGAACTATACCTGCATAGTAATAAATAGGCAAATCATGCACATAAAAGAAAAATGTTGCGAGATACATGCCGTAACCCTTAGCAGAGTAAAAGATAATGCAATAAAAATGATCAGTTATAAAGTATAACAGAAAAGTTGCATTGCCAAAATCAACAAAAGATATTTATTGTCTGAAGAACAATGCATTAATGCATGTAAAAAAAAGAAAATATTAATAAGGCCCTCTTGAAATACACAATTCCATAATCAGCTTCTTTATGTGGATAGAAGCTGACACCATTTCATAGATTATTCCACCCAGTTCAATACATTTGTATATTTTTATACATTTGTATATTTTTACTATGTAGATGTTCTGTATGATCATCTATCCAAGAGGGTAAATCACTATATTACCTTATTGTAGGATCCAGTGTCTCAACATCGAGAATTTCAAACTTCCCAGTTCCAGTCTCATATAAATTTCTCACCTCCAATATTTAGAATATCTAAGCTCTGGTCTCGTATGTATAAGATATTAGACAAACATTGGTATTTGTCTTGTTCATCGTATGTCTTTTAATGTAATCATCCTTTATCAGATATTGTTTAAATTGTAGAAGTAAAGTCAGCCAAAGTTTATGCACAACTAAAATGAAAAGAGAGTTAATATGTTTGTGCAAAAGTGAGTGAATAAAACTAATAAATTTGTGATGTTCAACAGCATATAATTGTCGATTCAAATTTTTTATATATCTAGATCCAAATGGCCTAACTTGTTTGAGAATAATGGCTTAGTTGTTGTTGTATGAAGATCCAAATAATAAAAATGAAAACAAGGTCAATTTGACAAATAAATTATGTGTTACCAACATTCATCATTAAATGTTCCACAAATGCGTTGTAACTAAAGGTACATGCTCAGAAACCTTTCCAGAAATTTCAAATAGCCTTTTTAACGATTGTTATGGCCTGGTTGCAGCCTCTTTCTGCTTGGTGAAAGCTGTAAGACCATAACCA
Source organism: Allium sativum (assembly GCA_030737875.1). Classification (NCBI taxonomy): domain Eukaryota; kingdom Viridiplantae; phylum Streptophyta; class Magnoliopsida; order Asparagales; family Amaryllidaceae; genus Allium; species Allium sativum. The sequence continues at coordinate 637,136,273 of CM060913.1, forward strand.
ACCATCCTTTCTGTTCAGTTATTTTCTCTCATGTTTTGAAACTGGTCCAACGAGCCGAGCACCCAGAAGGGGAGAACCAGCCACAGGTTGGTTGAGGAGTGGGGATACAACGGCAAAGATATTGCCGTTATAATATTACAACGGCAAAGTCTTTGCCGTTGTAACATTATAACGGCAAACACTTTGCCGTTATAACATTATAACGGCAAAGTGTTTGCCGTTATAATGTTACCCCCCCAAAACCCTCGCCGCCTCCCCTCCTCTGCTCCATTTCCCTTTCTCCTTCTTCAAACCGAAAACCCATATTCCTCCCCCATTTTTCACCCAATTTTCTCCACCAATTCACCAATCCGTCAGTTTTTAACCAAATTAACTAGCTTGTGTGAGATATTAGTTTGAAAATATGGCTAGATTACTAAAAAATTTCACCAAAAAATTCATGCACGGCGACGATCGTGGCGCCGGCGGGAGTGGTGAAGGTGGTAGTGGCCAACAGCCAGTGCTCGGAATAGAAGACTTACTTGTAGCCGCCGAAAACATGGAGAACGAAGAAGCAGAGGTGCAACAGGGAGGCGGCCATCGGGGACGTGGCGGGCGTAGAGGCGGACGAGCAGGCAAGGCACGTAGGGGTGTTGGATCAGTTGCCGCTAGAGAGGGCGAACTCGATGGCTATGTGGATATGAACCTCAGCGCCCCGAAGCTTCCTGCGCTATCCAACTTTCGCATTCTTCCAGATGACGAAGTACACGTTAGCACGCAGTCAAGTTTGGCTGTAAGTATTTTTAGTATTATTTACATAGTATTCTTTGAGTGTTAGATATTGGGTAGATGGTATAACATTTTGTTGAACCGTTAACAGTCGCGGAATATACGTCCACGTGGTTCGTTAGCGACCACACTTAGATATTATCATGCACACTTGGCAGGTAAGGAGGGGGTCGCAGGACTGTTACATGCTCTTGGATTTCAATTTTTTCTAGGTAATATTATAGACCTTTTAATGAAATAAGTGGATAATTTAATAGTCATATTTTATCTTATTGTGCAATTTGCTATTTTAGGAATAAACCATGTTATAAATGCCGATGTCCAATTGTGTGCGGCCATTGCTCTACGGTGGTACAAAACCACCCACACATTTCACTTTCCTTGTGGTGAGTTAGGACTTACACCGCTTGATTTCTCCATGCTTACTGGTATTAGCATTAGAGTAAGTGCTTATCCCCAACTGCCTTATGACGATGGTCGATGGCGTGATCGTGCACTTGTTCATGATCTACTGCCTCATTTGGATGTTTCTGTTACGTCGTATCAGGCAGAAGGCGCTATTAGAGTGAGCGCGATCCGTGCGGCTATGGACAGGATACTTGAGCACTACTCTGTTGATGACGACTTGGAGCTTGCTCGATTATTTGTGTTATACCTTATGGGTAACCTTTTCTTTAGTTCTTTGAGCAGTAGCGTTCCTGTGGGGTTTTTTGCGGTCGCGGCTGAGATAAATGCCGATGGGGCAATTTTATATGATTGGGGCACACCTATCCTTGCATACCTATACAGATGTCTCGACATGCAGTGCACCATCACTGATTCTCAGGTTTCTTTATTTGGATTCTGGGAGTTGTTACAGTATTGGTACTTTGAGTACTCTAGGAACTTTCATTTTATCACCCGTATTGCAGACCAATCGACCTTTTTCCCCCGTATATGCTTTTGGACTGCGGACAACCGGGGGCCCAGAGATAATGAGTCACGCCATGTGTTTCCCGTTGCCCATAACCAGATCGAGCTGAGGATGTATAGGGATCAGATTCTATGGCATCCATTTGAGCAGAGTACATCCATCGATCTTGAGATCATACAGATTGCTAGGATGCTTGCCGGACGGAGATTTCCACTTATATCTTCTCCCGTGGCACTAGGTGCTTATTGGTATCTTGGTGAGAGGTGCTGGAGACAGTTGTATGATTTCGATGCTATTCCGGATGATCCACACCCACATACTTATCGGTGTATGATTTACCCGACGGAGCAGCTAGATATAGCCAGGACAGCAGGCTGGTGGACGGCTGAGAGCTTTGTTATTATCGGGGAGTGTTACCTTACCTTCTGGCGTAGATTTTTCACCGGGTCCTCAGATACGATTACGCATGCAGCATCGATTGATTTAGTAGGGCCATCTGCTATACGACACGGCATACGTCCACCTGTTGTCGAGGATGTTACCCAGCCCAGTCAGAGTTTTCGTGTAGCTGATCATGTGGCGGCCGCCAGTCATTTTGGATGGACCATGGCAGTGCCCACCATTGGACCGGATCGTTACGTTGACGTGTTTCATCCTCCGGCCCATCACGATTACCCGGATCCTACACAGATATCATATCATGATCTGTATGATATGCAGATGGGGATTAGGCATACAGGCTATATAGAGCATAGGCGTAGCCTAGATTACTATGATGGTGAGCTACGTCGTGTTGCAGAGGAGGCACGACAGCAGCAGGCGCATTTAGAGGCCTAGCTTGAGGCAGAGCGCAAGAGACTTCAGGACTTGCAGATGTATTACCACCATAGGTCTAGTGCTGGGTCCAGTCAGCCTCCAGATGTTGGTGATGATGAGAGACGTCATCGGCGCCGCACACGTCCACGTACACATTCAGATGACTCGGACGACTGAGTTACTATCACTTTTATGTACTTTCGCAGTTGTTAGGTGTATGGTCCTACTGTTGGAGTAGACGTTCTGCATTTTTTGAGTACCAGTGTTATGTACTTTTGTTGTATTACCACTGTTATGTACTTTTGTTGTTCTACGTATTCCTAGTTGATAGTTGTCTGTTCTTGTTGTTTGAGTAGACGTTCTGTATTTGTTCACTACCATGATTATGTACTTTCGATGTTTTATGTTTTCGCAGTTGTCAGTTGTATGTTCCTATTGTTTGAGTATGCGTTCTGTATTTGTTGACTACCATTATTATGTGCTTTCAATGTATTTTGTGTACGTTTTGATTATGTTTCTGTGTAGAGACTACATTTGGTTATGTGTAGAGACTGTATTTATGTGTAGAGAATGTTTTTGTGTAGAGCCGGTATCTTTTGTTGTTCTAGTTCCTGTAAGTGTTGTTTGGAATGTAATAACGTTTGAATTTGATGTTGAACAAGGTTTCCCTCTTCTCATGTAGAAATGCAAAATTCTTAAACAGCACGCCAACATAACAAGGTTTACATATAACTCCATATTCTACGCACAAACAGCAAAGTAAATAGACAGTAAAACAACAATAAAATCAAAATACCATAAGCCTACTAAGTTCCATAGCGGGTCAACCAACTGTAGCGTAGTTTATACGCTTCGTAACCAACGAACTCCTCACCATACTCGAAAAGGTAACGAGAATCATATGTTGCTTGATTTGTTTTAAATATGTTCTCGTCTTCAACAGTTTCGATAATCTTTGTGTACCGATCACTAGCGTCTGCAAAATGACGATTAGCCATTTGGATTTCAACCGATGTTCGTGTAGTGGGCCGGGAACGATGGTTGTTGTATAGCCTCGTGATCATTGCCCATCTTTCTTCATATGTTAAACCCCCTCCACTTTGCATTAGCAACTCATCTCTCTTTTCAACCTCAATATAGGATTTTATGAGGGCCAGCAAATCCTTAGACGAAAAATCTGGAGTAGGAGAATTATTACAAGCACTATTACTAGGTCGTTGATTTACTGGAGAAGGACGCGGAGCTGTAACCGCTCGATGCTGAATCGCGACGGGCACCTCTTCAACTTGTGTATCATGAACTAAACCCTTTTCGTTATCGTTCACTAAGTTTCGTTCGTACTCATCAAAAATACTTCCCATTTCTTCACCACTTATTTTTGAATTGTCCATGTAACCTGTGCATCAGTAGAATTAGTAGAGTAACTAGAAGTACGAATTTTGTTGATAACAAACGTTACCTTTAAGAAAACAAGAAAATAAATTTTCTCCCTTTACTCTACAACGGTGCTGCTTGAAGCTGTAGAAGGTATGAGATGGATTATCAGATATGGAGTACTTATAAGGGCAATGTACGACCAACAGTTACAATTCAACATACTTGAATACGGTTTACAGGGTTCTCGTGTTATTATGGTTGATTCTGTACAATGTCCGGTCACATCATTGCAGCACGAAAAATGGTGCCATCACATGAAATGTTGGCATTTACTATTAATCTCATGATATTACGTTAGATTCCCTACAGTGTCCAGTCACATCATTGCAGCACGAAAAATGGTGCCATCACATGAAATGTTGGCATGTACTATTAACCTCGTGATATTATGTTAGATTCTCTACATTGTCCAGTCACATCATTGCAGAACGAAAAATGGTGCCATCACATGAAATGTTGGCATGTACTATTAATCTCGTGATATTACGTTAGATTCCCAACAGTGTCCGGTCACATCACAACAAATGTGGGCAATTACTATTAATTTCGTATACTGTTGTCATTTAATTCGGAAGAGACTACCAGCACGAAAAAAAGGGTCGTCCACCAGTGCTTTAACCATTTCAATTCACGAAATGGTTACAAAAAATGGGCCGTTCCCAGGTGCCTTATTTCTGCTTGCGACAGAATGAAAACAACTATAATATCACGACAACTAGTAGAACTATTGACAAACCATAACCATACAAACTTCAACAACTAGTACAACTATTGAGCAATTAAAACAACTGGAACAACGACAACTAGTAGAACAGAAGGAAATGCCAAACCATAATCATACAAACTACAACAACTGAGCACACCAGCATCAAATTCAAACACGTATACCTACCATGGTTTAGGGAAAGGACCATCTCTTGTCTTACCGGCATTAATCTTGCTCAAGCGTCTTATTTCTGCTTGTGCTTCGATTGCATACTGACGTCCACGTTCGCAAATGGGAGGGTCAATCCACTCCTTAAAGCAACAACAATCAATGGCATCAGGATAATTCATGTGGTCGTTGAAGGCTTCACAACCGAAAAATCGACGACCGGCATTTGTTTCGGTCTCGTCAACAACAATGACCGACACTTGTCCACAATAGCAAACAGGGTTGGATCCAATCGTCCCTAGTGGCTCGGAAACCTTCCCTTCGAGTACAATTTCTTTTCCAGCTCTTTGATAAACGGAATGAGCATCGTCATTTGAATACTGTTGGGGTTGGACTGGACGTTGCAAGGGATATGACGACGAGTGCTGTTGGGATAGGGGTTTCTTGCTTACACCTTTTTTTCCGCTTCGCTTGGGTGCAGAAGAAGACACTTTTTGGGTTGTACAACTTGAAGTTGAAAAGGTAGTGTGTTAGTGTGGAAGGAGGAGGAGGTAGGTTGATATATAATGGGAGGGATTGCGACCGTTTAAGTAGCCGTTGGGGCGCAACGGCTATAAAATAAAACGGCAAACAGTTTGCCGTTATATTTTTATAACGGCAAACAATTTGCCGTTATATTTTTATAACGGCAAACTCCTTTATGCATTGGTAACTGCATCTCCTCCTACATATATCGAATGTCGTTTCACTAAAACCCCATCCATCTACTTAGAGCGTAGTCATGCCAATTTCTTATCCATCTTCTTACAATTACACGGACCTTATTTCTGGACCATCAAATCCTAATCCGTCCGCATCTAGAGAACCAACCGAGTGGTATATTGAAATGGAAGAGTGACACAATGACGAGGTGCGACAATTAGAGCTCGAAGCAGGAATGCACGAAATGGAAATAAGCAATCAGCAAGACAATCCAGCACGACAACATGACCATAGGGCTAACCTTGTAATTCCTCGTGTAAGAGCCACGGTTGAAGAAGGCGAGGTGCAATCCGCAAATATTGTATGCTTTAGTGGTTTTGAAGCACCGCAATTAGTCGTCCGTTATGGAAAAGACGTTGGACGACGATATTATACTTGTCCAGTACGAAACAACGGATGCGAGTTCGGACAGTGGATAGATGATCGCTTTCCCCGTCGAGCAATTACGTATGCTTTGGAACTAGAGGAAGAAATAAGAAAGCTGCAAAATCAAGTTAACGACCTAAGTAATTCAAATTATCGACTCCAACGTGGATTAAATTAGGATTTAAATATTTTATGTTATGCTAATATGTACTGTATCGTTACGCGTCCTATCACTTCTATCGTATCGCTTGTATCGTATCACTTGTATCGTTATTTGATGTTACTATGTTTTAGTTCCTGTATGTGTTGTTTGAAATGTATTAACGTTTCATAACCATCTGTAGTTGGTCGACGGACTGTAGCACATTGACTGGTCACGTCTTGCACAGTTCGCATAGTGCAGTCATCTTTTATGTGACAGTGGCGTCATGTCACTCTTTGTCGAGAGTTATTGGAATATAGTCCAGCTCTCAGTCTGTAGCCACAGGGGGTCTTCCTCGATACACTTTATCACTAAAAAGCAGATTCCCTACAGTGTTCCCTACAGTCGTACCAGTGACCGGTTACATCAGTATTTTGTTGGTTTACCTACACAAGCTTTGAAAATCACAAAGTGTAGCTAGTGACCATTCACACCATAACTAATATTGCAGCTATATATACATATGTTACTTAGTCACAACTTACCGCACTCAAACACCTTCGTTCTCATTCTTAGAGCACATCCTTCTATTAGAACTCACTGAAGATGTCTTCGTGGTCATCTTCTACAGACTCCGAGGAACAGGCGTACAATGAAATGAGGCTACAGGAGCTTGAAGACGAATTCCAGTTCCTAAACCAAATTAGACCGCAAACTGAACCGCCGTACGAACAGCTGAACGTTCAACCTCCATATGAAACTCAAGTCCCACCTGTTCAAGTATCATCTGAACAAGCTGTCACTCAGTCAACTCAGGAAGCAGAGTTCTTTCGTGTACCACTGCAGGAATAAATAGTTGATTCCTATCCAGTTCATTGCTACTGCGGGTACGCGGTTGAAGTTGTGGTTCAAGCAGAGGGAAACAATATAGGTCGGCGCATTCAGCGATGCCCAGCCTTTCCAAATGGTTGCAATTACACGGAATGGATAGACCAACCTTTGTGTCCTCGGGGAATAGCATATTGTAACGAAATCGAACGGGAAAATTGACGTGTTCGAACTGATAATGAGCAGTTGCGATTGAACATCAGGCGACGCCCGTAAGACTAAACGTAAAATGCATTTTAATGAAGTTACTAATTCCTACTCCATGCTTTGATTGAGCTAGTTCGCATGTACTATCGTTAGTTGTTGTGTCTGTATGAACTATTTCAATCATAAATATAAATTTCAATCATAAATATAAACCGTTTGAAAAATGGCCATTTTCCAGTCGATTAAAATCAACTGAAACTGGTCAAACATGTTTTCCTTTTCCACGCTCACATATTGATTCGAAAAATTATGAAATTTGAAACCTAGCAATAACTTGACATCACGGATCCAACAAAAGTGGTTTCGTCGAAATCCGAGGTCGTTTGCAAAATTTCCATTTTTAAGGGCCTGAATTCCATAGCGACTGTTCAGAATTTTCAATTGGACATATCTTTTGATTACCGCTATGAAATCTTGTTTTTTCGGATTCGTTGGAAAGATATTCTCGATTAGATCCTAATGTTTTTGGTTTCACTAAAATCCGGATTGTTTTGCACCCGGTACATTCAATTGAAGTTTGAAATCGAATTATCGAACTACCGCGCCATTTTCAATTCTATTTATAATTATATATAATTATTTATATTCTAACGACGACGTATATAATATATACGTTCGAATTATATTCAAAATAAATTTCTAGTCGATATTATTTAAAATAATCTATTTTAAATGTCCAAAATTCGCTAAAATCGCCAAAATAAAAATTTTAAATTGGTTCAGAATTTCCGGGTTATTACAGTGACATTGATTGTTAGTTATGTTTGTTTTAAATTTTAAAATAGTCGCCAGCCTTTCACATCACAACAACTGTCTGAATTGACTACTCAATGACAGAGCCATTATTGGACACCAATTAGTGCCAACCTTTCACATCACAACAACTGTCCGAATTGAGTACTCAATGACAGAACCATTATTGCCAACCATTTAGTGCCAACCTTTCACATCACAACAACTATCCGAATTGACTACTCAATGACAGAACCATCATGTTGGAACCATTATTGCCACCCATTATTGCCTACATGTACTCTATATCAGAGATATTTAGTTCACCATCCCTGCTTATATATATCTCTCGTTCGGATACGCTTAGACAGAACAACGAAACTCAACTTATAAAAAAGCAAGCAATGGATCCAAATCTATACTACCATTACTACAAAAACAAGAAGAATCAAACTGATAATTCCGAACTAGAAGTGGAGCAAGAGACGGAGGAGGAGCTGGAACAGCACGCAATGGTTGCGTATTCCAATTATTTCGCTGAAGGCTCAACTAGCAACCCTCGGGGTAGCATGCATGGCCGGATTGACCGACGGTATAAGAGAGACTACAAGGATGGACATGAAAGACTAATGAGGGATTACTTCATCGACAATCCAACCTTTGATATAACTTTGTTCCGCCGTCGTTACCGTATGAGTCCGGCTATTTTCTCAAAAATATATCTTAAACTTCACCAGTCAAATCCATATTTCACTTATAGACTGAACGGAGCACAAGAAATTGGCCATTCACCACACATCAAAATCACCTCCGCGTTGAGGATGTTAAGCTATGGAACATCTGGCGATCAAATGGATGAATATTTCAGAATCGCAGCATCAATAGCAATAGAGTGTCTGAAAGAATTCTGTAAAACAGTTGTTGCAGAGTTTGGGAAGGAGTATCTACGGACGCCTGGACCTAACGATATAACCAGGATACTACGCAGGGCAGAAGCCAGAGGATTTCCAGGTATGATTGGAAGTTTAGATTGCATGCATTGGGCTTGGAAAAACTGCCCAACGGGATGGAAAGGAATGTTCACCAGACATAAGAAAGTGCCATCAATGATCCTTGAAGCAGTAGCAACAGACGATTTATGAGTTTGGCATGCTTTTTTTGGAGTCCTAGGTTCATTGAATGATATAAATGTTTTAAAACAATCATATCTTTTCACAGAACTTGCTAACGGACTGTCAACAGATGTTTCATATAAACTTGGTAATATTGAACACAAAACTGGGTACTACCTAGTCGATGGAATATACCCAAAGTGGAGAACTTTGATGCAAGGGTACAGAGTTCCATCAAATGATAAAGAAAGGTATTTCATTGAAAAGTAGCTAGCTACAGAAAGGACATCGAACGTACGTTTGGTGTTTTACAAGCCCAATTTCATATTTTACGAAATCCTGCTCGTTTTCATGATGCAAGAGTGCTTTCAGAAATCATGTATGCTTGTATAATAATACATAACATGATTGTGGAGTCTGAAAGAGGCAGATATAAGAATCAAAAGTCTAATTATCCTGACATGTTTACGGGCTCAAATGCAAAACCCCATAAAGATGTAAACTAAATGGAAGAATATGTTGATATGGTTCAACACATTGAAGATCAAGCTGCACACTTCTAATTGCGTGACCAGTTGGTGGAACATTTGTGGGCGCATAAAGGAAGGAATAGTCGGAATCAGTAGTTAGTACTAGAACTATATATCAGTGTGTAGTGGTGTACTATGTATCATTTGAACTATCTATCAGTGCGTACTTGAGTCAATAAATCTGGTTTCCAATCATATTGTAGATTTTATCATTATTTCAACTCAACCCAACATATACAGCTCGTACATAAACAACAACTACTACATTAATATTAGAAACAGGTCACAATCATATTACAACTCACCCCAACATATATAGCTAGTACATAAGCACCCACCAGTACATAAATACTACAAACAGTTCACAATCATATTACAAATTAACCCCACATACATAGCTAGTCCATATACGAGCCACTAACGCTTCCGCTTCTACTTCCTTTGTTTTTTCTGTACTCTCCAATCTGCTCGGCTACTAGTTCTTGCTGTAGAGGGGTAAGCTTACTAAAATCACATGTAATCATTTTAACATAATTATTCTCTCGCGCCAAAGCTTTCTGCTCCTCCAGCTTCTTTTCTTCCATGGCTTATTTCTCCGCATGTTCTTGTCTACGGAGCTCTCGATCATCCCTAACTGCCTTTTGGAAATCCTCGTCGCTACGGTTTCTTTCCACCGAAAATCGAGCTCTATGCTCTTTTTTGCCTTAGATGAACTCTCCATTGTTTCCATAAATCTAGCAAACTCTGCACCTCGTTGCTTTAGCTGAATTGCCTTGGATCTGCCGACAGGTCGTCCATCACTACTTCCAAATAAAGGGTTTCTTTCTTGCGAACTCGGGCCACTTCCTGGACTAGAATCAGAGGAGTTCATCCTTCTAGCTTTGTTCTGCTGCTCAAATATGAAGTTGTTGGGGTTCTTCCACTTCGGCAACCTAGACAGAAGCTCATAACAGTCTTGAAATTTAAATGGATGACCATACTTTTGCTGGTAGGCCTTTCGTGACTCTTCAATCTGTAACACAAAGTGGATATTGTATGAGCGTATGTCATTTCTAACTAATCGATCATAGTATAGTAAGTTATTTTTCAAAGTAATCTACGGTACTTACAACGTCATAAGGTGCAGCACCGCTTTGTTGTCTGTTCTCCAAAGCTGTCAGTATTGCAAGATAGTTCTGACATGCGGCATTCATAACTCTATAACCGCCTCTAAGTGATGCCCATGTTCTATTCCTCGCTTGCAACGAATTGTAGAACTCTGCTACTCTTTCCCAAAATTTCTCACCTTTCATATTATTTCCAACTATGTTGTCTTGTGAAATGCGTATCCACGATTTAGCAAGTGAAACGTACTGCTCGGAAGTAAACTTACATTGTTTTCTTCTTCCATCCGCTGGTATATCTTCCCCTTCAGCATTATCATCCTCAATATCTTCTATTCCGTGATTCGGCTCCGATTCAACTTCGGTTTGGTGTCGTTTACTGAAAATGCTCCTTAAAAACTTCACCTTCTTCTTCTTCTTTTGGTTATATTCGGGACCGATAGGTGCAACGTATTCTTCATTCAATTCTTCAGAATTTGCAACATTTACTTCCTCATTTGCATCTTCCTCCTCCTCCTCCGTAGAAGTCCCAACATTTTCTTCGGTAGTAGGAGAGACATACCCATACGAAAACTGTCTTTGTAGATTTTGCATCGCTTCGCGGTCACGAACCTCGATCTGTTGCGGAGTTAGGTGAAGTTGTTGACTTTGCTCGGTCTACATCATCATTGACATATACGACGAATGATCGTCGTACACGCCTACCCCGGGTGGTCGTTGGTAAAACTGTGGCGGGACGGACGATTGGATGGGAGGAAAATTAGGAGGACCGAGCGGTTGGTACGGTGGACGGTATGGATAATTTGAATACGGCGAGTAGCCATATTCGTGAGATGGCTGCAACGGTTGCTGTTGTTGGATTGACCGTTGCATGGCATACGATGACGAGTGCGGTTGGGACATGAGTTTCTTGTTTATGGTTTTTTTTGCCGCTTCGCTTGGGTGCAGACGAAGACATTTTGTTGATGAAGAAGTTGGGAAGGTGGAGTGGTTGTGTGGAGGAGGAAGAAGAAGGAGGTAAGGTGGTTTATAGGGAGGAAGTGAACTAGCCATGTTTGCCGTTATAAGATTATAACGGCAAACTGTTTGCCGTTATAAGATTATAACGGCAAACACTTTGCCGTTATAAGAACCAGTCTCTGTTGGGTGAACCAACCACGGAGGAGCTCAAAACTAGCCACGGGTGAGTGAACAAGCCACACCTGGTTGCTCCGTGGCTTGTTTAGTAACTGAACAAGCCATTATTGGTTGTGCTCTAATATACATGAATGACAATCGATATAACTGTGACCGTGCAGTCGTGTCGGACAAAAGAGTCGATCCAAGAAATATCGAAATCATTAAGAAATACTCACAACCGAACTTCCAGATAAGCAGCTGCCCTGCCATAGTAATGAGTTGAATAATCACCTTTCAGTTAAATAGCTTTTTAGCATAAAGATATTTAACTGTACATGTGCACCAAAGTTACACGACAAAGATAATTAAATGAGAATGTCGCTAATCTTCTCACCCCTAAATTATACATACAATATTAATGAAGCATGGTGTAAGAAAATATTTTTTTGAGAATAAAAATATACATTCAATGGTAATGCTGTAATGGTATCCACCAAACATATTTACATGCTAGTGTATGCCAGAAACTAGGCTAATTGACATTTGAGTTTAAGCATCGTTTTAGCAAGGCATGTTAACAATAATAAACTGAAAAGTTCAAAAACATATATGTTTATTATTAGGTACATTGCCTTCAGACTGCACTTCGGGGGAAAAAAGGAAGAAGAAGACAGAAGGGGGACCAAACTTATTGAAAAAGTTGTACAAAAGTAGTCCCAAATACCAAACTGATAACTAGTCTATGTTACCTTATTCAAAATAAGGTCCAACATTCTCATTAACTTCACATTTTATTTCCACACCTCAACTCGGTCTAAATATGGTTCACAGCATGCAAAATATATTTTTGTGTAAGATCGTGAATTTTCTCTCTTAATACTCAACCAAACCAAACCTATTAGGGCTGTTACTCTGCAAACATTCTAAGAAAATATTCCTGACACTACAACACATAATTTAGGCTATTTAAGATACCTTTTTAGTGCCTTAAAGATGTACATATAGCCATTTATATCTTCTGTCGGTACAACACTACATATATTTTTGATTTATTCTTGTAGTGTAATAACCCGGAAAATCTGAGCCAGTTTAAAATTTTTATTTTGACAATTTTAGCGAATATTGATTATTTAAAATGAATTATTTTAAATAATATCGACGAGAAATTTATTTTGAATTGAATTCGACGTATATATTTATATACGTCGTCGTTAGAATATAAATATTTATATATAATTATAAATAGAATTGAAAATGGCGCGGTAGTTCGATAATTCGATTTCAAACTTCATTTGAAGGTACCGGGTGCAAAATAATCCGGATTTTGGTGAAACCAAAAATAATGGGATCTAATTGATAGTATCTTTCCAGCGAGTCCGAAAAATCAAAATTTCATAGCGGGGATCAAAAGATATGTCCAGTTGAAAATTCTGAATAGTCGCTATGGAATTCAGGCCCTTAAAAATGGGAATTTTGCAAATGACCTCGGATTTCGACGAACCCAGTTTTGTTGGGTCCGTGGTGTCAAGTTATTGCTAGGTTTCAAATTTCATAATTTTTCGAATCAATATGTGAGCGTGGTAAAGGAAAACGCGTTTGACCAGTTTCAGTTGATTTTAATCGACTGGAAAAATGGCCATTTTTCAAACGGTCTCAGAATTCGACGAAACTAGTTTTGTTAGGACCGTATCGTCAATACGAAGCTAGAAAATATTTTTCTGGAATTTTTCGTGTTCGTATGTGGCCCCGGTCTAGTTGAAATGTGCGTTCAAATTGAATATATACTAATTTATATTTTAAATTAAATGGAAACTGATCGTAACGATCGAATTGGCTTGCGAAACATATCCCATTGTGTTCGGAATGGGGGTATTACGCTAGGGACGACAGTCGTTGGATCTCGTTTGGGGTTCGAATAAAAATTCACCTTTTTAAAATAAAATAATAATAGATTATATATAAATATATTTTCAACCTTTATATCCCCCAATCCCTTTTCCCCAATCCAAACCCGATTCACTCAGAAAAAAAAACAAAATAAAATAAACCCACCGACGACCGCTCCTCCGCCTTCCCCCCGGCAGGCGTCGCAACCTCCCCCCCCCCCCCCCGACCCCATTCTCCTCCTCCACCCTCCTTCTCCTTTCTTCTTCCTCAAATCGACGCTTCAATCCTCCGAATCGAGGGAGACCGCCGCTCCTGACACCACAGCAACGCCGCCACCCCCTTGGATCGCCGACCCCGCCTCCTGCGCCACCTCCCATCGAGCCGCTGCACCTCCCCGACACTGGCCACCACCTCCAACCGAAATCCAGTTTTCTTTAAAGAAAAGGTGAGTTCTTTTATTTTTATTTAAATTTCAGTTTTATTTATATATAACCGTGAGGAAAAAAATATATACGTTTTTTTTTAATCAAGAAGTATATGATTTATAAATAAGAAAAGATCTCATATTTTTAAAATAGAAAGATATGACTTTTACGAATATAAAAATATATTTTTCTTTTTACTTTTTATGTAATGAATTTAATAGTTAAACACTATTTTATAATGAAATTGAAGAAATAAAAATATGATTTTTATATATTGAACTTCGAAATAAAAATATGATTTTTATATATCGAACTTCGAAATAAAAATATGATTTTTATATATTGAACTTCGAAATAAAAATATGATTTTTATATATTGAACTTCGAAATAAAAATATGATTTTTATATATTGAACTTCGAAATAAAAATATGATTTTTATATATTGAATAGCGATGTAAAAATTCGATTTTTACATAGGTAGTGAAAGCGGACAACGAAAGCGACAAAAGGCGAGATTGGCGAAGATTTCTCTAAAATGAAGAGTCAAGATGATTGGATAGCTATAGGTGAGAATTTCTCACTCTTCAATTTCTTTTCTAGTCATATATATATACTAGGATGCAGACGGTGCTTAGTAGCACCCGACACAATCGTCCACAGACCATGGACTTGTTTGTTTGGTTGCATAGATTAGTTATATGATTTGATTTGAATTTGGTTGTTTGGTGATTTTGATTGATGTGTGAATGGCGTGGGCCTTCACTAGACCGGGGATAAGGCTAGGCCTTGTCCCGTTTCTAGTATCGTGCCGTTATGCCGCCGAAATTTTCTAAAATATGTTAGAAAAATAAAAATATCATTTTATTGAATAAATGAACCGAATAGAATATTCATAGGTTGAATAAAATGTTTTATCGTTAAAAATATAATTTTTAACGTGAATGTGAATAAATAAATATTCATTTACAAACCGGATGGTTTGTTTATGTACACCTATTTGAAGGACATTGATTGGGACGATAAATTTTACACATCGCCCAACTGCACAAATAAAGTATGTGTTTGATTGTTTGAAACCCCACACGGGTGTTAGGATGAAATTTGAAGTTCACTCATCCTGATTGATTAAATATGTCGATCGATCGATTGACAGGCTGTTATAAGCGTTAGATATATATATTTGATGCTTATACAGTGTAGTGCACTTTGGTTGGTGGTCGATTATTTTTCAATGCTATTATATACATGTGTTGTATGGAATCCATATAATTAACTTTATATGGTAATTGATTGGGCCTCATTCCAATTTAGAAAATAAAGAATATTATAAAATAAAGGTTCATGTGTTGACAGTACTCGTCCGTTGAGATTAGTCATGTGTTGAACGAAATATTTTGATAATAACAACTATTTTGAAAAAAGAAATATTTGAAATAGAATATTTGAAAATAGAAATTTATGAAGCCGTGTTGATTAGATTGACACCATTTTGACGTGAACGATATTTATATCGATTTTAAACGATTTCGAAATGAAATGAATTGAAAACGATTTCGAAATGAAATGAATTGAAAACGATTTCGAAATGAAATGAATTGAAAACGATTTCGAAATGAATTGAATTGAAAACGATTTCGAAATGAATTGAATTGAAAACGATTTCGAAATGAATTGAAAACGAATTCAAATTGAAATGAAAGCGAATTGAAATGAATTCAAATTGAATTGAAATTTGAATTGAATAGAAATGAATTTTAAAACGAATTTATAAAGAAGAATTCAATTTTGATTTGAATTGAAATGGAAGTGGAAATTGCTTTTGAAACGAATTTAAAACTATTTATATAATTCGTTTTAAATAGAAATCGACGAAATATATATATTATATATATTATATATATAATATAATGGCCTGAATAGAACGCGCCGCGCCGCGCCAGTTCGCGAATTTCGACCATTAACTTCGAACGAATATTACGGGAGATCCGACCGTCGGATTCTCCTAAAACCGGAACCGTTGGGTTCGTATTAAAAAGAGCTTTCTAATGAATATTAGAAATTAGAAATCTAACGGTTGGATTTGGAATTTTGTCCAAATCAAATTTGAAAAAGGTCGCTGTAAGTGCAGTTCGATGACCGTTGATGGAAATCGACTGTACAGGCCTTGATAAAATTATTAAAAATAGTAATAATTTGTGTAAAATCATAAGAAATGATTTAGAAAGAATTGGGATGAAAAACTCCATATTTGAAAAGATAAAAATAGATTTTTATCGAAATGAACTAGTTTTGAACTAGAATTATAATTCTATTTATTTTTAAATAAATAAATTGAATTTGAAAAGGGTTTTAAAAATTAATAACCAGAATTTCCAATGATTGCATTGGAGTGGATTTGAATCGAAATTGTCATTGGAATATTTCGATGTTGGGATTCGTGATTATACGGATGTTGTTATGGAAGTTTGAAAGATATCTATCTATATCGTTATTTCCAATACGACATTTGTTAATCATAGAATTAGATATTGAATATAAGCCGATATATTTTCTATTCAGAGCCTTGTATTGAATATCAAATGTGATTTGGGTTTGTCGTGAATGGTGTCTTCACTAACACTGTTCTTGAACCCAGTTGAGAAAAGATTAAATCTTTTTATTTTAGATTTAATGAAGTGTACCAATTAAATAATATTTAATAGGAATTGAATTGATATTGATTTTTGGGTTTATCGTGAACAGTGTTTTTAAATAACACTTGTTCTTTAACCCAATAATTAATGGAATGATATTTTGGGTTTACCGTGAACCGTGTTTTAAATGACACTGATTCTTTAACCCAGTTAACGATTAAAACTAAGTGGAGTTTTAATGAATCTTTAATTAGATTGAAATAATCGAGAATGGAGTATCACCAGTTTTACTCCAGGCGATAGTTAAATCTTTAATTAGATTTGAACGTGAAATGGTAATTGAATTTACCGATAACACTGTAGTGTTAGATATGAAGTATAACCAGTTTTACTTCATGGGATGAATAGGTTGGGATTGGGAAATTAAAACAAATAATTACTTTGGTAAAGTTCGTTAATCCCGACTAGTTTGAATCAAAATTCAAAAAAAAAAAATAGATTAAAGAATAAATTTTAAAGAATTTATCTTTGATAAAATTAATGGGAACCTCTCCCTATGAATGTGAAATTTAGAAACTAACTGTCGGTTAGCCAAGCAGAATGGTTTTCTAGATATTGATCTGATGTTGGTTTCGGCCTTCGGGGTTAATATTTGGGGAATTATTCTCTTGATTAATTTACGGTTAGTGACCGATGAATTGGAATGAGGTGTATGTTGTGTTTGTGTAACACTTATTTAAAATATACGCGAGTTATTCGGAAAGACCGGGTTTATCCCATTCTGAATAACTGATACGACGATAAGTCGAAGATGAAGACGATGGTCGAAGACCGGAGGTCTTCACGTCGTTTGGGTAATTACTGATGATCTTGATTGGGCTGTACACCCAAGAAGATGGAAACAGTTAGTGATCGTCCAGACGTACTTGGAGATCGATGGATATGCGGGGTACTAGGTGCCTTCGGTTTCGTTCAGACCCAGAACGGACTTGTAAATGGACTGTGTGTCTGACATTGGATTTTAGTCCGTGTGATTGATCTCTATTAAATATATATCTGTTTGGCGGCGGAGAATTTATTCTCTTGCTTAACGCCCTTCTCTGAGACGAACGAGCTCAGGGGTTATATATTGATGGATATCAAACGCATGGAGTGAATTGCCTGTGTGGCATGCCTAAGTGGCAAATGATCAAGGCTTCTGTTGAAAAGCAAAGTCTTGTGGTGATGATCAAAGCAAGGCCTTTGTGGCGTAGCTTTGTGTAATGTTTACTTCGCGTGTTTCACACCCGGTATGAACCAAAAACGGGAGAGGACGTCAGGGAGGGCATGCGTTTCTTTCTAGCTAGAAGTGGCGTCAGTGGTTTTACACGCCCTGACGAGTTTGACTTATGTGGTTGTTGCTGTTGCGAGGCGCCTCGGATTGATCGGTCGTTCTCGAACCGATGGAGTCATTTAGTTGGCTCATTTACGCCCCATAGGGCGGGGAAACGCATGTTCAGGGTTTAAGTTTAATCCACATCGGTGGACCGGCCCTGAGGATCCAAGGGTCGATGCGCTCTGACCCTGAGGCTCGGGCTAGACAGTCTCGAAGACGGTGAGGACTATCTTTTGCCTCGGTTCATAGATGGAAATCCAATTTCCAAATACGTGACTTTGCGATTTTGATAGTATAACCTAGTATGGCGACATGATATATGGTACTCATGCCGCCTATGATTGATACTTATGATTTGAAGTTGTTTTATACACTATGCACTTATAATAGTATCAAATGATTTGTTTTAAACGTATCAAGCATTCTTTGGCTGTTATAAGGGAAAATCCTATCCCCCGGCTTGCGTTGCATTGTGTGATAGGACCTGGGTCTTATAACAGCTTCATTTTTCTTTATTTAGCATTGCGCTGTTGTTTTATGCACTGGTATTCTTGGGAGGAAACCCGTTCCGTGTTATACGGCGTGGTCCCTTGATTTACCTAATGATTTAAAATAAAGATTAATAACTGTTTTAGTTCTCACACCAGTCACATGACTGACCTGGAGTTTATTGTTTTAACCTAAACTCTGGGTGCCCTTATTTTGACATGGGCAGCTAGTAGTTTTGGTTTTGCAGATTTATATTCACAGGATCCTGGTTTACAGCTGGAACGATATCCGGAAAGCTTTGTATCCGTATATCTCCTTCTAGTTGTGTGTTGTATTATTTTCCGCTGCGATGTATTTAAATGTAATTTAAGATCTCTGATATTTCCGTGTAATATTTATTTGTTTATACTCTGTATATTCTTGTAATCTGATGCATTGTTGTAATATACAATGAAATGTTCTTTTGTATGCATTCTGTTGTGGCTTGTTCTCAAACGATAGGGCGTTTCGAACGGCCTGGGACGGTTTAGCGACTGGTTCGGACTGAGCGAAATTCTTTCTCGTCACACGTGGTATCAGAGCTTTGGTTTACAGAGCTCGAGAACAAGACACATTAGAACCATACGAAAGAATTCATCAGAAATTGGATTAGTAATATCCAATGAGAATGACTCGTTAGAGATAGGATCAGTAGTATCCTAGAACGAGTGTGAAGAGTATATTTTTAAAATGAAAACTAATTTTGTTTTGAAAGTTTAAATCAACTATTCGTATTTGATTATTTATTTATATCGATTTTGGACAATTCAGTATATAAAGAATTTGCATATACGCCTTGCAAACGTATATTCAAAGTTTTAATATACTGGATAGATATAGATTCACACTCTAGTCGCCCGAAGATGATTCTGATGATTGTAGCTACATCATCAGAATTAGTGTTCGAGTGTTGAAGGTGTGATATTTATATATCTCCTATTGACTGGTGTGAGAACCAAAATTAGATAGGGCCTATTGTTGTGATTTGGCATCAAAAATCTGATTTTTGACTATATATCAAAAGTATGAATTTGAAACTCTAATTCACTAATTGATTGATGTTTGTGTTGTTTGTTTATTTGTTTGATAATTTTGAACCATTAGCCTAATTGAAACAAATATTGAATTGTATTGAAATTTGGTCGCATTTGCTTGCATATATATGTACTTGCATTGAACAGGTCATAGCAAGGAGGCTAGAGCCAGAGAATAAAATTTGTTTGCCCGACAAATAGGTACATGTTTACTACATAATTTACTGTTTTGTTTGGGTGATGATGATTTTATGAGCCTATTGGCTAGCCGCTTGGCTTTTTCTTTTTCTTTTTGAGATCTGAAGGACCGGGGAAGCTATTTGAAATTCCCCGATGCTCCCGGTGTAGGGGAGGTTATGGCGAAATTTTTCGAAAATTTAGGGTGTTAGCCAAATTTTTGAAATTTTGAAAATTCTCAGAAACTGAAAAGTTGGAGAATGAAAGCCGAATCGAACGTAGAGTTGAATTATCAAACCACTTTCGACTTTGTTCCTTTTCGGGGACGAAAAGTTTTAAGTGGGGGAGACTGTAATAATCCGGAAAATCTGAGCCAGTTTAAAATTTTTATTTTGACAATTTTAGCGAATTTTGATTATTTAAAATGAATTATTTTAAATAATATCGACGAGAAATTTATTTTGAATTGAATTCGACGTATATATTTACATACGTCGTCGTTAGAATATAAATATTTATATATAATTATAAATAGAATTGAAAATGGCGCGGTAGTTCGATAATTCGATTTCAAACTTCATTTGAAGGTACCGGGTGCAAAATAATCCGGATTTTGGTGAAACCAAAAATAATGGGATCTAATTGATAGTATCTTTCCAGCGAGTCCGAAAAATCAAAATTTCATAGCGGGGATCAAAAGATATGTCCAGTTGAAAATTCTGAATAGTCGCTATGGAATTCAGGCCCTTAAAAATGGGAATTTTGCAAACGACCTCGGATTTCGACGAACCCAGTTTTGTTGGGTCCGTGGTGTCAAGTTATTGCTAGGTTTCAAATTTCATAATTTTTAGAATCAATATGTGAGCGTGGTAAAGGAAAACGCGTTTGACCAGTTTCAGTTGATTTTAATCGACTGGAAAAATGGCCATTTTTCAAACGGTCTCAGAATTCGACGAAACTAGTTTTGTTAGGACCGTATCGTCAATACGAAGCTAGAAAATATTTTTCTGGAATTTTTCGTGTTCGTATGTGGCACCGGTCTAGTTGAAATGTGCGTTCAAATTGAATATATACTAATTTATATTTTAAATTAAATGGAAACTGATCGTAACGATCGAATTGGCTTGCGAAACATATCCCATTGTGTTCGGAATGGGGGTATTACGCTAGGGACGACAGTCGTTGGATCTCGTTTGGGGTTCGGATAAAAATTCACCTTTTTAAAATAAAATAATAATAGATTATATATAAATATATTTTCAACCTTTATATCCCCCAATCCCTTTTCCCCAATCCAAACCCGATTCACTCAGAAAAAAAAACAAAATAAAATAAACCCACCGACGACCGCTCCTCCGCCTTCCCCCGGCTGGCGTCGCAACCCCCCCCCCCCCCCCCCCCGACCCCATTCTCCTCCTCCACCCTCCTTCTCCTTTCTTCTTCCTCAAATCGACGCTTCAATCCTCCGAATCGAGGGAGACCGCCGCTCCTGACACCACAGCAACGCCGCCACCCCCTTGGATCGCCGACCCCGCCTCCTGCGCCACCTCCCATCGAGCCGCTGCACCTCCCCGACACTGGCCACCACCTCCAACCGAAATCCAGTTTTCTTTAAAGAAAAGGTGAGTTCTTTTATTTTTATTTAAATTTCAGTTTTATTTATATATAACCGTGAGGAAAAAAATATATACGTTTTTTTTAATCAAGAAGTATATGATTTATAAATAAGAAAAGATCTCATATTTTTAAAATAGAAAGATATGACTTTTACGAATATAAAAATATATTTTTCTTTTCACTTTTTATGTAATGAATTTAATAGTTAAACACTGTTTTATAATGAAATTGAAGAAATAAAAATATGATTTTTATATATTGAACTTCGAAATAAAAATATGATTTTTATATATTGAACTTCGAAATAAAAATATGATTTTTATATATTGAACTTCGAAATAAAAATATGATTTTTATATATTGAACTTCGAAATAAAAATATGATTTTTATATATTGAACTTCGAAATAAAAATATGATTTTTATATATTGAATAGCGATGTAAAAATTCGATTTTTACATAGGTAGTGAAAGCGGGCAACGAAAGCAACAAAAGGCGAGATTGGCGAAGATTTCTCTAAAATGAAGAGTCAAGATGATTGGATAGCTATAGGTGAGAATTTCTCACTCTTCAATTTCTTTTCTAGTCATATATATATACTAGGATGCAGACGGTGCTTAGTAGCACCCGACACAATCGTCCACAGACCATGGACTTGTTTGTTTGGTTGCATAGATTAGTTATATGATTTGATTTGAATTTGGTTGTTTGGTGATTTTGATTGATGTGTGAATGGCGTGGGCCTTCACTAGACCGGGGATAAGGCTAGGCCTTGTCCCGTTTCTAGTATCGTGCCGTTATGCCGCCGAAATTTTCTAAAATATGTTAGAAAAATAAAAATATCATTTTATTGAATAAATGAACCGAATAGAATATTCATAGGTTGAATAAAATGTTTTATCGTTAAAAATATAATTTTTAACGTGAATGTGAATAAATAAATATTCATTTACAAACCGGATGGTTTGTTTATGTACACCTATTTGAAGGACATTGATTGGGACGATAAATTTTACACATCGCCCAACTTCACAAATAAAGTATGTGTTTGATTGTTTGAAACCCCACACGGGTGTTAGGATGAAATTTGAAGTTCACTCATCCTGATTGATTAAATATGTCGATCGATCGATTGACAGGCTGTTATAAGCGTTAGATATATATATTTGATGCTTATACAGTGTAGTGCACTTTGGTTGGTGGTCGATTATTTTTCAATGCTATTATATACATGTGTTGTATGGAATCCATATAATTAACTTTATATGGTAATTGATTGGGCCTCATTCCAATTTAGAAAATAAAGAATATTATAAAATAAAGGTTCATGTGTTGACAGTACTCGTCCGTTGAGATTAGTCATGTGTTGAACGAAATATTTTGATAATAACAACTATTTTGAAAAAAGAAATATTTGAAATAGAATATTTGAAAATAGAAATTTATGAAGCCGTGTTGATTAGATTGACGCCATTTTGACGTGAACGATATTTATATCGATTTTAAACGATTTCGAAATGAAATGAATTGAAAACGATTTCGAAATGAAATGAATTGAAAACGATTTCGAAATGAAATGAATTGAAAACGATTTCGAAATGAATTGAATTGAAAACGATTTCGAAATGAATTGAAAACGAATTCAAATTGAAATGAAAGCGAATTGAAATGAATTCAAATTGAATTGAAATTTGAATTGAATAGAAATGAATTTTAAAACGAATTTATAAAGAAGAATTCAATTTTGATTTGAATTGAAATGGAAGTGGAAATTGCTTTTGAAACGAATTTAAAACTATTTATATAATTCGTTTTAAATAGAAATCGACGAAATATATATATTATATATATATTATATATATAATATAATGGCCTGAATAGAACGCGCCGCGCCGCGGTAGTTCGCGAATTTCGACCATTAACTTCGAACGAATATTACCGGAGATCCGACCGTCGGATTCTCCTAAAACCGGAACCGTTGGGTTCGTATCGAAAAGAGCTTTCTAATGAATATTAGAAATTAGAAATCTAACGGTTGGATTTGGAATTTTGTCCCAATCAAATTTGAAAAAGGTCGCTGTAAGTGCAGTTCGATGACCGTTGATGGAAATCGACTGTACAGGCCTTGATAAAATTATTAAAAATAGTAATAATTTGTGTAAAATCATAAGAAATGATTTAGAAAGAATTGGGATGAAAAACTCCATATTTGAAAAGATAAAAATAGATTTTTATCGAAATGAACTAGTTTTGAACTAGAATTATAATTCTATTTATTTTTAAATAAATAAATTGAATTTGAAAAGGGTTTTAAAAATTAATAACCAGAATTTCCAATGATTGCATTGGAGTGGATTTGAATCGAAATTGTCATTGGAATATTTCGATGTTGGGATTCGTGATTATACGGATGTTGTTATGGAAGTTTGAAAGATATCTATCTATATCGTTATTTCCAATACGACATTTGTTAATCATAGAATTAGATATTGAATATAAGCCGATATATTTTCTATTCAGAGCCTTGTATTGAATATCAAATGTGATTTGGGTTTGTCGTGAATGGTGTCTTCACTAACACTGTTCTTGAACCCAGTTGAGAAAAGATTAAATCTTTTTATTTTAGATTTAATGAAGTGTACCAATTAAATAATATTTAATTGGAATTGAATTGATATTGATTTTTGGGTTTATCGTGAACAGTGTTTTTAAATAACACTTGTTCTTTAACCCGATAATTAATGGAATGATATTTTGGGTTTACCGTGAACCGTGTTTTAAATGACACTGATTCTTTAACCCAGTTAACGATTAAAACTAAGTGGAGTTTTAATGAATCTTTAATTAGATTGAAATAATCGAGAATGGAGTATCACCAGTTTTACTCCAGGCGATAGTTAAATCTTTAATTAGATTTGAACGTGAAATGGTAATTGAATTTACCGATAACACTGTAGTGTTAGATATGAAGTATAACCAGTTTTACTTCATGGGATGAATAGGTTGGGATTGGGAAATTAAAACAAATAATTACTTTGGTAAAGTTCGTTAATCCCGACTAGTTTGAATCAAAATTCAAAAAAAAAAATAGATTAAAGAATAAATTTTAAAGAATTTATCTTTGATAAAATTAATGGGAACCTCTCCCTATGAATGTGAAATTTAGAAACTAACTGTCGGTTAGCCAAGCAGAATGGTTTTCTAGATATTGATCTGATGTTGGTTTCGGCCTTCGGGGTTAATATTTGGGGAATTATTCTCTTGATTAATTTACGGTTAGTGATCGATGAATTGGAATGAGGTGTATGTTGTGTTTGTGTAACACTTATTTAAAATATACGCGAGTTATTCGGAAAGACCGGGTTTATCCCATTCTGAATAACTGATACGACGATAAGTCGAAGATGAAGACGATGGTCGAAGACCGGAGGTCTTCACGTCGTTTGGGTAATTACTGATGATCTTGATTGGGTTGTACACCCAAGAAGATGGAAACAGTTAGTGATCGTCCAGACGTACTTGGAGATCGATGGATATGCGGGGTACTAGGTGCCTCCGGTTTCGTTCAGACCCAGAACGGACTTGTAAATGGACTGTGTGTCTGACATTGGATTTTAGTCCGTGTGATTGATCTCTATTAAATATATATCTGTTTGGCGGCGGAGAATTTATTCTCTTGCTTAACGCCCTTCTCTGAGACGAACGAGCTCAGGGGTTATATATTGATGGATATCAAACGCATGGAGTGAATTGCCTGTGTGGCATGCCTAAGTGGCAAATGATCAAGGCTTCTGTTGAAAAGCAAAGTCTTGTGGTGATGATCAAAGCAAGGCCTTTGTGGCGTAGCTTTGTGTAATGTTTACTTCGCGTGTTTCACACCCGGTATGAACCAAAAACGGGAGAGGACGTCAGGGAGGGCATGCGTTTCTTTCTAGCTAGAAGTGGCGTCAGTGGTTTTACACGCCCTGACGAGTTTGACTTATGTGGTTGTTGCTGTTGCGAGGCGCCTCGGATTGATCGGTCGTTCTCGAACCGATGGAGTCATTTAGTTGGCTCATTTATGCCCCATAGGGCGGGGAAACGCATGTTCAGGGTTTAAGTTTAATCCACATCGGTGGACTGGCCCTGAGGATCCAAGGGTCGATGCGCTCTGACCCTGAGGCTCGGGCTAGACAGTCTCGAAGACGGTGAGGACTATCTTTTGCCTTGGTTCATAGATGGAAATCCAATTTCCAAATACGTGACTTTGCGATTTTGATAGTATAACCTAGTATGGCGACATGATATATGGTACCCATGCCGCCTATGATTGATACTTATGATTTGAAGTTGTTTTATACACTATGCACTTATAATAGTATCAAATGATTTGTTTTAAACGTATCAAGCATTCTTTGGCTGTTATAAGGGAAAACCCTATCCCCCGGCTTGCGTTGCATTGTGTGATAGGACCTGGGTCTTATAACAGCTTCATTTTTCTTTATTTAGCATTGCGCTGTTGTTTTATGCACTGGTATTCTTGGGAGGAAACCCGTTCCGTGTTATACGGCGTGGTCCCTTGATTTACCTAATGATTTAAAATAAAGATTAATAACTGTTTTAGTTCTCACACCAGTCACATGACTGACCTGGAGTTTATTGTTTTAACCTAAACTCTGGGTGCCCTTATTTTGACACGGGCAGCTAGTAGTTTTGGTTTTGCAGATTTATATTCACAGGATCCTGGTTTACAGCTGGAACGATATCCGGAAAGCTTTGTATCCGTATATCTCCTTCTAGTTGTGTATTGTATTATTTTCCGCTGCGATGTATTTAAATGTAATTTAAGATCTCTGATATTTCTGTGTAATATTTATTTGTTTATACTCTGTATATTCTTGTAATCTGATGCATTGTTGTAATATACAATGAAATGTTCTTTTGTATGCATTCTGTTGTGGCTTGTTCTCAAACGATAGGGCGTTTCGAACGGCCTGGGACGGTTTAGCGACTGATTCGGACCGAGCGAAATTCTTTCTCGTCACATGTAGAAACGAAAGCATATTGGATAATGTAACGAGAAGAAATTTGTCAGCTACATTTGCAGTAGTAAGCAAATTAGATATTAACCTGCTTACTAGAAGAACAACAACCTGAAAAAATATAAATTAAGTTGTATTGCTACAAATCATCTTTATGCTTAACTAAACAAAATATGGATATTTTCTCTAGGGAATGAAAGATTTTAAACTCAATTTCCTGTCTGCAATCAACCTTAGAAAATAAGGTTATCATTTACAGAAAGATGTTTTTTATATTCAGACTAGAGACAACTTATATCAAAATAAACTGTATTGTTATGTACTGCTTATAAAAGCAGGCCCATTAACAAACATGCTTAAGAAAACTCATTAAGCTCAACACCATTGTTCTTAATCTCCTCTAAAATGCTAATAGATTATCAAGCAAACCATGATATGAGTAACTGATAAGCATCATATTCCATGGAAAAATGTCGAGCTTGTTATAATTTTCTGTAAAATTTCGCTCTATCTCATCCTTATTACTTCCACTTTGAGATAATAACTTGAGCAGAGAGTTGCTAATAGTGGGAGGACCCATAAAGCAAGCCCTTATGAAAAGGCCATTGTAACGTCCTAAAAATTTCGACAACTAAAATATTGGATTAATAATCAATTTTATATTGATATAGGGATTTGAAATTTAAAATTTAATATATTATTTTGTGTATGGATTGAATTCGATATTTAATTCAGAATGGTTGATTATGAATCAAATATTTATTGTCGGATATTTGAATTGAATGTTCAAATTAAATTTGAAATTCGATTGGAAAATATGAATGGTGAATTTGAAAATGTTATTAATGTTAAACAAATTGGAAATTTTATTTGTTCATTGGCTTGGATATGTGTGTATTTGTGTATATAAAGAAATTGAAGCAAAGAGTTTCAAATTTAGAAACGAACGGAGTTGTTGATAGACAAACGAAATAAAATCGCTGAACCGATAAATAATTTAAAAATAAAACAATGTCATGCAAAAAGAGTCGAAATCCGACCAGATTAATTTTATTGGATTCTGAACGCTGAAATGTAGAGGTGCGTCAAATTTCGTTGCATTTGAAGATTTCGTTGACGGTACAAATTTAGAGCGTTACAGAGTAATTTGTTGTAGAAGTTAATATTTAATTTAAACATATATCACCTGCCTGAGTTAATTTCTTCGTCGACCTATTATCTGAAATCGCGGCTACCCTAAAAGTTGTATGATTTTACCTCGTTCTTATCTGCTTATTCCCTTCTATAAATCATGTCACTTTCCCTAATTCCTTCAGAGAAAATTGTTTTCCTCTTTCTAATTTTTAATGGCCGAAGCCATCTTCCTCCTCAAAATTTCAATTGGCAAATCAAAACCCTCTTATCTTTTTTTTATGGCCACCGTTGATTGTTTTCCTCGAATCAAAGCACCACTCAGCAAATCAAAAACCTTCTTGAAAATCACAGCCCTAAATCACCCCTTCGTTAATCGCATAAACCCTCCTCTCCACGGATCGAAGGCTATTTCGACGTCAAAGCCTTCACCCCCTTCAAATCAAGAACCAGTACAAGGTCGATTCTAGTTCGCCGATAACCTGCAACTGCAAATCGAAGCCGACATCTTCTTCTTATGCCGCTTGTCTGAATGTAAGAATCATCTTACGATTTTACTTTATTCAAGTTCAACACCCAAGCTGACACTGAAATAAATAGAAAACTGCCATTTGTTGAGTTTTTTAGACCGTAAAATTCTTGCTTGCTTTATTGTTTTAAGCCCTTACTGCTTCGCATCCTATAGTTGTGGCCTTTACATTGTGGAACTTGTGTGTCCTCATGAATTGGTGTTGATTTCCTCTGTCTGAACTTACTATGTGTTGTAACTCAAACGCACGTGTTGTTTGATAGGTTGGTAGGACAAATGGATATGGGAACTTTTATAGTGGTGTAAAAAAAAGTCGAAAAACATATTCATTTATAGATGGTGATAATAAATTAGGGACACACTGTTATCTGGTAACAAAAAGTTTAAATATATACTAGTTTGGTTCTGCACCTACTGTTATGACTTGTATTCATGATTTATTTTGAAGCAAACATGTTTTTGGTTTAAATATATTCTACTAATTTTTTTGGAAATTGAATAGTCAAATAAATGCCTAACATATAGTTTTTGGCCTATCCTTTTTGCTTTAAATGGCTAAATCAATTATGAACACCTTTGGAAATTGATGTGCCTTGAACTGATATGTAGTGTAAAGTAATTATCATGAGTACTTCATTTTTGAATGTTCAAATATATATTGTGTTATAAATTACCTATTCCATATGCCGCCTGTTGAATGTTAGGGCCACGATTTGTGTGTATGCGTGGTGGACAATGCGCATATGTGTGTATATATACACTGTATATGTATATACATGTCGTCAACATATGAATACATGTATGCTACCTTGTTTTGTTCATGAATTATTCCGCAAAATTAATATATGAAGATGCCTGACTTGACATCCTTGGATTCTTGAAATTTCGCCGGCATATGTATACACATATTATTTGTGTTTATATTTGCTGTAGTATTTATGTACCCTATTTTCCTTATATCATGACATGGAAATGGCAGACATATGCTCCCCTATTTCAGTTATACTTTGTCGTTGCACTGTTGTATGTATATCCAGTTTGAACACCCTATAAACCTGATTAGATGCATGGCTATTTTGTAATACTTTCAGGAAATTTACTTTGACAAATTGAGCAAGCCTAGATGCGAAAATATTAAATTGGGGTGATTGTACCTACCTTGATGTTTTTTTATCCGTTCATTTTTTGGCACACTCTGGAACTAATACACTTCATGTGTGTACTCATACCTTGAAAAGTTGGCATCTTTTTATGCTATTAGGCACTATACTGGTGTATGAAACAAGTATGCACTGCACCATTATCCGTACGCGTATATTTACACCTGTACACAAATTGTAACAGTGTGAACTTCAATTGTTCCCTTAATACAAATTCATGTCCCTGTGAAGTGCACACACATGCCTTGATTAAAACTGAAGATGTACCATATCTGCCTAAAACACAACTCTTTTCACATTGTGTATTTGCACTTCATATCTGAATTGAGGTGAATCTGACATTGTGTCACCAATTTGCAACCATATGTGTGTTTTGAGTTGTGTATGCATGCAAATATATACGTATATCTCTTACACACCAGAATTATTTTTACCTCAATGCTGAACCCGATCAGGTTCTGCCTCATTGAACACAGTTTGTTTCTCTATGTTGTATATAACAGTGTGGTATACACAATTATATGATTTTTGTTTGATGATAACAAACAAGTATATATTATTTTGAATGTGTTTGTTATTGTACTGTTATATCACATTACAGACAGGAATATAATATTTATATTTAAATAAAATACGACTGTACAGAAATTCAAATATTCACAATGTTTTATTTAAATATAATATTTTATTTCAATATTCAAACAGTACAAATTTTTTTTAACTCCACTATTTGTACATCACTGTATTACATATCAAATACAATTTCATATACAGTGTTCTCCACTACAACACTCTATCTTTCAGTCACAGTTTCACTCATTCATTCTTTTACACAGACTCGTATACATATACACTTTTTCACACTGTTCTTGTCTTCAGTCTTCACAGCATCTTCACTGTCAGTCCAGTCACCGTCTGCTTACCTGTCGCATGAAACAGAAAACACATAGTACACTGCAATAGAAACAATACTAAATATATGCGAATATAAATTTTATTTTTAAAATTTTATTTGCCTCAGATTTCTGGTGTGTTTCTCATCATTTTTCATGACCTGATCTGATTTATAAAAACCATTAATCTGTGTCTAGACAGCTTGTGATATTCACAGTGATACACTGTAAATACCACAAGCTATACAGTATGTATATACAATGCAGGGACAGGAAAACTTGACTGATGGCAGCATATACACACGTGTATAGATATACACGTGTGCACTGCCACGCCAATTCAGTGTGCAACTGAGGAGTAGCCACGTGGACCTTCTCGACTCAGTGCACATGAAAATAAAGTCAAACACAACTCAATGTAAATTCAAACAGCAAAGAAAAACATCAATGGCCGAGCTAAAGACAAAACAGCTCAAAATTCAAACTTGGTGCAACAAGCTTCAAGTGCAAATATTTTCAGATCAGCAAAGATAGCACTGACCATCAACTCAAGATCAAGCATTTATACATGGCAAATCATTCTTTTTAAATCAGAAAAACATGGGTTCAGTTTTTTTAAATGGTCGAGAGTGTGTAAAGAAGATGCACCCAGCAATGTATGGTCAAGCAAGATTAACATGGCAACAGCAAAGTCAACAAGCATGGTGATTCACATGGTTCAACAAAGTAGAGCAAGGCAGTATACACATCAGGGAAGTGTAAGTATGAGAAGTACACAGCATACACAATGTTCAAGTCAGTATGCACATTCATGGTCAGGAAAGGGAGAGAAAAAATGCAGTAATTTCATGTTCTGGTGCATGATTCAACACAGTACATAATGCCAGTAAATACAAGTCAAGACAGTCCACAACATTGTGTACATGAAAGCGGTATACACATGTATACAATGTTTCAAAACACAAGTGGCTCAGTGGTATAACTAGAAACATGAATAAGCAAAGCCAGAACAGCTCTGATTTTAACATGGTGAAAATGACTGTTTCAAGTAAACCTGTGCACATATATAAATCAAGTATACATGGAGCATGTGTATACTGAATGAGAGACTGGTGTAAATGAATTCAAGATTCATGGCCAAACAGTTTTGGCTATAGTATTGCAACAAATCAGCAAGGACAAAGTAGCAATTCAGTGAACACACATGCACATACACACAGGGGTGATGCAGCATACATATGAATACACAAATGTGTCGAGGGAGAGCAGTTTTTACAGTGGGACAGAATCATTTCTATCAATCACACATGGAAAACATTTATTTGTTTTCAATTTTATTTAATCAGAGAAACCTAACCAATTGTTTCCAGAAATGATATGGCATGATAACATATAAGATTTCAGCAGTCAAGTGTTTTCAGTGTCGACCAACAGGTTTTGGAAAAGAAATAAATCATGGGAACAATCATCTATATTTAGCAAGGCAGTCAATGTTTTTTTTGCCAAAGAATTTTGTTTCAGAAAATCTCTTCAGTAATCACATTTTTGGCAAGTATTAAATCAGTTTCAAATTTCAGACAATTCATTTTTGGCAAGAAATCCATATCTGCTAAGTATTTAGCAAAACAAAATCACAGTATCATTTGTTTCCAGAGTTAAACAATTCAAATCTCACAAGGGACCAAGAAGATTCAATCCAATTTTTGTTTCCTGTTTTGGACAAAAATGATTCACTTCTCGTGTCAGAAAATCAAATATCAATTCTATGCAAATTCGAGGGTGCTCAAGTATTCATGGCAAGTTATCAATTTGGTGGTGACAAACTTGAATACAAGATTAATTGGTTTCCAGAAAATGTTGAAAGAGTTTAATTTTGGCAAGCTTTAAAACATTTCCAGTTTTATCAAACCATATGCAGCAAGTTTCATTTCAAGAATTTCATACATGGCATGTTTTCAATACTGGTAATACACCAAGAATTTATCTTCATAACTCAAGGATAAATGCAGAGCACATTCAAATCCAAGGCAGAATTTATCAGCAAAAGCAAAAGGGGAAACCACGAGCCAAATCACTCAAGGCAACTGTTCCAGAAATTAAGGTGTCCAAATTTATTCAAAGCCGATTTCATTCAAGGCACAAATCATGGAATCAATCACGAAAGGGGAAATCGCACCACAATCAGACAAGTCATTTACTTGAAATCAGAGTGTTTATAGGAAGATATATTTTCCTATATATGTTCTACACACAGATTCATCACAGAACAGAGGGGGACAGCAAAATCGAAAACCAACCCAATATTTCAAATCGAAAACCAAAAGCATCAATAAACTAAAAGGCAGAGCAATTGAAGTTTAAATTCACTTACAACGTTTCATTAGGGTTTCGATCGAGTGCCAGAGAGCTAAGCCAACTCGAAGTGCCAGAAAGCAACGAAGAAGTCGAGCACCAGAGAACATCATTCAATCGAGCATCGAAATCGATTTGGGGGATCATTTCAGAAAACCCTAGCTTCTCAAAGTCGGCCGCCATTTTTTTTCTTATTTCAGAAACAAAGAGATCGGGTGTAAAGAATAGAAATGGGCTGGCCTAGTTTAAAAGGGGATGACCCCTTAGTTTATATCCTAGGGTTTTCTAGTTCATTCATGTTTTGATTTCGATTTTAATTTTGTATTGTTTTTTAATTCTCTTCTGTAAACAAGTCTGAATAGTTTTACTAGTGTCTGTATAAACTAGAGTGAATCAGTCAGGGTGTTGACTGTTAGTCTCAGAGTCTGTAAAATCTGGGTTACGGATTACAAGATTGTAATTCGGTAAAATCTGATCGAGGGGATATCGATCAGTCTATGGTTTTGAGCGTAGGGTTAGAATAGGAGCAGGGATTGCGAGTGTACATTGTCTTGTATGCGGGATCTGTTCTATCACCTAGTAGAAACCTTAGGAATGCAGCAGTAGGCAAGATTTTGCCGAAGCTGGGTATATCTTGTGTCATTTACTTTCTGCATTTCTGTTTCTGCTATATTCTGTGATCTGTGAATAGTTTTTAATATCCCGTAATATTTGAACTCTACGATAAATTTCAATAAACCCTATTCACCCCCCCCCCCCCTCTAGGGTTAATCTAGATCCAACACTCTATTTCAGAACCACTAGTAGTTGTAGCTAGTTCTATATACAAGTATGTTGATTTCCTATGTTCACTTATCTCCGGCTCACTAATAATATGCAACAACCCGAAATTTTGGGGCTAATTTAAAATTTTTATTTTAGAAATTTTAATGGAAATTTAATATTTAAAATAATTTATTTTAAATAATAACGACTAGAAATTTATTTTAAAACGAATAAATTTAATTTAATTATAAAAGGAGTTTAAAACAGCGCTGCAATTTGAAAATTTTAATTTGAACTTTGACTGAATGTACAGAATTCATTTTAAATCAGAATTGAGCGAAACAAGAAATATTTAAATCTGTTTAATCATACCTTTCTAACGAATCTGAAAAATTGAAATTTTGTTTTATAAATCAAAAGTTATGTCCAGTTTAAAATATAGAAAAGTCGCTGTAGAATTTATATATATTTTAATATAATATATAGCCCTTAAAAACAGTCATTTTACAAACGACCTCTGTTTTCGACGAAACCACTTTTGTTGGAACCGGAATGTCAAATTATTGTTATGTTTAATTTTCCAGAATTTTTCAAATTAATATGTGAGCATGGCAAAAGAAAATGTGTTTTGACTGTTTCAGTCAAATCGGATCGACCAGAAAATGGCCATTTTTCAAACGGTCTCAGAATCCGACGAAATTAGTCTTGTTAGAACCGTATCGTCAAAACAAAGCTAAATATAATTTTTCTGTAATTTTTAGAGTCAGTATGTGGCCCTGGTAATTTAAAATGTACGTTTGAATTTAATATAAATTGATTTATGTTTTAAATTTAAAGAAAAACTTATCGTAACAGCCGAATTGGGTTACGAAACATGTTCCATTGTGGCCGAGATGGGGGTATTTAGCTAGGGGCGACATTCGTTGGGTGTGATGTGGAGTTAGCAGTGATAAACAAATAAAAATTAGAATTAAATAAATTAAATTAATTAAAAATACGCTTATAAATACGGTGGGAATACGCTGTATTACACAAACCCTAAACACTCGTACAGTATTCAACCGCCATCTATCGTTTTTAATGGCTGAAGCGATCCCGATTTCATCTCTTAAATCCTCCCAATTCTTGGCAAATTAAAACACGAATTCAAATCCAAATCGGAGAGAACAATGAGGGCTTTAGATTTGTACGGTGAGATCTTTTCTCATGAAGTGTGGTGGTCGGATTTCAACCACGAAGGTGCTTCCGTCGCATGGGTTTTCAGGCGAGCAGGGGATTTCGAATTGGGCGTGCTTCAGGGTGTAGGCGGAGTCGATGATGGCCAGCGTTGTGGAGATATTGGATCGGCGTCTCTGGCTTTGGGGTTCGAGCGGTTTTGAACCCTAATGGATTGGTGACGGGTTTACTCAGAGCGTGAATACTTGAAAGAAAGCAAAATGAGGAGACACGTCCTTGTTTGGCTAATACATGGATTAAGGTTTAAATTAAAATTAATTACTTAATTAAATTGTATAAAAGTTTGAATATGTGTAACTTATGCAAACGAACACCGAATCAGATAATTTCAGATCCGTTGGAATGCTTATGACGAGATCTAGATGATGGTACAGACTAGGACTGAAACAAAGCGCTCTGGAAATTCAGGAAAATCCAGATCTGATTTATTCAAAATCAAACCAATGTGAGAAATCTATTTATTCCTGTCTTTTATAATTAGAAATAATTTCTGAAATTATTGTTGTTAATCTACAGTTGATTCAAGTTGTTATTATCCTGTGTTAAATGTAGATTATACATCTGTTTGTTTGATTTTGTGATGTGGCGATAGAATGATTGAAATTAACATTTCTGTAAATTTGAATTAGACTAAAACAAAATTATCATTTTGTTTATTGTACTGTTGGAATTGAAACAATTCTGTTAATTAGAATTAGATTGAACAAATTTACTATTTTGTTCATTTTATTGTTAAATTTACACTTCTGTTAATTAGAATTTGATTTAAACAAAAATATATAATTTTTGTTTATATAAAAGGATCACATGTATAAAACAACAGATTTTGCAAATATGTAGATTTAGAAATTTTCAACATATATGTAACACGGAATTTTGATAATTTGTTAAATCAACAATTTTGCAATAAAACATGAATAGACATTTTGTGTCATTTTGTTGAACTAGATTTCCAACAAAATAGAATACACATTTTGATGCAGTATTGTCTACACAAAAAGAATAGTTTCTAAAGATGCACTTTTATTGTCAAATTAGAGACAATAAAAAGAACTGATTTCAAAGTTGCATTTTTTTTATATAATTTGTTTGCATTAAAAAGATTGCATTTTTAATATGGTTATGTTTTTATTTAAAGATTGAAAATAGAAATCATCGTTATCATTTTTGTTAAAATAGATATAAATAACATTTGTTATAAAATGTTATCTTTGTAATAAAAGTACATTTTATTTTAGAAATGTAACATTAGTATAAAAAGACCGTTTTGTTAGCAAATATGATATTAGAATAAAAACATGTCATTTTTAGTCAAATAATAAAAATGTCATTTTGGTTACAATTTGGAATGTCATATTTCACCGTCATTTTGGAATCGCTAAAAAGATTGAATAAGAAATGTGTTATTCAAATCAAAAATTAACATTTTTGATTAGAAGTTGGTTAGAAAAATAAAAAGAAACATATTTGACAAAGTATGCTTATAGGAATAAAAAGGAGTATTTTTGTCAAGATATGCTTATAGAAATAAAAAGACACATTTTCTATCAAAACATGATTATTGAGATAAATTAACACTTTTTGTTAATTAGATTATGTTGGAGAATTAACACTTTTAGTTAATTAGATTAAGTTGGAGAATTAACACTTTTTGTTAATTAGATTAAGTTGGACGAATTTAACACTTTTGTTAATGAGATTATGTTAGACAAAATAAAAGAGACATTTTTGTCAGATTTAAAAGAATGAAATAAAAGAGACATTTTTGTCAGATTTAAAGGAATGAAATAAAAGAGACATTTTTGCCAGATTTAAAAGAATGAAATAAAAGAGACATTTTTGTCAGATTTAAAAGAATGAATTAAGAAGAAAGATTACATTTTTGATCATTAGAAAGGATAAAAGAAAAGTTAGCATTTTTGTTTACTTTAAAAGAATAAAGACAAAAATGACATTTTTGTTTACTTTAAAAGATTGGACAAAATCATCATATTTTGTTACGTTGGAGAGATTAGACAGAATTATCGTTAAAGAGAATAGAATTAGAATGTTATATTTACATGTAATATTGATATCATTAAAGAGAATAGAGTTAGAAGATTACATTCTCATGTAATATTGTTTTTAATTGAAAGAATAGATTTTATTTGTCATTTATTTACAATAACAAGAGTTGGAATAAAAGATAGATTTTTATTGACATTTTATATTCAATAAAAGACTGGATTTATAAAGTTAAGATTTTTATTGTCATTTGTTAACAATAAAAAGGAATAGAAATAGAGTTAAGATTTTTATTGTCATTTGTTAACAATAAAAAGGAATAGAAATAAAGTTAAGATTTTTATTGTCATTTGTTAACAATAAAAAGAATAAGAAACAAAAGTTAAGATTTTTATTGTCATTGGTTAACAATAAGAAGATTAGAAATAAAAGTTAATACTTTTATTGTCGATTAGCTACAATAAAAAGATCCTATGTTAAAAATATGATGTTAGCTATGGCTTGAAATATATGTCTGTGATGTTGTAATGTTTGATGTGTTACATATAATGTTAGTATATTCAAACTGAATATTACACTTCCATTTACAAGTTGACCGACTTGTTTATGTGATTGGGACGATAATTTTCACACATCGCCCAAGTGCACAAATAATTTATTATTTGTTTGCTGGATGAAACCCCACACGGGTATTGGGATGATATTTGACAGACACTAATTCCAATATTTAGTTGTAGAATCCACTCTGGTTGTTATTTGGATGTGTGATAATTATTTACCGTGATTGTTGATTTCATGTAATATGTGGTTATTGGTTGAGTCGCATTCCAATAAAGAATATTCTAGTAAAAGGATATTTTAGAAAATATCTTCGAAATAGAAAATTTTAGAAAAAAGAATGTATTTTAGAAAAATATATTTTTATTGAAACGAACTAGTTATTAACTAGGATAAGTCATTAAATTTAGATTTAATGAAGTTTTTCGTTTTGTTAATATTTAATTGAAGATTAAATTGAATGAATTGGATTTTGGGATTGTCGTGAATAGTGTCTTAAATAACACTGTTCTTAAACCCCATATGAAAAGAAAAATCTTTTAATTTAGACTATTAAAGTTTTCAATTACATTTAGTAATTGAAATAAGATGAAATGTGAGTTGGGTTTATTGTGAATCGTGTTTTTAAGTGACATGTGTTCTTTAACCCAACTGACAGTGAAATTATGATTTGGAATTTATAAATCTTTTATCAAGATTTAAATGGGAATTTTCCAAAAGCCAAGTTTTCCAATTTAATATATTAAATTGGAATTGAGTAGAATTCGAATTAATAATAACCAAGATAAGCTTATGTAGAAGAAGGCCGATACTACATATGGAATTTAAGAGGCTTTGCCGTTATTCCATTTATATTATTGGTCGGATACAGAAATTTATAACGATTACATATTGATTTGATTTCTGCGAAGAATCCATATTTTATGGAAGATGACTTTGGGTTTACCGTGAACTATGTTTTAAATGACATTAGTTCTTTAACCTAGTTAAGAATAAGATTAATTACTAGAATTTAAATAATCATTGAATAATGATTTTTGATATTTAAAACCAAATTGGGGTTTTAATAAATCTCTAAAAGAAAGATTTAAGAATGATTTCAAGAATTTATCTTTGATAAGATAATGTGAATATTTTATTTAGAAGAATATTCTGAATTGGAATGTGGCGTTGGATGTGCTTTTATAGTACTTGTTTTTAATTATAAAAATACGCGAGTTATTCGGAAAGACCGGGTTTAACCCATTCTGAATAATCACTACGACGATGAAGAGTCGAAGTTGAAGACGGTGATTGAAGACCGACGATCTTCACATCGAATGGATGTGTTGCTACTGAGACCCATGATGGGAGTAGCTACCTTGAAGGGGCTTCAGTGGTAACCGTACAGACGTATTGTTGATTGTCCGGATACGCGAGGACCTCTCAGGTGTCTCCGGTTTCGTTCAGACCCAAAACGGACTTGTAAATGGATGTGTGTCTGACATTGGATTTCGTTCCATGTGAATTAAATTGATTGTTATTAATGTATATCTGACTGGTGGTGGAGAATTTATTCTCTGCTTAACACCCTGGTATATATTAATAGTGATTGATCGCATGGCGTGAATTGTCAATGTGGCACGCCAAGATGCAATTGATCAAGGCTTTTGTTGAAAAGCAGGGCCTTGTGGGATGATCAAAGTATAGCCTATTACGGCATAGCTTTGTGTACATCGTGACTTCGCGAGCCTCACGCCCCGGTATGAGTCAAAAACGGGATACGGACCATAGGGAGTGCACACGTTTCTTTCTAGCTAGAGTGATGTCAGGGACCTACCAGCGCTGACATTTTACTTATGTGGATGATGGATTTTGAGGCGCCTAGGATTTTTATAGGCCGTTAGTGGTCATACTATAGGTTCAAAGGAACCGGGAAACGTGTGTTCAGGCATAATTAATCCACTGCCGATAGGCGGGGACCGGCCCTACCGCATCCAAGGGTTCACTGTGGGGGATCCTGAAGCATTTACTAGAGTGTCTCGAATCGGAGAGGAGCTTGCCCCTAGCCTCGACTCATGATGGAAATTCAATTTCCAATACGACCTTGCGATTTTGATTGTAGAACTAGTATGGCGACATAGTAGGATGGGGTACTATGTCGTCTATGATTGATACATTATGAGTAAAATGTATTTGAAATATATATACCCACATATATACACACTAATATTAAATCCGTTTTATCGTATCAAGCATCTTTTGACCATTATAAGGTAAAACTCTATCCTCCGGTTTGCGTTGCATTGTGTGATGGGACTTGAGTCTTATAATGGTTTCATTTTTCTAAAAAGCATTGCGTTGTTTAACGATTTACTTTATTTTATGCACCGGCAATCCAATGGAGTAAACCCGTTCCGCGTTAGCGGCGTGGTCCTGTGATTAGCCTTATTATTAGATAAGTTAAGTTAAGATTTCTCATACCAGTCCTATGACTGACCTATAGTTTGTTTCACTGGAAAACTCGGGTGCCCATATTTTCCACACGGGCAGTCGAGTAGCTTTTTGCAGATATATTTACGGGATCCTGGATTACTGCTGAAGCGGTATTCGGAAAGCTCTGTATCCGTGTATTAATTCCAATTGTATATTTGTATTATTTTTCCACTGCTATTTAAATGTAATTAAAACTCTGATATTAATGTATTTCTGTTATGTAATAAGTATTCATACTCTATTATATTCTTGTACTCTGATGTAATTGTTGTTATTAGCAATAAAATGTTCTTCAGTTTGTGTTCTGATGTGTATTGTTCTCAAAGCAATCTAGACTTTCCTTTACGGGGAAGTTTGGGTCGTTTCATAATATCTGGTTATTCCATATATGCAATGAATTACTTGAAATTATGTGGTGACCGACACATTATTTGTGTTTAGGTTTTTAGAATAATTTTGCAGCAATATAAATTGTACACTTGATGCATAAATAGATCCCATCTTGATTAAATTAGAACACATATCTCCTTGGTTTTGTAAATAATTCTAAATCAGAGCTTGTACAGGCCACGAACTCTTAAGCTTTGTGCATATATTCAAACTTTAGTAACCACTTATAACCGTTAAATTAACAACCATATTTTAGAGTCTTATTGATGTTGACTAACTTGAATAAAGTTTAATCCTGACTCGAGTGTTTTATATTTTTGCATGGAACGTCGGGTCAGACCCGAGCAGTACAGATTTAAAAGATTACAACTTAGGATGCAAATATTGACAAAGCTGGGGATTCTAAAGACAGCGCACTCGGAAGATTTAAAAATAGTAAATATTTTCTATTGTATTCAACTATGTTTTAAATTCCGCTGTATAGCAAATTTGTATCAAAAATTCTGAATATACATATATGATTATTTTTGTTGTTCAATGCAGTATTATTTATTTATTTATTTATTATGTATTTCTATGTTGATTCTGTATTTAAGCTCCATACGCTAAATAATTTTTCGTCAGTTTGAATGTTTGAAGTTGGTTTAATTACCAATTTAAAGCGGTCGAATTGGTGGGACGTTACAAGTGGTATCAGAGCTTTGGTTAATTCAAAGCTTAGCTTATCGGGTTTAAACTAAGAGGAATCAACACTAGAAAAAGCGGATTTTGGAAATAAAAAGATTCTATAAATTTGGGAAAGTGTAAATTATTTTAATTTTGGAAGGGGAAATATTTTGGAAATATTTTGAAACCATTATTTTGAAACTAATACAGTGGAAACAAAATCTATTTTGAGATTTAAATTATTTCAGAATCCCCAGTCTTCGAATCCGGATTTGCCAGAGCTGTTCTTTGATAAGTTCTCTTAGATTTGAATCTCATATCCATCGTCGAATGATATCTAGGGAAGATAAAGTATAAG
The DNA here is from genome assembly GCA_030737875.1 of Allium sativum. Classification (NCBI taxonomy): domain Eukaryota; kingdom Viridiplantae; phylum Streptophyta; class Magnoliopsida; order Asparagales; family Amaryllidaceae; genus Allium; species Allium sativum. Next base: position 637,177,258 of record CM060913.1, read on the forward strand.
AGAATCAATAAATCGGATTATGTAAAATTTGAAATCGTTCCAAAAAGTAAATGATGAATTTTATTTCGACATCCGAAATATAAATTCATGAAAATGAAATCAAAAGGTATTATAATTGGACTTCGATTGTATCGAATTGTATTTCTAATTTATTTGAATTATTCAGAACGTGGTAAGATGATTTATAATTGGGTCCAAACTAATAATGTATGATTGAATACAAGAATTCGATAGTGAAGTATAAACTTGTTAAAAAATTAACAAGAAGTGAATTGTGAACGAGAAATGTAAATGAAACAATATATGAACGAAGATTGTGAAGAGATTTGAATCGATATTTAAATGGAATCAAAATTAATTTGATGTGACGAGTTCAGATTTCGAAAAAGAAATAATATTTACTTTTGGAAGTAAATAACGTTTCGAAGCAATAATGTTGCAAATGAAATTCGAGCTAGAGAAAATGAAGTCTACCAATACGGTGTGGTTATCTGAAGTTCAGAATATAAATCAAAAGATATTTTCCCGAAGTTCGGAAATGAATTGTTGGATAAGTGATCATTCGAAAAGGAGTTATTTATGGGAGACAATTATGTCGAATTTCTAGAAAGTACCATTTACTTCCCCTTTTTAATTAAAATTTAATATGTTAATGGTTAATTATTTATATATTCATATTAAAGAATAAGTTATATTTTAAAGTTACATATTCTGAAGGCGTGAATTATTGTATAATAAATAAATCCTTAACTTAAAATCAGGAATTACGAGAATAAATGTTTTGTGGGTGTTCGAAGTTGTGAATTTTATCTATTTCATGGTTAATAATGCTGTTCAGTTAAGGTCTGAGCGGAAATTGTACCCCAACTTGATTAACTTCATTGTTAACTAAGAAATGGTTAAGATTCAATAGCAAGAGTAGTTAAGTGAAGTAAATGAGTGTTAACAATTAAGTGGGGTAACGATATTTTATCTAATATCTGTTTAAACAACGAATTTAGAATGTGCTTCCCCCGAAGAATAAAGTATATTCTATAGAAAAAAAATGTGTGAATATTTGAAATTATTTTCCAATGACAATAAGAGATTTTCTAGAATTATAGAAAATAAATATGGTAAGTGGAATTTTTTTTTGTGGGAGGCTATCGAATTTTGATAAAACAGAATGACAAGAACTGAAGAATAAAGAGCCGCATGCCGAGGACGAAAGGCAACAAAATGTAAGAGAAGTGGATTCGTAAATTGAATTCGAAAATTTGCGTAAGTAATAATTTGAAAAGAAATGGAGTAATGAAAATTAGAAATTGACAGATGATTAATCAAGTTGAATGGCTTTCAGAATGTTGATTTGACGTTGGTTTCAGTCTTCGAGTTTGATACTTAGGAAGTTGTTCGCTTGCTAATTTACGATCGAAGAATGTGAATGTGAAGGAGTGATAATGCATGGAGGAAACCAATTTATAACCGATAGATTCGAGTTTCAAAGGTATCGGACATCTGAATTGATTAAGAGATCGAAGCCAAAATTTTGAAATTGAAATGGAATTTGAGAAAAAATGATTTTAGATATTGGATATAGAAGTTTCCGGAACTTATATGGAAAATTATATATGAATAAAGTGAATTTGAAACTACTAGATGGGAAGGTAATGGAATTATATGCATAAGATATTTGAAAATATGATTTGGAAAATCATTAGTATAATTTATGAGGAGTATGAAATGAAGTACTATATGTATATAGTATATGTTTTCAAAGCAAAATAAGGAAAGTACCTTCCTTCTCCTCCGAATTTCGAGCTTAATGAGATATGCTGGTGGTGGTGGTAGGTTGTCCGGACATAAAACTCGAGTTGTCATTGCTCCTCGAAGAACACGACCGTGTAGGTAACTCAAAGGGCTGTAGATGGCGTACGGCAGACAGATGTTTCTTGGGGGAACCAAGCGTAACCATTGTGTATGCTGCGATCTACAGTTGTGACAATGGCGTAATCCGTAGAGTTGTGAAAGCTTACGGGTACGGATGTTTTCTGAGGGAATTAGGCTTAACCATTGTGTACCTACGGTCCACATGGCATATCTACGAGTGAAACAGATGTAACCACTAGAGTTACTAAAGGTAGAATGGAGCAGTGTGATGTTGAGATATCTTAGTGATGTGGAGGCACCTGAGGCAGCACTTTGTGACTTGATTCGTCTTCATGACGTAAATTGTCCTTGTGACTTGAATGGTCCTCGTGTCCTGATTTATTTTTCATAATTTGTTTCGTGACCTGAGATAGGGTAGCCAACGCTTAGTGACCTCAGTTTTTCTTCCGATTCTTAAATATCTTTTGTTGATTTGTCCATGTCGAAATTCGCAGGGAAGTGATTTCCTACGGATAAAGATGTTTTCTGGGGGATCCAGACGAAACCATTGTGTATCTGCGATTCATGAACAAATCAACATATCAATATCACATTGGTACTTTCCGTATCTGTTCTTTAAAAGGAATTTTTGAAATATTGTCACTTGTGGGTTGAAGCAAGGACGTTTAGTACTTGGAGATTTTAGTCATGTCCCTGACTAGCGTATGCTTAACATCTGTAAGAACGACGATAGACTTGTCAGACTTCGAGTTATCAAATCGATAATTTGAAATTAAAATGTACCTAATTTGATAAGATAATAAAGAGATTTTTGAAGTATTTTCAAATCCATAGCTTTGTGATAATAATCCATATATTTTTGCACGAATTTTGAGTTATGTATAAAGATTATAAAAGATTTCAAATTTTGGAAAAATTTCAAGTCGACAATTTGTGACTTGAAAAGAAAATTATGATTACACTCTTCAATGAGTATTGGGAACAATTAAATGGATTGTAAAGTGATTGAGTTAAACTTGGATCATAATAAGTAAGGGTATCGATGAATAAGAAAACATTAACAGATTGGTATTGGAATAAGATGGGATGAATGAAGAGATTTGTTTTGAAAAGAAATTTGATTTTTCTGAGTTAATTGAATACGGTGAATAAACAAAGAGGATCGCTGACTTAACTACTGACATTTAAATTAGTTATGGGAAAATTACATACGAATATGAAAATTTGAAGTATACGTTAGTATAATTCTAACGATCACTCCTTTTCGAGGACGAAAAGTTTTAAAGGGGGAGTATTGTAACGTCCCAGAAATTTCGACAACTGAAATATTGGATTAGTAATCAATTTTATATTGATACTGGGATTTGAAATTCAAAATATTGTTTTGTTAATGGATTGAATTTGATATTTGATTCAGAATGGTTGATTGTGAATCAAACATTTATCGTCGGATATTTGAATTGAATATTCAAATTAAATTTGAAATTCGATTGGAAAATATGAGGAATTTGAAAACGTTATTAACGTTAAACAAATTGGAAATTTTATTTATTCATTGGCTTGGATATGAGTGTATTTTTGTATATAAAGAAATTGAATCATAACGTTTCAAAGTTTGAAACGAACGGAGTTGTTGATAGACAAACGGAATAAAATTGAACCGATAAATAATTTAAAAATAAATAACGTCATATGCAAAGAGAGTCGGAATCCGACCAAAATAACTTTATCGGATTCTGAACACTGAAATATAGAGGTACGTCAAAATTCGTTGCGTTTGAAGATTTCATTGGCGGTACGTATTTAGAGCGTTACACGGTAATTTGCGGTAGAAGCTAATATTTAATTTAAACATATATCACCTGCCTAAGTTAATTTCTTCGTCGACCTATTATCTGAAATCACAGCCACCCTAAAAGCTATATGATTTTACCTCATTCTGATCTTCTTATTCCCTTCTATAAATCATGCCACTTTCCCTAGTTCCTTCAGACAAAATTGTTTTCCCCTTTCTAATTTTTAATGTCTGAAGCCATCTTCCTCCCAAAATTTCAATTGGCAAATCGAAACCCTCCTTTTTTTTATGGCCACCATAGATTGTTTTCCTCGAATCAAAGAACCACTCAGCAAATCAAAAATCGTCTTGAAAATCATAGCTCTAAATCGCCCTTTCATTAATCGCTTAAACCCTCCTCTCCGCGGATCGAAGGCTAGTTCGACGTCAAAGCCTTCACCCCCGTCAAATCAAGAACCAGTATGAAGTTAAGTCTAGTTCGCCGATAACCTGCAACTGCAAATCGAAGCCGACATCTTCTTCTTTCGCCGCTTCTCTAAATGTAAGAATCCTCTTACAATTTTACTTTATTCAAGTCCAACACCCAATCTGACACTGAAATAGATAGAAAACTGTCGTTTGTTGAGTTTTTTAGACCGTAAAATTGTTGCTTGCTTTACTGATTTAAGCCCTTACTGTTTCACATCCTGTAGTTGTGGCCTTTACATTGTAGAACTTGTGTGTCCTCATGAAATGATGTTGATTTCCTCTTTCTGAACTTACTATGTGTTGTAACTCAAATGCACGTGTTGTTCGATAGGTTGATAGGAGAAATGGATATGGTAACTTTTATAGTGGTGTAAAAAAAAAAGTCGAAACACATATTTATTTGTAGATGGTGATAATAAATTAGGGACACATTGTTATCAAGTAACAAAAAATTTAAATATATATATTAGGTTGGTTCTGCACCTACAGTTATGACTTGTATTCATGATTTATTTCGAAGCAAACATGTTTTTGGTTTAAATATGTTCTATTAAATTTTTCGAAAACCGAATAGTCAGATAAATGCCTAACATATAACTTTCGTCCTGTCCTTTTTGCTTTGAAATGGCTAAATCAATTTTGAGCACCTTTGGAAATTGTTATGCCTTGAACTGATACGTAGTATAAAGTAATAATCATGATTACTTCATTTTTGAATGTTCAAATATATATTGTGTTATAAATTACCTTTTCCATAAGCCACCTATTGAATGTTAGTGCCTTGATTTGTGTGTATGCGTGGTGGCCAATGCACATATGTGTATATATATACACTGTATATGTATGTACATGTCGTCGGCATATGAATACATGTATGCTACCTTGTTTTGTTCATGAGCTATTCCGCAAAATTAATATATGAAGATACCGGACTTGACATCCTTGGATTCTTGAAATTTCGTTGGCATATGTATACACATATTATATGTGTTTATATGTGATATAGTATTTATGTACCCTATTTTCCATTTATCGTGACATGGAAATGGCAGACCCATGCTCCCCTATTTCAGTTATACTTTGTTGTTGCACTGTCGTATGTATATCCAGTTTGAACATCCTATAAACTTGATTGTATGCATGGCTATTTTGTAATACTCTCAGGCAATTTACTTTGGCAAATTGAACCAGCCCAAAATGCGAAAATATTAAATTGGGGTGATAGTACCTACCATGATGTTTTTTTGATCACTTCATTTGTTGCCACACTTTGGAACTAATACATTTCATTTGTGTACTCATACCTTGAAAAGTTGGCATCTTTTTATGCTATTAGACACTATACTGGTGTATGAAACAAGTATGCACTGCACCATTATCCATACGTGTATATTTACACCTATACACAAATTGTAACATTATGAACTTCATTTATTCCCATAATACAAATTCATGTCCATGTGAAGTACACACACATGCCTTGATTAAAACTGAAGACGTACCCTGTCTGCCTAAAACACACACTCTTTTCACATTGTGTATTTGCACTTCGTATCTAAATTGAGGTGAATCTGACATTGTGTCACCAATTTGCAGCCATATGTGTGTTTTGAGTTGTGCATGCATGCAAATATATATTATATGTAGACATGGAGTGGTATGCATATTATTACACACCAGATTTATTTTTACCTCAATGCTGAATGCGATCAGGTTCTGCCTCAATGAACACAGTCCGTTTCTCTATTTCAGAACCACTAGTAGTTATAGCTAGCTCTGTATACAAGTATGTTGATTTCCTGTGTTCACTTATCTTCGGCTCACTAGTTATATCTGGTTATTCCATATATGCGATGAATTACTTGAAATTATTGGGCTGACTGACACATTATTTGAGGTTGGGTTTTTAGAATAAATTTGCAGCAATATAAATTGTACACTTGATGCACAAATAGATCACATCTTGATTAAATTAGAACACATGTCTCCTTGGTTTTGTAATTAATTCTAAATCAGAGCTCGTACAGGCCACGAACACTTAGGCTTTGTGCATATATTCAAACTTTAGTAACCACTTATAACCATTAAATTAATTATTATATTTTATTGTCTTATTGACATTGACTAACTTGAATAAGTTTAATCCTGAATCGAATGTTTTATATTTTTGCATGGAACGCTTAGGTCAGACCCGAGCAGTACAGATTTAAAAGATTACAACTTTGGATGCGAAGGTTGACAAAGCTGGGGATTCCAAAGACAGCGCACTCTGAAGATTTAAAAACTATAAATATTTTCTATTGTATTCAATGGTGTTTTAAATTCCATTGTATAGCAAATTTTATCAAAAATTCTGATTATATATATATGATTATTTTCGTTGTTCAATACAGTGTTATTTATTTATTTTGTATTTCTACGTTGATTCTATGTTTAAACTCCATAAGCTAAATAACGATTCGTCGGTTTGAATGTTTGAAGTTGTTTTAATTACCAACTTAAAGCGGTCAAATTGGCGGGACATTACAAGTGGTATCAGAGCTTTGGTTTATTCAAAGCTTAGCTTATCGGGTTTAAATTAAGAAGAATCAAAACTAGAAAAAGCAGATTTTGGAAATAAAATGATTCTATAAAATTTGGAAAGTGTAAATTATTTTAATTTTGGAAGGGAAAATATTTTATAAATATTTTGAAACCTGTATTTTGAAACTAATACAGCGGAAACAAAAGCTGTTTTGAGATTTAAAATTTTTCGGAATCCCCAGTCTTCGAATCCGGATTTGCCAGAGCTGTTCTTCGATAAGTCCTTTTTGATTTGAATCTCATATCCATCGCCGAATGATATATAGAGAGGATAAAGTATAAGAAAATCAATAAATAGGATTATGTAAAATTTGAAATTGTTCCAAAAAGCAAATGATGAATTTTATCTCGACATCCTTCATGAAAATGAAATCAAAAGGGGTTATAATTGGAATTTGACTGTGTCAAATTGTATTACTAATTTATTTGAATTATTTAGAACATGGTAAGATGATTTATAATTGGGTCCAAACTAGTAATGTATAATCGAATACAAGAATTTGATAGTGAAGTATAAACTTGTTAATAAATTAACAAGAAGTGAATTGTGAACGAGAACTGTAAGTGAAACAATATATGAATGAAGATAGTGAAGAGATTTGAATCGATATTTAAATGGAATCAAAATTAATTTGATGTGACGAGTTCAGATTTTGAAAAAGAAATAATATTTACTTTTGGAAGTAAATTACGTTTGGAAGCAATAATGTTGCAAATGAAATTGGAGATAGAGAAAATGGAGTCGACCAATATGGTGTGGTTATTCTGAAGTTTAGAATATAAATCAAAAGATATTTTTCGAAGTTCGAAAATAAATTATCGGATAAGTAATTATTCGGAAGTTATTTATGGGAGACAATTATTTCGAATTTTTGGAAAGTACTATTTACTTCCCCTTTTTAATTTAAATTTATTATGTTAATAATTAATTATTTATATACTCGGATTAAAGAATAAAGTATATTTTAAAGTTACATATTTCGAAGGCGTGAATTATTGTATTAGAAATAAATCCTTAACTTAAAATCGGGAATTACGAGAGTAAATGTTTTTGTGGGTGTTCGAAGTTGTGAATTTTATCTATTTCAAGGTTAATAATGTTGTTCAGTTAAGGTCTGAGAGGTAATTATACCCCAACTTGGTTGACTTCATTGTTAACTAAGAAATGGTTAAGATTCGATAGCAAGAGTAGTTAAGTGAAGTAAATAAGTGTTAACAGTTAAGTGGGGTAACGATATTTTATCTAATATATGTTTAAACAATGAATTTAGAATGTGCTTCACCTTGAGAATAAAGTATATTCTATTGAAAATAAAGATGTGTGAATATATGAAATTATTTTCTAATGACAATAAGAGATTTTCTAGAATTATAGAGAATAAATATGGTAAGGGGAATTTTTTTTTTAAATCGTGGGAGGCTAATGGATTTTGATAAAGCAGAATGTAAAGAACTGAAGAACAAAGAGCCGCAGGACGAGGACGAAGGGCAACAAAATGTAAGAGAAGTGGATTCGTAAATTGAATTCAAAAATTTGCATAACTTATAATTTGATAAGAAATTGAGTTAAGAAAATTAGAAATAGACTAATGATTAGTCAAGTTGAATGACTTTTTGAGTGTTGAGCTGATGTTGATTTCGGCCTTCGGGATTAATACTTAGGAAGTTGTTCACTTGCTAATTTACGATCGAAGAATGTGAATGCGAAGGAGTGATAATGCGTGAAGGAGAAATTTGCGATAAGAAGGAAATTATGAAATTTAGAGAATATAAAGATTTGAATTAAGTGATGAACTTAGTGATTGGACATTGGTAAGGAAATTTGTTTGTAACCGATAGATTTGAGTTTGGAAAGGTATCAGACATCTGAATTGATTAAGAGATCAAAGCCAAAATTTTGAAATTGGAATGGAATTTGAGAATAATTGATTTTGGATATTGGATATAGAAGTTTTCGGAACTTATATGGAAAATTATATAAGAATAAAGTGAATTTGAAACTACTAGATGGGAAGGTAATGGAATTATATGAATAAGATATTTGAAAATACGATTTGGAAAACCGTTAGTATAATTTACGAGGAGTATGAAATGAAGTACTATATGTATATAGTATTATATGTTTTCAAAGCAAAATAAGGAAAGTACCTTCCTTCTCCTCTGAATTTCGAGCTTAATGAGATATGCTGCTAGTGGTGGTAGGTTGTCCGGACATAAAACTCAAGTTGTCAATGTTCCTCAGAGAACATGACCGTGTAGCGTAATTCGTTGGGCTGTAGATGGCCTATGGCGGACAGACGTTTCATGGTAGAACCAAGCGTAACCATTGTCTGCTGCGATCTACAGTCATGATAATGGAGTAATTCGCAGAGCTTTGAAAGCTTACGGGTATGGATGTTTCTTGAGGGAATCAGGTGTAACCATTGTGTACATGCGGTCCACATGGCATATCTACAAGTGAAAGAGTTGTAACCACTGGAGTTAATAAAGGTAGAATGGAGCCATGCGATGTTGAGATATCTTAGTGATGTGGAGCCACCTGATGCAGTACTGTGTCTTTGTGACATGACTCGTCTTCGTGACGTAAATTGTCCTTATGACTTGAATAATCCTCGTATCCTGATTTATTTTTCATAATTTGTTTTGTGACCTGAGATAGAACAGCCAACTCTTAGTGACCTTAGTTTTTCTTTTGATTCTTAAATATCCTTTGTTGATTTTCCTAAGACGAAATTCGCAGGGAAGTGATTTCCTATGGATACAGATGTTTTCTGGGGGATCCGGACGAAACCATTGTGTATATGAGATTCATAAACAAATCAGTATATCAGTATCACATTGGTACTTTCCGTATCTATTCTTCAAAAATAATTTATGAAATATATTCACTTGTGGGTTGAAGCAAGGATATTTAGTACTTAGATATTTTATTCATGCGCTTGGCCATCGTATGCCTAACATCTGTAAGAACGCCGATAGACTTGTCTGACTTTGAGTTATCAAATCAATAATTTGAGATTAAAATATACCTAATTTGATAAGATAATAAAGAGATTTTGTGAAGTATTTTAAAATCCATATCTTTATGATAATAATGCATATATTTTTGCACAAATTTCGAGTTATGTTTAAAGATTATAAAATATTTCAAATTTTTGAAAAATTTCAAGTCGATAATTTGTGACTTGAAAAGAAAATGATAATTACACTCTTCAATGAGTATTGGGAACAATTAAATGGATTGTAAAGTGATTGAGTTAAACTTGCATTATAATAAGTAAGGGTATCGATGAATAAGAAAACATTAACAGATTGGTATTGGAATAATTTGGGATGCATGAAGAGATTTGTTTTGAAAAGAAATTTGATTTTTCCGAGTTAACTGAATACGGTGAATAAACAAAGAGGATCGCTGACTTAAATACCGATATTTAAATTAGTTATGGGAAAATTACACACGAACATTAAAATTTGAAGTATACGTTGGTATAATTCTAACGATCTTTCCTTTTCGAGGACGAAAAGTTTTAAAGGGGGATATTATAACTTCCCAGAAATTTCGACAACTGAAATATCGGATTAATAATCAATTTTATATTGATATTGGGATTTGAAATTAAAATTTTAATATATTGTTTAGTGTATGGATTGATTTCGATATTTAATTCAAAATGGTTGATTGTGAATCAAATATTTATTGTCAGATATTTTAATTGAATATTCAAATTAAATTTGAAATTCGATTGGAAAATATAAATGGTGAATTTGAAATCGTTATTAACGTTAAACAAATTGGAAATTTTATTTGTTTATTGGCTTGGATATGTGTGTATTTGAAGATATTGAAGCATAACGTTTCAAATTTGGAAACGAACGGAGTTGTTGATTGAAAAATGAAATAAAATCGATGAACCGATAAATAATTTAAAAATAAAATAACGTCATATGCAAACAGAGTCAGGATCCGACCAGATCAATTTTATTGGATTCTGAATACTGAAATATAGAGGTACGTCAAATTCCGTTGCATTTGAAGATTTCGTTGGCGGTACGCATTTAGAGCATTACACGGTAATTTGTGGTAGAAGTTAATATTTAATTTAAACATATATCACCTACCTGAGTTAATTTCTTCGTCGGCCTATTATCTGAAATTACAGCTACCCTAAAAGCTATATGATTTTACCTCGTTCTTATCCGCTTATTCCCTTCTATAAATCATGCCACTATACCCACTTCCTTCAGAGAAAATTGTTTTCCCCTTTCTAATTTTTAATGGCCAAAGCCATCTTCCTCCTCAAAATTTCAATTGGCAAATCGAAACCCTCTTTTTTTTATGGCCATCATAGATTGTTTTCCTCGAATCAAAGAACCACTCAGCAAATCAAAAACCGTCTTGAAAATCATAGCCCTAAATCACCCCTTCGTTAATCACGTAAACCTTCCTCTCCACGGATCGAAGGCTAGTCCGACGTCAAAGCCTTCACCCCTTTCAAATCAAGAACCAGTCTGAAGTCGAGTCTAGTTCGTCGATAACCTGCAACTGCAAATCGAAGCCGACATCTTCATTTTCTTCTTTCGTCGCTGCTCGAAATGTAGGAATCCTCTTACGATTTTACTTTATTCAAGTTCGAAAACCAATCTAACACTGAAATAGATAGAAAACTGCCATTTGTTGAGTTTTTTAGACCGTAAGTTGTTGCTTTCTTTACTGCTTTAAGCCCTTACTATTTCGCATCCTTAGTTGTGGCCTTTACATTGTGGAACTTGTGTGTCTTTATGAATTGATGTTGATTTCCTCTATCTAAACTTACTATGTGTTGTAACACAAACACACGTGTTGTTCGATAGGTTGGTAGGAGAAATGGATATGGGAACTTTTATAGTGGTGTAAAAAAAAGTCGAAACACATATTCATTTGTAGATGGTGATAATAAATTAGGGACACACTATTATCTGGTAACCAAAAGTTTAAATATATACTAGTTTGGTTCTACACCTACTATTATGACTTGTATTCATGATTTATTTTGAAGCAAACATATTTTTGGTTTAAATATATTCTACTAAATTTTTTGGAAACTGATTAGCAAGATAAATGCCTAACGTATAGCTTTCGGCCTGTCCTTTTTGCTTTGAAATGGATAAATCAATTTTTAACACCTTTGGAAATTGTTGTGCCTTGAAATGATAAGTAGTGTAAAGTAATAATCATGATTTCTTCATTTTTGAATGTTCAAATATATACTGTGTTATAATTTACCTTTTTCATATGCTAACTGTTGAATGTAAGTGCCTTGATTTGTGTGTATACGTGGTGGCCGATGCGCATATGTTTGTGTATATGTACACTTTATATGTATATACATGTTGTTGGCATATGATTACATGTATGCCACCTTGTTTTGCGCATGAGCTATTCCGCAAAATTAATATATGAATGTACCTGACTTGACATCCTTGGATTCTTGAAATTTCGCTGGCATGTGTATACACATATTATATGTGTTTATATGTGCTGTAGTATTTATGTACTCTATTTTCCTTATTTTGTGACATGGAAATGGCAGACCTATGCTCCCTTATTTTAGTCGTACTTTTCTGTTGCACTGTTGTATGTATATCCAGTTTGAATGCCCTATAAACCAGATTGTATGCTTTGCTATTTTGTAATACTCTCAGGCAATTTACTTTGACAAATTGAGCCAACCTAGATGCGGAAATATTAAATATGGGTGACAGTACCTACCTTGATGTTTTTTTTGATCACTTCATTTGTTGGCGCACTCTAGAACTAATACATTTACCCATATCTTGAAAAGTTGGCATCTTTTTATGATATTAGACACTATGTTGGTGTATGAAACAAGTTTGCACTGCACCATTATCCATATGCGTATATTTACACCTATACACAGATTGTAACAGTGTGAACTTTGTTTGTTCCCTTAATACAAATTCATGTCCCTATGAAGTACATACACATGCCTTGATTAAAACTGAAGACGTACCCAATCTGCCTGAAACACACACTCTTTTCATATTATGTATTTGCACTTCATATCTGAATTGAGGTGAATCTGACATTGTGTCACCAATTTGCAACCATATGTGTGTTTTGAGTTGTGTATGCATGCAAATATAATTATATGTAGACATGGAGTGGTACGCATATCTATTACACATCAGATTTATTTTTACCTCAATGTTTAATGCGATCAGGTTCTGCCTCATTGAACACAGTTCATTTCTCTATTTCAGAACCACTAGTTGTTATAGCTAGCTTTGTATACAAGTATGTTGATTTCCTGTGTTCACTTATCTTCGTCTCACTAGTAATATCTGGTTATTCCATATATGTGATGAATTACTTGAAATTACGGGGTTGACCGACACATTATTTGTGTTATGGTTTTTAGAATAAATTTGCAGCAATATAAATTGTACACTTGATGCACAAATAGATCCCATCTTGATTAAATTAGAACACATGTCTCCTTGTTTTTGTAAATAATTCTAAATCAGAGCTTGTACAGGCCACGAACACTTGGGCTTTATGCATATATTCAAACTTTTGTAACCACTTATAACCTTTGAATTAACTATTAAATTTTAGTATCTTATTGACGTTGACTAACTTGAATTAAGTTTAATCCTGACTCAAGTGTTTTATGTTTTTGCATGGAACGCTAGGGTCAGACCCGAGCAGTACAGATTTAAAAGATTACAACTTAGGATGCAAAGATTGACAAAGCTAGGGATTCCAAAGACGGCGCGCTTTGAAGATTTAAAAACAGTAAATATTTTCTGTTGTATTCAACTGTGTTTTAAATTCCGCTGTATAGCAAATTTGTATCAAAAATTCTAATTATATATATAAGACTTTTTTAATTGTTCAATACCGTGCTATTTATCTATTTTTTATTTCTATGTTGATTCTGTGTTAAACTCCAAAAGCTAAATAAAGATTCGTCGGTTTGAACGTTTGAAGTTGGTTTAATTACCAATTTAAAGCGGTCAAATTAGAAGGACGTTACAGCCATGAATCTATTCCCCTAGTCCAAAATAATTTGGTTTTAAACAACTGCTAATGGAACTAGAAAGCATCGCCTGGTCTATTTCAATGGTATTTGATTGAGCTTCAAAAAAAGTTTTTATACAACCTTCATAATTTCCAGTTGTCCATCAAAAACTCATCATCAAAGTATATGATTCCTTATCCTTAGCCTCCATAGCAGCAAATGGAACGACAACATCATATAAACTATCACTTATGCAATACATGGTCAACACAATATTATCATAATATAGAAGGAAGAGCTCTCAGATCTTAACAATCATATTATGGGTTTCCCCCGCAATCTTTTGGTCACTTACAGATGCACAACAAGAAAGGAAGCTCGAATAAGTCGAACAATTCACCTCAACTCCACTAGACATCACCTACTATGACAATCTAATCAATGGTTTCTATTCATATGACACTAAATCAACGATATAACAAAAAAAATCAAATTTTACATAGCTAGAGTTGATTGACTTTGATTTGAGATCTTGTGAGGTTTTCGATATGGAAAAAAGCAATTAGAGAGTATCGATCGAGATACGTCACAGGCCAAACAAAATAGTTTTCGTGAATAAAAGATCTGGATCTACGTTTCAAACTGGGAAAAAGATCTAGAAAAATATTTTTCGAATATGGAAGAAATGAAAGAGTTTTGGGAAGGGGGTGTATGGTATGATAGGGCATATGACAGAGGTATGTCATTGGAAACTGGTTTAGAGCCGTTGTACAAAGCAGAACGGTTAGTGACCGTAGTACAAAATTTTGCAACAGGTCTAAAGCCATTGCAAACTGTCCGCACTAGAGCATTGAAAAACAACTTATATGTGTAGTGAATACATATTTCGTAATCGGTTATACCTAGTTTATACAAAATATGAGGGTAGGTCGGCATATGAAATATGAGGTGAAGGAGTTTTGAGGAGATACGAGGCTTGGGATTTGAAATCCTTGCATACACGGGGATACGAAGCTGGGTGGTAAGGTCTGTACCGATCCGAAATGTTAGTCCATCGTGTAGCAGTCTGGCCGATCCAAAACGACTATTCTTGAATGACTCCATCTGGGCTCGGGATCTGAATGTTTCGACAAAGCTTTTGAGTTGTTGATCCACACGATGAGCCGAGTTGTGTAGGCTTCAACTTCTTTTTGGGACTAGGCCAAAAGGCCGGTTAACATTCTCCCCCAAACGATTTCTTAGGGTAACGCGACGTGCTTTGAATTGAGCCAAGTATTTGAGAAGGTTAGAAAAGTCCCCGAGTCATGTTGAGTGACTGGTCGTGACCTTTCCGTTGAGGCTTGTTAGTGGCATCATGGATTTCCAGCATTTGTGAGATTCCTTATTGCTCATATTGGAATCCAGTCTTGCAGCTCAAATGAACGTCCATTTCCTATAGACTCGAGAGATTAAACATTAATCTTCGACTCCCGCTTACCCCGGAGCGTAAACGAGTCATTTTCAACGTAGTGTCACACATGCACTCACACGTTTGCACGTGATTTGGCATGATGCGGTTGAAGTTTGAAACAAGTAACATGATGTTCATGAGGAATACCGTGGGCGTATGATCATGCAAGTTAGCCTTCGAAAAGCTATTGAATTGGGATTCGATCATTTGGCGTGTACTCTTGAATTGTTTAGATTCGTGAGCGCATGATTGATTAACGATCCGAGTCAGTTTGGACGATTTGAGATTATGGAGGTGCGTATGCATGATTATTGTCGTGGCTTGGGTGCGCGATCATGTAAGTTGGTCATCAAAACTTTGTTGAATCGGGATTTGATCACTAGGCTTATTCCATGGAATCATTTAGATTCCCAAGTACACGATCGTTTAACGATTCAACCCGTTCTCAAGGGTTGAGGCTTTTATAACTCGTATACTCGATCATCGTTGTCATTAAAGTTCAAAAATATGTCACTGACCCCAGTGTATTCAACTCCTCCGCCCTTCACCCTCTCTTTCATTTTCTATTTTTTATATTAGCGGGATCGGTACCGATTCGGGTGTCTGTACTGATCCTGTTACTTAGAAAATTTCTCATTTTTTCTGGAGCACCCCCAACCCCTGCTATAAATAAGAGGATACAAAATTGACTTCTCCATCTGGCATATTCCAAACTTGTGAACTTTAGCTCCTGAGACCTCAAAACCCCTAAATTCGGATGCCATACTCCTCGCTTGAATACCAACTCGGGTGGGTTTGGCTTTTGCGAGTTTGGTGATTTGAAATAGTTTGCGAGTAGACCGGAGGTGAACGGAAGCCGTCGTGGAGATCGATTCTAGCTCTCGCTATGGCAAGCGTTGGGGGAGCTTGAATGGAGCTGCAATAGGAGATATTTTATGAGGATACGAAGAGGATTTTGTATCCCACTAGAGCTCACGCTCTTTGTATCCAAGAGTAGTAGTAATTTAGGATAAAAAGAGCTCAGGAGGAGAGGGGGTCGACAAGAGCCACGCCGTGTGTCAGAGACGAAAAGACACTAAGTGTTTGGGATACATTATCTATTTTCGTATCACAATACTTGGTTGTTTTCATGGATGCAGTGCAATTTTTGATGGAAGGGGTGGAGAAGTAGGGGGTACAAATTTTTTTAAGAGGTAGGATAAAAAATATGTTTTCATATCCGATGACTTTGGAAATTTCATACCCTATAGGATATGAAATCTTTGAAGATGATGGGATATGAAATGCCATTTCGTATCTAGGCACTCCGGAGTTTTTGTGTCCCAGCGTCCATTAGCTCTTGAGTTGAGATATTCGGGATGGAAAGTTTCCCGAGCCTGTGGGAATGTAAAATAGGATTTCGTCTCCCAAAAACTCGAGAAAATTTTAGCTATGAAATACTAACTCTCTAATTTGAGCAGTTACGCAACATTATGAGATCGGGTTGAAGTTAATAAACGGTTGTTGCACGACACAATGTGTCAACGTTTGAATGACAAACTCGTTTGAGATGATGAATCGAACACGCCCATGGGGTAGAGAATAAACTCATACAATGGACATGTAACTGAACCATCACATTTATGATTCGATTTTCAGCCCAATCATGTCGTAATCACGAATCAACTTGAATTCAATATCTTAGGCTCACGACGATGATAGTTTATAAGACTGGTGGTCATCGTTGCGTTCTGAAGGGATTTTAGCACAACACGCACGACACTTGCACGTTAGTTTACACCAACATGGTGGGGGTACAAGTTTTAGTGCGTTAACTAACGCAACCATCTTTCAAGTATAGTTTATAATAGAAAAGAGAATCTCCAGGCGACTCCAAGGCTTATAAGCCGAAGAAACGTTTCCAAGCTCTAATGAATCTCCATACAACTCTAGCCCGTTAGTGAGCAATTTTGAGGCCTTAGGAAATTCCACTCCATCTCAACAAGGGAGCCTATCCGACATATAAGAACAGAAGGGACAACTTGGTGGGTCTCTGCATTTAAACGAGCACGTGGATGAACTGATAGTAGGAGGTGAAGCAGAAGTTGTTGAAAATGACCCGTTAGAAGGAGAGGATGGAGGTGGCAACCAAGAAGGAATTTTTGTAGCATTGAACATGGTGGGAGATATTCTGATTCTTGAGATTTTCTTCGATTTGGTTGTTTCATGGATTGATGAAGCTTCGCTATGGCGAATTTGTGCGAAATATGGAATGCCATGGAGAGATGTCATGGCCTCGAGAAGGGAAGATAGGGTGCACGCTCCTCCGAAAGGTTATACTGTCTGGAACATGCATATATGCTCCGTCAGATGCATGCCCATTCTTATTCGTATATCTGAGATATTCTATATTTATTTCGATTAACACCAACACAGCTTCATCCGAACGCGTACGTTTTCCTACTTGCACTTGCATCTTGTACATAGAATGTTTGGAGTTGAACCGACGAGGGAAGACATTAGATATCTTTATTCTTTGAAGAAGATAAACACTGTTTTGCCTTCCCTCGTCTACATAGAGGATCATTTCAAAAGTCATTTTATCCTTGGAGCATGGAACAACCTCTGTTACTTTAAAGATGATTGGTTCTATGTTCGATGCCTATCAGGATTTGCGAAGAGGTGGCTTGTTGACTGTAATTACTTGAAAACTTATGCTATGCTCCGATTTAATTGAGTTGTAAGATCAAAAGTTACTTGGAGTGTCATATGCCGGGTATACCGCTGACTCGAAAAGCGGTCAATATCTAGAATGAGTCTTGGCTTTAAGGAATGTCCCAAGTGGATATCCTGATGCCCGGACACTACTACCAGACCGCTTTCTCTATCTGTTGACTTGCTTTCTGAAGGTCGTTCAATGGATCGCAGGAACGACGACGAAGAAGAGGAGGCGGTGGAAGCTAAGGGAGAATGGATATCTCCGAGTCTGCAAGAAGAGGATGTGCCCCTTGTCGTGCCTTCTGATGTGGCCTAGTCGAGGAGGAAGTTGTAGAGGCTTAAAGGGATATAGGCAATGTCATTGGTGGTGAGGAGGAGCCCACCATAGGGCACGGTTCACAACCCACTCCTCATTCCTTCTTTGATTGGGGAGATAAGGCCTAGAGAGGTTTTTGAACCAAGTTTTTCAGCTACGATCTCTACGACCGGTGTTGATGGAGGCTTAAAATCAATTTAAACATATGGATAAAGTGCCAATAGTGACATCTTTGTTTGGGCTAAGCGCAGCTGATATTAAGGGCTTATTGCTGAGAATTGGGGAGATTACCCCTTCTAGCAAGCAACCAACGAGCCCATGAGGGGAACACTTAGGATACACACACTCACAAGCACTGCATAGCACAACACTTGATTCCTATGTGTTGGATGTTCAATTTTGACTAAAAATTTGCTCCCTTAAGGCACTATGTCTTGTGAAGGTGACAAAGATCGGGGCTGGGTAGATTCTCGATGGTTGAAGAAAAGTGCCATGAGCGACTTCTACGTTAGCACTGAATTGCGTACAAGGAAGAAACCATATGAATCTAGAAGTAGCCATCGCCATCGAGAACACTCCCCGTAATCGGAGCCTTTTCCAGTAGGAACGAGACCAGCAGATGCAAGAAGAGAGGTTGAATTATTTAGCACAAGGTTGCAAGCTGAGATTGTCCCGCTTTCTTATGCACCAACCCCCTGCCCTCTCCCGTGACGACATTAGTAAGCAGGAGTAGGTATGGTGAGGTAGGAGCATGAAGCGTAGGAAGGTATGTGAGAGGCCGAGGACCGATGCTACTCGGCATGTCAGCAATCCTAGAGCTGATCCCGAGGTGAGGAACGCGATACTGAAGAAGTCATTCTATGGCATCTACTACTAGTAGTTGGTATGGTTGCTTGACATTACCCTGATTCTATGCTAAGATGATGAAAATTTTTGGAAGCGAGTGTTTGTCGCCTATTATCAGTATCAAAAAATGTAAAAGTACGCAAAGAAACTCTTAGAGTTGATCCAGAAGAAGAATCCAAAAACTCAAGGCTTAGAGATCGTACTTAAGCTTGAAAAAGAGAGTGTGGCGACTTAGGATATAAAAATAGTTAAAACTTTTTTCCCGAGTTACCTATATTTTTACATATTCGAGTAACACCTTTATGTGCTAACTCTCTGTTGCCAAAGTAGATGCGTTGAACAAGGAGTTGGAGGATATGAAGGTGGCGATGGTAGTGGCTAGTTCCCATTATAAATACGTGTTAGCCTCTACGTCCACCCGTACCACCAACTTGGACAAGGACAATAATGTTCTGGTCGAAGAGAACCGCAGGCTACAGGAGGAGAATAATACGGTGCAGCAGCTGAAGGAGGACAACCAACCGTTGGTAAAGGAAAATGAAAAACTCTAAAAGGAGAATGAGGACTCCTAACACTTGAGGAAGGATAACGAGGAGTTTAGGAAAATTCTTAATTGGAATCATGCCGAACTTGAGCAAGCTAGAAAGAATACGAAGGCAGCAGAAGCTTCAGATAAAGAAGTGCTCAACCAAATGGATGGTGTAAGGGCCAAGCATGAGGTCAAGATATAGGAGCAGAGACGACAAGTTCAGGTGGCCCAATAAGAGGCAGAGGGGGACATGGAGATGACGATCTGGGATCTCTATGTCAAAAAAATCTAGTAACGTAGGCTCTCATGAGTCTGTGGCTACCTTCGGAACTTAGCTTTAACTTGGGACAAATTGTTAAGGACGAAGCTACCACCGCGTCGGGAGTTGAGAGCGTGGATGAGGCTCAGCTGATGGATCGATACCTAATGGAGGATGAGCATCAGGTGTTGGCGAAAGGAAAGAAATTTCTTGGGGAGGAAGTCGGGTAGAAGAGGTAGAAAAATGTGTTGCTAAGAAAGGTAAAGCACTTGTAATCGAGAGCATCATAGTAGCTCACGAAGTTTTTCCTCAACAACAGCAAGTCATTCCAACCGCTTTCGCTGGTGGCCCTTTCGTACCAGCTTCAAGTGTCCTTCCGTCATCCGTCGAAGGGTCAATGTCAGGGTGCACCACATAAAAGATGCTAGAAGGTATATCCACTTACTTGATATACTTGATATGAGCTAGAAAGATGATAGCACGAATTAAAAGTAAACTAATTTGTTATCTTTACCGTTTAGGTACCTATGTGGAATGGATGACGCTCGGGATCGAAATGGCGACAACAACCGCTATTGAGATAGATGCAGACACCTACAAGATGTAGATGAAGGAGGAGCACGATTTCCTTGTGGGCTTTGATTTGGAAATGGAGGAGTTCAAATTGGATGACTTTGCCAAAGCGTTGGATGTGGGCAAGAACCCGAAGGGTGCAGATGTCCAAGTGGCAGGGTAGATGGAAGCAGTTGAGAAAACATTGTACGTGCTAGTCGACGATCAGAAAACTCAATTGTTGATGAAGTTTGAGGATCTTGAGGCAAAGAGGAAAGTGGACGAGGATTCCAGGGTCAAAGCTCAAGATGAGGCGACGAAGAAAGCCAAGGAAAAGGCCCAAGCTAAGGTACAAGAGGCCCAGGTAAAGGTGCAAGAGGAAGCTTGGAAGAAAGAAGAGAACAAGGAATCCCAAAAGAGAGCCGAGGAGGAGATGAAAAAGATGAAGGTCCTAGAGAAGGAGAAACTAAAGGCAGGATGGTTATCAACGAAAAAGGCTGAGAGGGAAGCCAGAAAAGCTCAGAAAGAGGCCGAGAGGCTTAAAACTTCGAGGGCCATCGTCGAAGCTTTTCCCATTCCGCTATAGGCGATCCCTTCCAAGGCCGAGACCATCGATATCCCAAGTTAGGAAGTAGAAGGGAATATCCCCCTGGTAACCTCTACCAATGGATATGAGTTCAGGCCTTGACTCGCTTTGACTCCGACGAAGGGACCAGGAGGGAGCGGGGAGTCGTTGAGGAAGAGAAAGGAGAAAGATGAGCCACCCGAGGCCGAATCTGAGAAGAAGAAAGGGAATAAGGGTAGCAATTCCAAATGACTAATGTAGATAAGTTTTGTTTTAGTAGGCCGATGAAATATGTGGGTATGACCCTCATTTTTTTGGAGACGCGATTAGGTGGTGATTTACATCATGTCATTGATAAAAAATGTAATTATTGTCATGTGAATAAAAGTTTGACTTCCTTCATCGCGTATCACTCTAAGTGCTCAAGCACTCTTTACATTTTCCAATACTCTACTCATGTAAATTAATTTGACGTCACAGTTAGACTTGAGTTCTGTTGGAGGAGTCTTGAGGCTTCGGGAATTTGGAGATAGGATGGATAACATGAGAATTGGCAGCAAGTATGTGGAGCTATGAATTCTTGGCTTTGTACTTCCGGTACTTAGCCAATTTTAATGTTCTTACGAGAGTTGTAAGTTGTGTTTCTTTCCAAATTCGAGTGTGTACGTTTGTGTTATCATGCAATTGGATTGGATTTGAAGTTGAGCGTAGCACCGTCGACTAGCAAGACCCTCGAGGATTGAACTTGTTCGAATTAACGATTTGGAAACACACATGAGATGTGGATGTATAGTTGTGTTGTCAGTTCCAGGATTTGATTCTTAATCCAATCATGTCATAATCGTGATTCATTTCAAACATTGCATCAGCGGCTCGTGATGACACTAGACTTAGTAAATGTGGTCACCATGTTCTAGGATGTTTTCTTGTAAGGTAACTCAGCCTCGAGGGATGTCGTAGATGACTTTCGTGGTGCCAAGACTTCTGTTTTGGACCATCGTCTCTACATGGTGGATTTTCTCCTAAAAGGTTGCTCCATGGTTTGTAGAGAACATGGTTGTTGTGTAAATGCAGGACTGATGGAGGTGACGTGCCCTCAGGCCTGCTCTCTATCGTGGGTGCCTCCGGTAGTGCTTCCTGACGTGCCCCTAGCTAACTGGAAGGTGGTCAAAACTCAGATGGAAGCTAAAGGTTGTGATGACAAGAAAGAGGAGGTGCTGGTGGAAGACTGAGGATTTGCTTCTCATTCCAGTTTCGTTCCCGATAAGAGAGATAAAGGTTGGAGCGAGTCGCAAACCAGTTTCTCCGTTGACGACCTGAAAGACCACTGGGTCGATGTTGGTGGTTGCATGAACTGGTGGAGGACTGATGCCCCCCGGGCCTTCTTCCATAAATGTTCCTCCGGTAATGCTTCTCGACATGCCCCAAACTGTCTGAGAGGTGGTCGGGGCTCAGGTGGAGGCGTAAGACCGTGACACAGCGAAGAGGAAGTGTCCTTTGTAGAAGAGGGCTTACTTTTTATTCCTGGTTAGCCACCGACTAGGGAGGCAAGGGTGGGGATGAGTCAAAAGCGGGTATATCCGGTGACGGCCTTAGAGACCACTGCATCATGGATATTGTTGTTCTAGGTGCTTAAGTGCTTTTTACAATTTTCGGGATTTGTACTCGAGTAACGTTTCTTGCCATTGCACTTAGATTAAGATCGATCGAACCTTCACTTTTGAGAAACTCAAGTTGTGTGAATTTCATTATCGCTTCACTCTTGATTGGCATGAGGCGTGTGAAACTTAAATAGGTGAACTTCGCTCTCAATTGACTCGAGGCATGCCAAGTTCTTGCTTGCTTCACTCGCGATTGGCTCAAGGCTCCTGAAGCTTAAATGACGCCAACAAACCACCACTTGAGTATACCGGAGCGTAGGTAGGTTTGGCTAACTCCATTTGACTTGGTGTATTCACAATAGCGGTGTTCAGGGATTCATGGATGAATTCGAAGGCTGGGGCTATCGTTTTTGTACTTTGGACAAGGATTAAAACTAAGTTGGTTACAAGGCAACTCAAGCTACTTGTCGAAACTAAAACATACAAGCGAAATACTTTATAAATGAAAACAACTATGTTCATACAAGGTGTAACTCAAGCAAGACGATTCGTAAGGTGTAGAATCGATATCCAAACTATTTACTGTTGCTGCAGTATTGCTAAGTCGAAAGGATGATATCGAGGAATTTAGTTGCCAGGAGAGGTCACGGTTGGTAGAAATTATTGGTGAGTGTTGGACGACTCGAAAATTTCGTATAGGGGACCTCGCATGTACTTCTTAAGCATTCCCTTGCGGACGATTTTTCAATGTTGTCCAGCAAGTGACGACATTCGTGTGTGTCATGTCCGTGGACATTGTGGAACCTGCAATACTTAGCAGAATCTCTTGGTTTGTCCTATGGACCTTTAGGCATTGGTTTCTTGTATTGCAGAGTATCACGAGTCTCAAGATAAATGTTCTCAAGGGAGACATTTAGCGGAGTGTAGTTGTGGAAATACGGAAGCATAGGGTGCTTCCTCTTCTTAGTTCTACTGCTTTCGATGTTTCAAACTTGAGTAGGTTTATGCAGAACATTAGGGCTGGAGTCGTTTGAGCTTTGGACTTCATCCCGAAGTAGGTTGTTGAAGCGGGAAGCTCAACTCCTTTTCACTTATTTTTGGCAAAGGAAATGGTTAGCTTTCCCATTGAAGACTTCCAAATTCTCAGGCTGTGTTTCTATAATCCATGTTCCAAATTCAAAATTAGGAATTACTCCTTCGGGGAGTTGGTTTAGGATAGTCCGGGGCTTAGGTCTTCGACATCCTCCAAAGTGTTACCAAATCTATGGAGGTAATCTGTTAGAGTTTCATCGGTACCTTGGAAGATATGCGAGCTAAATTTCTTATCAAGTCCCTAGCCAGTTGGTCGAAGGTTGAACTGGTTCTTGGCAGAAGTCGAGTGAACCATAAGAGAGGTACGACTTCTAGGAAGACGAGGAAGCACTTGCACTTCACAACGTTAGTGGCGTTAATAGAATCAATGGATGGTCCATACCAGTTTATGAAGTCTCAAGGATCGTACTCCCCCGAGTAGGCTTCAATCCATGGCATGTTCAAATGTGCAGGCCATTGAGCGTTGAGTATATCTTTGGTGAAGGGGTACGTCTCGCACTGGTTTCCTAATCGTCGGAGACATGACCTCAGGATTCTTTCATGATGTCGCAAACTAGGTTGGCAAGAATGGGAGTTCGAACCTCTGTTGGATTCCAGTGGTCATGATTCTACTTAGGAGTGCGCAACCTAGGATGTCTTTTCGGATGGAGTCATCATCTTATCGAGAAGACTTGACTTTGGATCTTTGAATTTGTGGAAGTCGATGAGTAGGAACTTGGGCCTGGTTTATTTCATAAAGTGTAGGAGATAAGTTCAGATTTGCGACAAGTGGATCCTGTCGAGTGATGGGTCGAGCACCTATCATTTGGTCGTGATTATACCCAAGTCATGAGCGAGTGAAAGGATGGTTGTGATGGAGAGGAGCAGGAGTAGATCTTGGAGAGACATAATTCAGAGGAGGCCGGATGCCCAAATCTGTTTAAAGGCGAAGGATGTCTCATCAAGCATGTTATTGAAGATATTGAGTCAATCTAAGATTTTGATTGATTTATTTGATGACTTAGAGTTTATTCCAACTTTCTCTTAGATTCATTGAATTGAACTCAGTCGATGAGTGCATCAAGTTAGAAGTATTAGCGATATTTGCATTGACCGAAACTTCAGTGGATCAAGGATGAGAGGGGTTTTCTAGGTCAGGATCAATCGAGGAAGGTCCGACTGTAGCGTTCTTTCCTTTGGTTACCATTATCGGTATACTTGGTAGGTAAGTTTTGGAAGATTTAAATAGTGCCCAAATTCTCGATTATCGAATGGTAGGAAAGGCGAGGTTACTAATTTCTCAATAGAAGTAACGGAAAATCCATCGTAGGTGCGTATCTCACACATTCTGGCACGCCAAAATGTTGATGGTCAAAACTGGTCGCCAACACTCGTGATTTTCACGTTAGTGAAAATAGACGTCCGAAAATGGAAAATAAGTGAGTCGCAGTGTAAGTGTGCAGGGAAAACACACGTAAATGGTCATACAATATTTATAGTGGTCTAGCTCGTCAGAGCCTACATCCATTCTGGAAGTTTGGTATTTTATCACTTCACTTTAACTGATTACAATGTCGAATCGATATATTTCCGAGTGTACAAAAGTTATGGCAATTCCAATTGTTATAGTGAGTGATCCCGAGTGCTTTGCTTGGAGAGGATAGTAGTAGGCTATGCTTCATGACTTAAATGCTTGGAATGGAAGAAGGAGCCTTCACAAGTCCATGAGTCCAAGTCAAGTCAAGTGGGGATCGAGAGGCTACGATGCTTCCATGGAGCTTCCATGGTCATGGTGGCGCAGAGGTCTAATAATGGGTTTAATCCCTTCTTCCCGAAATGCCAAGGCAACCCAAAATAGTCCAAGTGTCCAAGAAGACGATTCTTCTTCTTACTAGAGTGATGGAGTGTGCTTGGGAGGTTGTAGCAGAGTTATCCTCTCTCTTGGAAGCCACAAGAGCAAGGAGCCAAGTAAGATCCAACCCTATTCATGCTGAAGAGTGAGGGGAATTTATAGGAGAAGGTAGGCAGGTAGAGCAGGTGCAGTAGGTGAGGTTGTGGGGTCTACCTATCATAGTTCGGAACCCAGGATCAGTACCGATCCTAGTACTTGAATTTTTGTTGCTTTTTTCATTAGGAGCCTGGTTGCTTGAAGTCTACTCATTTGCCAACTTCGTATCCCGTTTTACGTACTTGAGAGTACCAAGCTGGATACTTAGGATTTTTTGGAGAGGCTTCTTTGGGGATACAGATTTGGTGTGATAGGTTATTTCGTATGTGGCATTTGCAGTAGAAATGCTAATCTGGACCTAGGCTAATTTCCAGGATGTCGCATCTTTTCATCTTAGATCTCTCATATCCCCTTTATCGATCTGGGATGTACATATTTCGTAACCGGTTATACCGAGTCGATACAAAATATGTGGGTAAGCTGGGATACGAATTATGAGGTGAAGGAGTTTTGAGGAGATGCAACGCTTCGGATTTGAAACCCTTGTATACATGAGAAAACAAAGTCAAGTGTTGAGGTCTCTGACAATCCCAAAATG
This sequence comes from Allium sativum, assembly GCA_030737875.1. NCBI lineage: Eukaryota > Viridiplantae > Streptophyta > Magnoliopsida > Asparagales > Amaryllidaceae > Allium > Allium sativum. Next base: position 637,203,427 of record CM060913.1, read on the forward strand.
TTAGCCCGTCGCGTAGTAATCTGATCAAGTCGGAACGACTATTCTTGAACGACTCCATTTGGGCTCGAGCTATGAACGTTTCAGCAACACCTCTGGGCAGTTGATCCATGCGATAATGTAACAACCCGCATTTTACGTATCGGAAGATCGTAAAATATTTTTATTTTATTCCCTGAGGGTTGGATCACTCTCACGTTTTGATATGTTGCTTATGGGGATGTGAGACATGTCCATATTTTTTACTGATTTTGTTTGTGACCATTTTGCCTATGTCAGTCTTGTACAGGGCATAACTTTTGACTCAAGTCGAATCAGGTGGTGATACCCATGCCATTGGAAAGGAAATGATGATTGCCTTTCCGTAGAGTGGTTACATTAAAGATTTGGCTCAGCAGTTTGGGAGGAATCGTTGTTTTAAGATTTTTCAGTTGGTTGTTCAGGTTTGGAGAGCCATAATGGGCTAATTTGGGAAGGCCCACTAGTGGGCTATTGGAAGAGTATAAATGGGGGTGAAAGATATGGGAAATTGTTTAGTTTCTCTATTCTCTCATAAGATGGCCTATGTTCCTCCTTCCTCTAACATCTTTCCACCATTAAAATTAACTTCTAAGAGAAGGAAATTGAAGATCTACACCATTGGAGGCTAGATCAACGTCAATTGAAGAGGGAGTTCATCGAATCACTGGGTTTGGTTTGAGTTGCTTGCTGTCTGGAATCTTATTGCATTGATTTATGCTTGTTTGAGAGGATCGGTGAGTGATATGCATCTCTCACATGGATTTAATGAAGTGTATGAGTGTTTGTTCATGTTTTTCATCAAATGCAAGTGTTTTTCCAAAGATCAATGCATTGATAAGTCCATTTTCATGTAAATCACCTTATGATATGATCTAGCAAGTTTAGATTAGTAATTTCTATGATATTTCGTGTGAATGTGCAAGTTAAAACCATGATTTAGGTCATATGTTCATTTATCATGATTTTTGGTGAATTTGCATAATTTGATGATAATTGTCATTTTTGTGATATTAGTGGTTCAATAACATACTTATGATTGTATTGGATGAGTTGGTTTCATCAAATTTGTCATTCGATAAAGTTTTGGCCGAAATTGGAGTTGAATTGAGGCTGTACAGTGGATTGATCGGTCTAAAACCTTGCCTTGGGGAACAAGCTGGAGATGGTGCTTTAGGAGGACCAACCAATGGTGTTTCAGATGGACCGACCGGTGGATGATTCGGGTGGACCGATCGGTGGGTGCTTCAGCCCGATCGGTGGGTGTGTTTCATAGAGACCAGTGGAAGTGCTTCATGTCGATCGGTGGTGTGTTTCCAGGACCGATTGGTGGGTGTGCTATAGGAACCGATCGTTAGTGCTTAGTGGGTATGCTGCAGGAACCGATCGGTGGTGTGCTCCAGGAATGGGGGAACCGATCGGTGTGCTCTAGGAAGGGGAGGCCGATCGGTGTTGATTTTCTAAAAAATTATTTTTCGGGTATGATTCAGACTCAAACAAAAATGTCTAAAAAAAATATTTTTTGGGGGCAACCCCTCGAACCCTAGCCACAGCGCAGTGGTGTAATTGGTTCGGTGATGGTGTGGCTTCGAAGTAAATTCAAGTAGGAAGGTTCGAAGTGTTGAAAGGTGTTCGTTGATCGATGTAGAACAACAAATGAGATGACAACTCAAAGGTCGTGAGTTGGTGAATAATGATTACTTGAGAAGATTGCTTGAGCTATGAAAAGTCGTCGGATTGGATGACTAGAGAGATGAAGGCCAAGAGATTATCATTGTTGTAAGTTCTAGCAGGCTCAAAGCAGGGGTACGATGGGGGCACCCAAAAGACCGGTTGTAGGTCGAGTACCCTGGGTATCATTGAAAGGCCTAGTTGTCAAGGTTGGACATACATACGTCTCATTGAAAGGCGTATGGAGTTTATGCTAGAACTGGGGTTACCATTTGCCTTTGACGTATGGCAAGGTTGGTCGTCATACGATTAACGATGGTTTCAAAGTAGGATTGGCGGTGATAGCCAGGGTCATTCGTGGATGTTTGATTGTTTGGATGCTTTGTTTGTACCGTCTCATGTAGATTGTCCAACGTCGGAGGAGATGTTCCTTGGGTGCTTGTCTGATATTGGTTTAGATCTTTGGGGCTTGTACTTGAGGGATGTTGAATTCGATTAGGATGGTCCACACGTGATATATATTCTGGATGTCGTGAGTGCTTTACCATGATTTAATGGGTGTTTTTCTTTCCATGGATGAATGGTTGAATTGTTTATTGTAAAGGCTATCACTTTCCGATGTGGGGAAGACAGGGTTGAGTTCTTCTCTGGTGTTGTGGGTAGACTAGTATGTTTATCTATCCATGCTCATATACTTTATTGTTGAACTTTGCTAGCTATTTTATCGCTCACTAAGATTGTTGTCTGACTCAAGGTTTTATGTTTCCTCTTATTACCTTGGGTTGTTCATCCGGTTATGGATGGGAAGACTAAGTAGCAGGTGACAGGTGATTAGTGAGGACGATGCTACTGTGCGAAGGTGAGCTGGAGGATTACGTACCAGTTTATTACTATCTAGTATTTGTTTCCACTATTTGAGTTGCTCTATAAGTGATATAGTGAGGCCTTATGTACAAACTTTGGTATTTCCTATGATGTTTGAATAATCTTTTAGGATGTTGTGAAAGTTTCAAAAGTTTGTTATGTGAAGCTTCACTATTATTACCTGTTGTATATTTTCTACTATACTTTATCCTTGCACTATGAGTTCTACGACAGGTTCTGCTTGTGTTTACCAACTATGATGATCGTCCATAACTATCGTGCACACCTTTCAATGCATTATTCCTCTTGTTTAGTGCAGAGGTTGTGGGCAGTCATTACAGATAGGCTAAGTCCTATGAGCTTGAACTGCTTTTGGAAACTGGGCTAATAGGTCGGTTAACAGAAAGATCTCTTTATCAAGAAAAAGAAAGGGATGCATTTGTCTCTCATTGTAGATATAAATTGACTCAAATCAGACACCTTTTCGTTTAGGCTTTATACATCTTTAATATTACTGGGCTCCTGATTGTTCCAGATGTCTTCAATCATCTCGGGGTTGACTTCTGTCCCTTGAGGATGGGCGATGCATGTAACCCAACAATTTGACCCGATGCAACATTGAAAGAGCATTTCAAGAGGTTGAGTTTCATGCTATATTGGAAGATAACACTGAACATCTCCATAAATTAATTCACACGTTTGGCTAATAGACGTGATTTTATGAGCACGTCATTCACTTAAACCTCCATCGACCTCCTAATATGATTTTTAAACATGTGATTGACCAACCGTCGATATATCGCTCTAGCGTTATGCAAACCAGAAGGCATGACCACATAATAGAATAGTCCAAGATCGGTAATGGAACTTGTATATTCCTCGTTGGGTACATACATTGGAATTTGGTTGTAACCAGAGTATTCATCCATGAAGGAGAGAAGCTCATGCCCAACTATAGAGTCCACAAGTTGGTCAATTCTTGGAAGCAGGATAATATCCTTAAGATATGGCTTGTTCTACTCCGAAAAATCAATGCATGTTTTCCACTTTCCACTGGATTTCTTTACAAGACTAAATTCGATACCCAGTTGGGGTACAATGAGTCTCGGATGAATCCATTGCTCTTGAGTTTCTCAACTTCCTCTTTCAATGATGCCGACCTCTCGGGGACGAGCATACGCCTTTTCTATTTCATCGAGAAGTATTTTGGATCGACATTGAGTGAACGACTCACAATGGTCGGAAATATCCCATACATGTCAACATGGGTCCACAAAACACGTCAACATTTGCATGAAGAAAATTAGTCAATTCCCATGTTTGGATGGGTCTAAGGTAGAACCGATTTTCAAGACCTTTGAGAGGTTGTTGCTATCACCCAAAATTTCCACAGTAGTATTGTTAGGTGCTTCCCTTTGGTATACTAGTTCCTTGCTTTTGTAGGATCAATATCTTTGAATTGACAACTATACTATCCAGGTTAGGACTTGTTCCATGATTGCTATGTATCAGCACCCCTGATGCAAAGGGTGGTATCAATAACCTTTTCCATTTCTCTACTACATGTGCCTTTCATTTTACCATGTAATACTCATGTGCAGCTACCTAATCTCCTCGTAAAACCCCGACTTCTTTCTCAATCGGGAATTTCAAGAGTAAGCACCAAGGATCAATGCAAGCTCTAAAGTCAGCAAAGGATGAACGACCAAAAAAGGAATTATATGAAAAATATATGTCCAACACAAAAAATGGGAAGATCTTCTCAATCCTATAGGGCCTCCTTTGCCAAGCTCCATTGGTAGTTCAACCATACCTAATGGTTCTATCGATGATCCATTGAATCATGTATCATGATATTACATGGCTTCAAATCTTTAGCCTCTAGCATCATCTAGTTATTGGATTTTTTGAACAATTTTTTTATAGAACACCCGCAGTCAACAAGGATTTTCCGTACCAAAGTAGTGCCAGTTAAAGTCGGTATTACTGAAGAGTCATTGCTTGGGGCCTCTACCCCATCTGCACCACTATTTCGAAAGAGTTCATCATCTGTTATTATCCTTCGCTGCTTCACCGGAGCAGTCTCATCTATAGCATTGCACTCCTCTACTTCAACATTCTTTATTGCGCTAGCATATTGTTCCATCGTCCTCAAACTAAAAATAGTAAGGTGTGTTCAGTTGACTATAGTGTTGATAACAATTTCTTTTTTTTATTTTGATGAGCGGCGACACTAGGAGCCACCTGACCATGTCAATTTGAATCTGAAGTTCCCTGCCCTCGTACCTCGAGGCAACTCTGTATTTTCCAACTTCCCCTTACGGATGAGCTTTACAATAATGTCTTGGATATGATGACATTCATTCGTCGTATGGTTATACATTTCATGGAAAATACAAAACTTTCCATTCTATTTCTTCTTTCATATTGACTCTCTTGGTGCAAGCTTTCGATACTGCATCATATTGTAGGTTCCAAATAAATGTACTCCAGTGAATCATTCAACAACTTATAATTTTCATAAGTTGGGAATCTGGGTCTTTTCCTAGCATCCTTCTTCTGATCACGACCACCTCCATAGCCGCATTTTCGTAGATTGTTGTTCCTCTTATTCTGTTTTTGGACATTCTCTTGAACTTTTCCAAAATTGGCTCCGAACTTCTTTACCACCGTGTTTGTAACACCCCGCATTTTCATTGAAATTAAAAATGTGGAAATATGTATATATATTATATACATAGATATATTTAAGAAAACAATTAAGTAATGACAATAAAATTGCATGTAATAAGTTCACGCGGTGAAATGAAGGAAAAAGATAATTAAAAGAAATTAAATGCAATACATGAAATGCGAAGAAATGCATACGAACAATTAAATAGAAATAAAAAGGAAAATTTGAATAGCTTCAGGAATTTGGTCATGAAATTAGCGTCATTGAGTTCATGGCGATTTTCTAGTCAATTTAGACCTATAGTTTGTAGAAAACTGATTTAAAATGAAGAAGATATATTTAAATTAAATATTGTAACAAAACATGAAAAAGAGGAATGAGAAAAAAATAATGTTTAGCATTGTTCTAAGGTTTGTAAACAAAAGACTTGGTAGCTCATTTGGTTAGAAAATGTGACTTGTATACAAGAGGTTTTGAGTTCAATCCCCGCCAACGCCATATTTTTGTTTTAGGGGAATGGCTAAAAAGTGGCGTAGTGTGAACGCAGTTCTAAAAGCGGTTTAGTGTGAAAAGGGTAAATTGGAAATATAATTAAAAAGAAATATATATATATATAATATAAATACATTTATGACATGTGGGTGTCAACACCCCTGCTGCTGCGCACCATGTTGCACACATGGTGCATTTTTGTTGGTCAATGACGATTTTTGATGGATTAGGGCATATGTGGCATCCTCTGATTGGCCCGATGATGTGCCTTTTTGGTTTGAAGGATTTAGATGATCTCCTAGTTAATCTAAAGGCTCTAACTAATCCTATACATCTATATAATCACATCTAACTTAAACCCTAATCTAAGCTAAATTCACTCATGATACTATATGCTGTTGCATCCTAAACTAACCTAGCCTCCACTATAACAAATCAAATTCAAGCTAGAAGATAAAAATCAAAGTCTACATTAAGGGTTAAGCTTAACAAACTCAGAAATCAGATCCCAGAATTCAAGATCCGTTCTTTTCCTGTGAGTGCTAGTCACTTTTAGGTTTGAATAGATAAATGTGAATTGTGGTAGACTATGAATTGGGTATATGCTGTAAATCATGAACTTATGCAAGCATACTATGTCATTTTCCCTAGATCTAATACATGGACATTCTACTATGTTTCCTATGTGAATCTTGAATTACAATTATATTGTGGTACATATGAACTTGATAATACAGATCTAACTTTCTAGAATCGATTATGGTGATCCGATATGACGTTTATATGAACATTGATTTGTAACCATGTTAGGATGATAGTACATCCATTAATTTGACACTACTTGGATCTAGATTTTGGTGTTAATCACCTTTCACTTGCTATATTATGATACCTTGGTATATGTGGTAAACTTGACATATGAATCTAAACTTGTTATTATGCCACCCTATCTATGCTAGATTTAGGTAATTGGATACCTAATATCGAATCTAAATCTCATTATGCTTGCCTAAACACAAGTTATTAATTTGATGTCCACTTTATTATGATAATTATCACATGTCCATTCACTTAGTTACTATTCTAGTTATGTTAATATTTATGCCAAAACATGTTGAATTGTCACCTTTATCATGTTCCCTTTTTATTGTTATGACGAGGCTACTTTATAGCCTCGATGCTGCCAAAATACGTGTGAATACGTTAGTTAGGAACGGGGGTAAAAGGGAATTCGTAATTGGCATAGTTTATATAATATTTATATGAAATGAACATATAATTCAAATGGGGAAACATAGAATTAATTACCTATAATGACATAGGAAATGTTGGGTGAAAATGACATAATTTGAATATGACCATTTATGGATATGTAATTCAAATTATTGTTGCAAAATAAGTATTGACACCTATAACATGAAAGGATTAATTAATTAGTAAATTAATTAAAAATGGAATGTTAGTAATTAAAATTAAGAATTTTAATTGTACTTATGACACAAGATTAGGTTACATTGGTGGTGGAAGTCTGCCCGGACCTGACCGGCATATCCAACAGCCACTAATGTTGAATCTAACGTGAGAGGTCTAAGTACGCAAATACGAATCAGGCTAAGACATGAGGTTAGGCCCAACTGTGGAATAAGACTGCCCGGACCCTACCGGCATATCCAGCATCCACACGTTGTAGGCCTAATGTGGGAGGTCTAGCCCATTATAACCATAATTGGACATGGTAAAGAAAGGGATTACTAAAACTAATTTAATATGAATATGGACTTAAGTTAAGGTTAAGTAAAACTGGATGGGTAGTGAGGAGGGGTTAAGTAAGTTAGAGGGATGGGTAATATATATATATATATATATATATATATACCCACATACTTAACCTAATACATGTTATGTAATTAAAGACACCTAAGTGGTATAACAGGTAGATAAAATAATAAAGGCTATGTAATTAAAGATCACTCTTTTAAGGTATACATAGTCAGTGGAAAACCTAGTGGGGATACAAGAAAAAGGGGAGAGCTTGTATCATATTATGTGGAGTAATGTAATTAAAGATCACCCTTTAGGGTATACATAACTAGTATAGGGCTATGTAATTAAAGATCACCCTTTAAGGGTATACATAGTTATTCGAAAACCTAGTGGGGATACAAGACAAAGGGGAGAGCTTGTATCATATTGTGTGGGACCCATTTCAGACATTAACCTGTAGTTGGTATCAGAGTAGAGAACTCCGTACTAGGCGGAGAAGGGGCACGCTTACTGATTGATGATAAGACATCCAAAACGTGACAGGTGTTGTAAACGGCGCAAACCAACCAGGGACATGTGCGTGCTTGGGCCGGGCAGAGGGGAACAAGACGACCGTGACACCAGTAGATATCCCTGTGCACATCTTAGGTTGCCACTTTAGGGAAGTGATACTCCCTACTGTGGGGCCAGCACATGATATCTACAGAGCAGGGAGTCGATCGATTAGGGTAGTAGTTAGGGTATACTTGGACGTATGACCTAAGCCTACCAGCTTGTAGTGGAAGGGATCATTTCATTTCAGTTATACTAGTAATAGTGCAGAGTAGTCATCAGTGAAGCATGTTTATACCTCACCTTATCTGCCTTGTCGCACCTGCCATTTGTATAGCGGTCTCTCTTATCCACTTTATGCCTGTCATGTTCACCTTTATTTATTTACTGGATAAAAGTCACTAGAATCGCCAGACTTTATGTCAGACCCTTTTTTGTTTTTCCTTCTCTCTTCGGTCCCCCCTCCCCCTCCCCAAGGTTCTCAGGTAGGAAACACCTAGGCTTAGCCAGATTTGGATATCATCTTGCTAGGAGCTACTATTGAAGTATGGCTCGAGTCTTTGTCTCTGCTATGGCTTACTCTTTTACTGGGGAATTATGTTTTCTTTTAATTCCTATGTACTCTGATTATTCAAGACAGAAGTATTTTGTTGTATTGATTTTATGAAATATGGTATTATAAACCACAGGATTATGATTTATTCTGAAATAAAAATTCTGAAACTTCCGCTGCTATCTTTAATTATATCTGTCTTGTAATTATTCTGTGTTTGTTTACCTAAAATGCTTCACAGGACTTAATGCATTCCCATAGTGAGTGACATTAACGGACGTGGGGTGTTTCACTTGGTATCAGAGCTGAAGGTTACCAGATTAGATAAAAAGATTTTTGAAAAATATTTTCAAAAAGGTTTTAAAAGAAAGCATTTTCAAAAAGAAAAGTCTGTTTTGAAAAACATATTCCTTAAAGCCATATGTAGTATCCCTCGATTCTCCGCATGATTCCATTTTCCCTTTTTATCTGGGGAACTGATTCTTCTCGAAAGGTGTCCCCATTCTGGCATGATGCGTAGGCATGTTTAGCACATGTCGAAAGGCAATCAAGTGCCTAACCTCCATCCGTAGCCGTAGTGGTTTCACCTGCGGTTAATTTTCTCGAGCTTCGTAAGGATTTTCGTGCGGTGGAGGCAACTTTCGAAAGACTTGTTAGCATGTTACACAAACGTGGGTAAAAAGGAGTATAAGGAAGTTAGGGCTAAGGAGCACAGCCCAAGGATGAGAAAAAGGTATGGCCTAAGAAAGGACAGCAATAATAACAAAAGAAGGGTGGGAAAAAATGACAAGGCTAAGGATAGGGGAAGTGCCATAGTTGTGGACGAGAGGGTCTCTTGGCCAAGGACTACAGGAAAAGGAAGAATGCTTGCTTCATTTGTGGAGAGGTTAGACACTATTCTGGGGGAGTGCCCAAGGAAGCAAGGGTAATGTCAAAGGACAGGAACCTCTGGAGGGCAAGCGAATGCTCTTGTGGCTTGGAGGGCAAGCGAATGCTCTCGTGGTTAGTGCACCAGATAGAGGAAGGAAAGCTTCCATGGAAGGTTTTGATTTCTCTTTCCAATCAACCGGTTAGAAATCTTTTCGATTCTGGCGCATTCGCATTCTTTCATATCTAGTGCTGTAGTTGAATCTCTGCACTTAATTACTAGTATGGTAGTGAATCCCATTGTTGTCTCAAACCCCATTGGTGGTTTGGCTCATTTATCCGTGATTTGTCAGGGTTTGAGAATATCTATGTTAGGCATCGAGTTTGAGTGCGATGCACATCATGTTTCATGGGCTAGGGGTTGATTCTAGGGATGGGTTGGTTTACCACATATGGTGCCATTCTGGGTGGTGAGAGAAGGGTCGTTAAGCACCCTCGAAATTTCTTGTGACCCACAAGGGTCGGTTATGCTTAGTTTCCTAGAGTCTCTTGATGCATCTATCGATTATTTGCAATCTATTCCAGTAGTCCGAGGTTATTCTGATGTTTTTGATGAGGTTCGGGGTTTACCCCAAGGCACGAGATTGGTTTTCGAATATACTTGGTGGATAATGCAAAGCTAGTTGCATTGCCTGTACGACATGTGACTCCTAGAAGAAAGTAGGGAACTTGATAAGCAAGTAGGGGAGCTACTTGAGAAGAGGTTTGATAGGTGAATTATATCAGGATGGGAAACCTATTAAAGACAGTCCTTGAGGAAGTCCATCATTCTAAGATGACTATTCATCCAAGTGGCGATAAAATGTATAGAGTTCGAGGAAGTGGAGCCAAACTTGCGGAAGGAAGTAAAAGTAGAGAAAACAACAAGGATGCGACTTGGGAGACTGAAAATAAAGATCACGCTTCATACCCTTTCCTTTTAGGACTATGTTCTTAACTTCTTTTTCCAAAGCTTTTCATTCGTACTTGTTTCTATCAGTCATCTATGTCCTATCGATCGAATCTTCGACCTTTAGATAGGGAACCCATGGATGTAAACATGTGTTTGATACATGTTATGATTGATGGATGCAAGTGGATGCAAGTGTTTGCTAGTGGTTGCCTGTGGATTCATATACACACACATTAGGCACTAGATCAGCTCAATCACTCTCATACTGCATATGGATATGTGTGCATTTTTCTTTTTCCTCATGGATGAAAATGGGTGTATCATCATATGGATGTTGCATTCGGACGAATGAGTGTGCACACATATAGAACTTTCATTTTATAATAGGATTATTTGCATACATGTTGGATTCATGGCACTAACATACATTGCATTAAGGAGGTCAACTGAATCAGTAGACCGCCTGATCTTCGCATTAGTATTGGGACATATACACACACCTCTGAATATATTCGTAGGAGCATTAGAAATCTTTTAAGGACAATGGATGCTTATGGATAATGGATGAGTAGATGGATGATGGATGGTAGGATACATTCTTCTTAATTTGAAGATTTCGAGGACGAAATCCTTTAAGGAGGGGAGAATGTAACACCCTGCATTTTTAATGAAATTAAAAATGTGGAAATATGTATATATATTATATACATAAATATATTTAAGAGAAAAATTAAATAATGACAATAAAATTGCACGTAATAAGTTCATGCAGTGAAATGACGAAAAAAATTAATAAAAGAAATTAAATGCAATACATGAAATGCGAAGAAATGCATGCGAACAATTAAATATAAATAAAAAGGAAAATTTGAAGAGCTTCGGTAATTTGGTCACGAACTTAGCGTCATTGCGCTCATGGTGATTTTCCAGTCAATTTAGACCTATAGTTTGTAGAAAACTGATTTAAAATGAAGAAGATATCTTTAAATTAAATATTGCAACAAAGCATGAAAAAGAGGAATGGGAAAAAAATGTTTAACATTGTTCTAAGGTTTATAAACAAAAGACTTAGTAGCTCATTTGATTAGAGCATGTGACTTGTATATAAGAGATTCTGAGTTCAATCCCCGCCAGTGCCATATTTTTGTTATAGGGGAATGGCTAAAATGTGGCTTAGTGTGAATGCAATTCAAAAAGCGGTTTAGTGTGAAAAGGGTTAATTGGAAATATAATTAAGACATGTATATATAATATATATATAATATATATATATACACATATATGACATGTGGGTGTCAACACCCCTGCTGTTGCACACATGGTGCATTTTTGTTGGTCAAGGACGATTTTTGATGGATTAGGGCATATGTGGCATCCTCTGATTGGCCTGATGATGTGTTTTTTGGTTTGAAGGGTTTAGATGATCTTCTAGTTAATCTGAAGGCTCTAACTAATCCTATACATCTATATAATCACATCTAACCTAAACCCTAATCTAAGCTAAATTCATTTATGAGCCTATATGCTGTTGCATCCTAAACTAACCTAGCCTTCACCATAACAAATCAAATTCAAGCTAGAAGATAAAAACCAAAGTCTACATCAAGGGTTAAGCTTAACAAATTCAGAAGTCAGATCCCAGAATTCAAGATCCGTTATTTTTCTGTGAGCACTAGTCACTTTTAGGTTTAAATAGATAAATGTGAATTGTGGTAGACTATGAATTAGGTATATGCTGTAAATCATGAACTTATGCAAGCATACTATGTCATTTTCCCTAGATCTAATACATGGACATTCTACTATGTTTCCTATGTAAATCTTGAATTACAATTATGTTGTGGTACATGTGAACTTGTTAATACAGACCTAACTTTCTAGATCTGATTGTTGTGATTTGATATGACGTTTATATGAACATTGATTTGTAACCATGTTAGGATGATAGTACATCCATTAATTTGACATTACCTGGATCTAGATTTTGGTGTTAATCACCTTTCACTTGCTATATTATGATACCTTGGTATATGTGGTAAACTTGACATGTGAATCTAAACTTGTTATTATGCCACCCTGTCTATGCTAGATTTAGGTAATTGGACACCTAATATTGAATCTAGATCTCATTATGCTTGCCTAAACACAAGTTATTAATTTGATGTCCACTTTATTATGATAATTATCACATATCCATTCACTTAGTTACTATGCCAATTATGTTAATATTTATGCTAAAACATGTTGAACTATCACCTTTATCATGTTCCCCTTTTATTGTTATGATGAAGCTACTTTATAGCCTCGATGCCGCCAAAATACGTGTGAATACGTTAGTTAGGAACGGGGATAAACGGGAATTTGTAATTGGCATAGTTTGTATAATATTCATATGAAATGAGCATATAATTCAAATGGGGAAACATAAAATTAATTACCTATAATGACATAGGAAAAGTTGGATAAAAATGACATAATTTGAATATGACCATTTATGGATATGTAATTCGAATTATTGCAAAATATGTATTGACACCTATAAAAGGAAAGGATTAATTAATTGGTAAATTAATTAAAAATGGCATGTTAGTAATTAAAATTAAGAATTTTAATTATACTTATGACATGAGGTTAGGTTACAATAGTGGCGGAAGTCTGCCCGGACCCGACCGACATATCCAGCAGCCACTAATGTTGAACCTAATGTGGGAGGTCTAAGTACGCAAATACTAATCAGGCTAAGACATGAGGTTAGGCCCAACTGTGGAATAAGACTGCCCGGACCCGACCGACATATCCAGCATCCACACGTTGTAGGCTAACGTGGGAGGTCTAGCTCATTATAACCATAATTGGACATGGTAAAGAAATGGATTACTTAACCTAATTTAATGTGAATATGGACTTAAGCAAGGGTTAAGTAAAATTGGATGGATAGCGAGGAGGGGTTAAGTAAGTTAGAGAAGATGGGATATATATATATATATATATATATATATATAGGCCGACATACTTAACCTAATACATGTTATGTAATTAAAGACACCTAAGTGGTATACATAACAGGTAGATAAAATAATAAAGGCTATGTAATTAAAGATCACTCTTTTAGGGTATACATAGTCAGTGGAAAACCTAGTGGGGATACAAGATAAAGGGGAGAGCTTGTATCATATTGTGTGGAGTTATGTAATTAATGATCACCCTTTAGGGTATACATAACTAGTATAGGGCTATGTAATTAAAGATCACCCTTTTGGGGTATACATGGCCAGTGGAAAACCTAGTGGGGATACAAGACAAAGGGGAGAGCTTGTATCATATTGTGTGGGACCCATTTCAGTCAGTAACCCGTAGTTGGTATCAGAGTAGAGAACTCCGTACTAGGCGAAGATGGGGCACGCTCACTGATTGATTATAAGAGATCCAAAATGTGATGGATGGTGTAGACGACGCAAACCGACCGGGGACATGTGCGTGCATGGGCCGGGCAGGGGGACAAGACGACCATAACACCAGTAGGTATCCCTATGCATATCTTGGGTTGCCACTTTAGGGAAGTGATACCCCCTACTGTGGGATAGCACATGATATCTACAGAGCAGGGAGCCGATCGATTAGGGTGGTGGTTAGGGTATACTTGGACGTATGACCTAAGCCTACCAGCTTATAGGGGAAGGGATCATTTCATTTCAGTTATACTAGTAACAGGGCAGAGTAGTCATTAGTGAAGCATGTATATACCTCGCCTTATCTACCTTGTCGCACCTGCCATTTGTATATCGATCTCTCTTATCCACTTTATGCGTGTCATGTTCACCTTTATTTATTTACTGGCTAAAAATCTCTAGACTCGTCAGACTTTATGTCTGACCCCTTTTTGTTTTTCCTTCTCTCTTCCCCCCCCCCCCCCCCCCCAAGGTTCTCAGGGATGAAACACCTAGGCCTAGCTAGGATTTGGATATCATCTTGCTAGGAGCTACTGTTGAAGTATGACTCGAGTCTTTGTCTCTGCTATGGCTTACTCTTTTATTGGGGAATAATGTTTTCTTTTAATTCCTATGTACTCTGATTATGCAAGACAGAAGCATTTTGTTGTAATGATTTTATGAACTATGGTATTATAAACCACAAAATTATGATTTATGTCTAAAATAAAATTTTTGAAACTTCCACTGCTATCTTTATTTATATCTGTCTTGTAATTATTCTGTGTCTGTTTACCTAGAATGCTTCACAAAACTTAATGCATTCCCTCAATGAGTGACGTTAATGGACGTGGGGTGTTTCAGCGTCGCTCTATATCCTCTCATTTATGGGATCATTTATTATCCTTTTTCGACTTCGCTCGGCTTCCTCGATATGTAAGAACTGGAAGCCTTCTCACAAAAATGATCCAATGTAAACGGTGGTTTTTTTGTCAACCATTTTCTAAACTCCGTGTCGGGTCCATTCCTTTAATTAATGCCATCAAAATAGTTTTGTCATTAGTATTACTAATTGTGGTGACAACAATATTTAATCACTCTAGATATTCCTTGAGTACTTCCCTGGGAGATGGTTGTATTCGAGAGAGTGCCATAACATGTTTCAATTTGGCAACATGAAGATGGAATTAACTCATGAACTTTCAGCAAAGATCGTCAGACGAGGGACCCAACCTCTATGGCAGTCTTGTGAACAACATAAGTGCTAACCATCAAAGCAAATCAGGAAGTCCTCGCACTTTATGACGTCAGAGGCTTGGGCCAATTCCATTACCATCTATAACAAATCTGATGATGACCATCCCAAATAGTGTGATATTTGCGGCTAATTGAACCTGCGTGGGAACTTGACATTGAGGATGTCATCAATGAAAAGGATATGGCTTCGATCAATTCAACAATCTTCATTGTTGAACCATCGACTATCATGCATAATATGCATGGCCATGGTAGTTGAGTCCGAAGTTTGGATGATAGGTCCATATTTTGAATTACTATCACGTTTGTGCCTTCGCGTCACCCTCGTAGGCAACGTCACCTACGTCGCCATCTAGGCAACACTTCCTTGACCAACATTGTCATGGTTAGTCACAGGGTGCAATGTAGGAAGCTAGAAACACGAGAAGATCTTGGGAATCATGATCACGCATTAAAGCAGCGACGTCAGGTTGCAGGGAGGTAGCCGGATCTCGCTCGACTATGCGATTAAAGCGCTTAGCAGATCCAATGTGGCGGAGGTACAAAAAGTCATAGTGGGGGTAAAGCGAGGAAATGGAAAAATATAGTGGATGACTCTAAAATAGCACATTTAACTAATTTGTAATGTTTTTATGAATAAAAAAAACGATAAATGAAAAACCAGCACTCGGTTTCACTATAATTAGTTCATTCTTAATTTTAAACAAAAACATGTGCAAATATCTATAAATAGATGTAAATTGCTATTTACCTTAAATTTTATAGAATATGAAGTATTTATATTTCTAAAAATATATACTAAAAAGTTAAAATAATAAAAACGAATTTTGTTATTTTTATAATGCGTAGATGTCATTTTTCTGTTCGTTTCTTTCATCAAAGTCTAGAGGGAAAATTTAGTATAGCGGAAATAACTGGATATATTGGGAATAACTGGATATAGCGAGGCTTTAAACAGAGAGACTATATCGGAGGCTATTTAGGAAAAGCATAGCGGTGGTAATCTGCCATAGGATATAGGGGGTAATAGTAGGGAATTAACTGCACAAGGTTCGACATTGTCCAGTTTAGCATGGTCGAGCCGAACCAGATGGAAAGGTGTATATGGCCTTCATTTGGCTTCGAGAGGGATTGGGTATGTGGCTTCCAGAGTCCTTCCAGTTCCTATTCGTTGTCCGGTGCCTACTCGCGTCTGCAGAATGACGCAACTCCTCTAAATGATATCGTGTAGAAGAAGGAGCTCTCTCTTACTCTTAAAATCATTCCATTATGCTGCCATCATTCCCTTGTCTGCGTGATGTTCTCTCACATTTTCTTATTTAGGGAACTACTTGTCTCATTCAACCTTCTTATAACTTCCATGAGGTTATCGCGTGTCATTGGAGTAGAAGATGGTACGGCGGCAGCAGTTGCAGTAGTCGCAACTACGTTCCCAGCATTACTAGGCTGCTAGCTTGCATCATCTTGTGATAGAGTGCTGGAGGAGGAAACATCTCTTTCGGAAACCATTGTTATGGCAATTGATGGAAACGGGATCTCAGCGAGTTTGGAAATCCGCTAGTAGATATAAAGATCATACGGTTGAGAATTTGGTTTTCTTAGTAAAAGCACCACAAATGATAACATCAAAAATGGTTCAATACCTCAAATGAAACAAGTAGAGAACAAAACCGAAGAAAGCAAATTAAAATGAACAAAATAGAGACAATACATGATTTATAGTGGTTCGGCTTGGATTTGCCTACGTCCACTTAATAAATTTCACTAATTTATAACTACTTTGATGGTTATAGAGAGTGCAAATGAAATAATCCCGAGTACAATAAGAAACAATAAAATCAAAGTGATAAAAAATAAAGAAGATCCTTCTCATTATACTCTAAGATGGTATTCATAGGTGAATTTCAAATACAACCTGGCCAAGCAAGCAGGCAGAAAAGTAGGAGTTGTGGAGCAAGCAGACAAAGTGGGTCACATAACTCACGTTCACTGTTCGGTTCGCTAAAGCCCGATTTGACATTGGTCGTGTTGATCAGAAGTTGTGCTGACTCAGATTGGTATCTTGGTGGAGCCATGTCACAAGATAACCGAAGGGATGCCGAGCCAGAATTAGTCCATCAAGCTGATCCATAATTGCATCGATTCGAGCTAAAGTAACCTGGCCAAACTGCAACTATGCCGAACCGGGCTACTCAGCTAGAACAAGCCGAGAATGAAAAGGCCTAACACTAGGAACTTAGAGAGTCATTATTCTATTCTATCCCACTCGGAGAATGAATCCACTTTCCTTTGGGTCATGAATGATCTGGCTATAAAGAATTAAGAGCGTGACGACTTTGTAAAAAGGCAGGTTAACAAGTGTTTTTCATTTCCTAATTCATACTTCATAAAACATCTTTTAGGAATGTATAACTTCAAATATTCTTTAGATATATAAATGAAACCATAAAAGCTCCTTTATTTATTATGTCTTCCTGAATGATAAGTCTAGATTAGTACGATAGATCCAAAGAAATCAAACTCATTCTGCTCGATATCAATTTCCTTGTTCAATCACTACAGTTCATTGAACAACGATGTAAAAACCTTTTAAATTTTGACAGATAGAAAGAATTCCCTCCTCGGTATTTGATATTAAATAAAATAATATTAAGTCTAAATAACTGATTTATTTACTTAAGAAAACTTGATTTTTTTTATACTTGACTCATTTTTGACATTTCAGTTGTATTTCTACCTCATCCAGCAAAAAAGCCAGGTGAGCCTAGGCACTTGTTGCTTCTAAACATCTCCTTAGTTAAACATCATATTGGATCTCACGAATAGCAAAATTTGGCTTACCCATTGGCTTACTAGAGTCAGGATTAAGTCAATTGCTTGTTATAGCTTTTTTTGAAGCAAAAATTTAGTGAATCATTTGATTCATGCCTTCGTATATATCATTCAAGCACCGTGGTGCATAGTCCAGTGTTACATAATACGTATATATCCGTAATATATACATAAACCAGCAAAAACCAGCAACACGAGAAGTACATCAGTGCACCCAAAAAAATACATAAGCATAGACATAATACATATCACAACATCATAGCAAAATATACTAAGTACGACAGCATTGATCAACCTTCAAGCATAGCAACCAGCAAGCTAATCTCCAGTATGTCCTCGAATTCGATCATGGACTCTCGCAGCTATTGTGTCAACAAATTTGCATCTTTATTTGCCTTCCCTCATGAAAACATATTTAAGGATGATGTAAATGATTTTGTTAGTCGTATGTCGTAAGGATTTGAATTTTCTACAGTTGCGTTCAAGCCATAACATCCAAGTGAAAGCGAAGTTTAACAAAGCAAATAAGTGGCGATTTGGTGTGTTCTCTAAAGATAGAAACATGTATTGCCAAAAATTAAATTGATCTTTGATAAATTCTCCCCATTTCAGATCCAGACGAAGGTATACCATGCACTTCGTCCACACATAGAAAGCAAAGTCACACTACAAAAATAATTGAATGTAGTCTTCCTCGTCCACATCGCGAAAAACACAGCTACTAGTTAAAGCCAAGCCTTTCCGACGCAAGGCATTCATGGTGTTCAACCTCCCATGCATTACAATCTACATATGAATCCTTACTTTTGCGGGAACTGTTGAAAAACTCCACATATAATCAAAACACAGCCATTTTTTTCCAGTGAAGTTCATTGTCTTATACAAACTTCTAACATGAAAAACATTTTTATCTCCTTTCAATCTCCAAACAAATTCATCATCCTCCTCACATAAGAAAACATTCTCGAGTAACTTGAACAATTGGCACAACTGGTAAAGCACATTTCCAGTTACAATTCTGCAAAATGTTAATCTCCTTTTAAATCTGATGGCCTCCGAATTGTACAACTCCCCAACAGTGGATAATCTGTTGCATGCGATCCTAAACAAGTCTTCAAATTCATCTTTAAATGGTATAGGAAGTAGCCAACTGTCATACCAAAATGAAACATTGATTCCGCTTCTTACAACAATTTTTGTACCCATTTTGATCCAGTGTGAATTACTCATAACTCCTATCCAAAAAAGAAGAGCAGTGTGATGAATCTCGATTCTAGTCAAATCTTCCATCATAACAAGTGTTAACGATCCATTCTTTCCAAAAAGCTTGTTTATCACTTATCATAGCCCACAACCATTTGCAAAGAAGGGAATAGTTCATATTTTTCAAGTTAAGCACACCCAAACCTCCATGGTCTTTGGATTTACAGACCTAATCCCAGCTAACGAGGCAACTGAGTCTTTTAGTCTCCTTGTCTCCAGTCCAAAAGAAATTCCTTCGTAGTGCATCGATTTTATCAATAACCCACCCAGGGCATTTGAAAAATGATGGCCAGTATAGGGGCAATGAGGAGAGCACTGAATTCACCATCATCAATCTTCCTGCCCTTGAAAGAGAGTTTCCTTTCCATCTAGCAAGCCTGACATCAGCTTTTTCAATGAAGTGTTGCCAATCTTTCTTCATCAACTTCTTTGGTCAAATGCACATTTTCAAATAATTAAGTGGGAACTTGTCTTCCTTGTAATTGAGAAGTTCAGCACAATTTCTGCTTAACTCTTCACTACAACCAAGAGTGTACACACTACTTTTGTGAAAGTTAATTTTCAAGCCTGATAAACTCTAAAAAGCGTAAAATAAAAATTTATTAAGTGCAGCAATATATTTACAATCAGGATTACTAAAAATTATAGTATCATCAGCATAATGTAAAGAATTGATACCCCAACCACTTGCTCACTTTCAAAGCTTTTAATAACGCCATTGCTGCAACTGACCTTCAGAATTTTAGAGAATACATCTGCTGCCAAATCAAATAAGAGTGGAGATAGAGGGTCTCCCTTCCTTAATCCCCTGTTGGATATGATGGTGCTGCCTGCTTGTTATAGCTTTTCGATTCAATTTATTTTACATCTTTAAAAGCTTATAGAACTTCAAAACGATCTTCATATTATTACATTAATCATTTAAAAATATTCACCCAAGGTTTGGAGAAGTTTGTTTAGTTTAAACTCCAATTTCAATCACTATTGAAAAGTGCTGCAAAAAGTGTAGGGAAAGTGCTATTTTAGCTTAATTGATCAAAACAACTTTTCGGTCATTGGAAACTTCAAAAATTCAACCTAAACGACTTTAAAACATTTTAAATAATTTATATTATTTATTCCACACTTTTAAAAGATTAAAAATCTCATTTTCATATAAGTGTATTGTTTGGATTTTGAACAGCAAAACCGTGATGTTTTTCAAAAAATAATTTTGTTTTATTTCAAATTTTACCCAATGGAGTGGTTGAGCGCAGTCGTCTCTTCTACAGGCCAAAAGGCAAGAAATTGGTTATGTGGGATGAGGGTGCAATTGGTGAAAATAACTCTGAGATCATGCAGGACTCTTCATGGGACAGGAACAGATTACTCGCTCCTTTCAACGTGGATGATTTGGCCTTCCGCTTCTGGCCATATAAGCGTAATATGACACCCTACACTGGTTCCTTTTATGAGGATGAATCAGATGACGAGTAGTGTAGTTTACCTGGTGCTTAGCTTTTGTACTCTATCTATGTAGTTATCTTATCTATATTGTTGTATTGATAGTGACTGCACACTTCAAACCGGACATGTCACTCTGTGCATGTGCAGAGTACCAGTGCTTTTCTCGTTAATAAAAGTGGTATGCCCACTATAAAAACGACTGTCTTGCCAAAAAAAATTTACCCAATGGAATCTTCATTTTTTCGATTCGCTAGAAAGCTATGGTTATAAAAGTAAGTAAAACCTTACTTCAAAGAATTTGAATTCATATTTTACCGTATATGAAAGTTTCACTTATTATGGTGCGTAATCGCAAAGTATCTTTACGCGACGCACCAAAATTCTTAAAATTTTGTGTTCTTTCCAAGCTTCAATTTAACACTTAGAAGTTTTTGTTCATCATTTAAAAAAACATTTTCAAAGGATTTACCACTTCATTCAAGAAAGGAAAGTGATTTACTTTGTGTTTATCGACATGCGTTTAATGTGACTTGTTAAAAAAATCCATACAAACAACATAACATTAATTAAACCTGGCAAACGAACATCATAGCATATATAAACATCATAAAATTCATTATAGCATGAACAATAACTTTATTAACGTATGGATAGTTAGGATGATTTAAAGTTAGTTTCTCACCTAAAGTTAGACCAAACTTCGTATCAGTATTTAAAAGAGTTAATACTTCATCGAAACTGACACCGAACCAATCCGGTTCCTTTAAGTATGCTCGTTTTTACCTCATTTTTCCACTTTCCTCCTCTTCTTACTTATTAATCGTGCTTTCCACTATGTGTTAGGCTCAAATCCAAAGTTTAGATTTTTTTATTAAGATATATGAGGAAAATAAAGTGTATTTAAGTGGATTTGCACTTAATAACTCCACTAATTACAACTCGCCTACTTCATTTAAGAAGACGTCATTAAATTAGCTTAAGAATAAAAATAAAATAAATTTTGTGTGAATTTGTGAAGGAGCGAACATGTATTTATAGGAAAAAACTTAAGATATTTTAATATTAAACTTGACATATCTTATCAAATCAACCTGTATCCTTACAACACCTTATCCTCTCACTTGCACATGTTAGTTCTCTCTCTTCTATGTTTCCATGTCAACATTTACCCTTGCCATGCTTTTGTAAGGAGACGGTGAGTTTTGTTTCCTTTTGGCTTGTTTTATATGCTTACTTTTACTAATCTCTCTTGCTTTATTTAAACACTTCATTAGCCTTATATGTATATATTATCATGTGCGTATATACATGTATATGTATGTACATGTGTGTCTCAAATAGTTTATAATGTTCTGACTTCCATTCATCAAACAATTAAGAGTCTAAAACCTGTGTACTGATCATATTTTTAGTTTTCAGTCAAACGATTTACTTAAGTAAATAAATTTCTTATCATTGTTAAATAGTTAAAAAATGATTATTTAAGTATTAAATAATATTTAAAAATTATTTACAAAATTCAGGATTTTACCCAATAAAGTGATATCAATTTTCCTTATATCTTCAAGTTACTTGTATTCCTTTATATAAGTAATCCAAAACATTTTTGTTACCGCAATATAAAGAATATAAATAAGATTATTATCATTTAAAACAATCATCTGAATAATTCAAATAATTATGAAACCCCTGAATTCCTTATTTGAGTCCATAAACCAATTATTGAACATAATTCCCTTATTGACTATGTTATGCATACATTAAAATCTCTAAAATAAAATATAGTAACTTATTTCAGATTCTTGCTAAATTATGAAAACAAGTGTATGTACCCAGAATAATTCGCAGTCCATATGGTTAGAAATTAGTTATATTGCTAAAATTGTTTTGGTCATTTTATCAACATTTTCCCTTAGGAAATATTTTCTAAAATAATTTCCTAAAATAAGTTCATTATCCTATATAAACATTGTACACCTGATTATTAGTTAGGAATAATCCATACTTGAATATTTAAAATAATTCAAATATCGAAGTAGTTACAATTAGTATAATTGTAATGTTTCTTTTCAAAATCATTATCAATATTCTGATTTTTTTTTTTTTTTTTTTTTTTTTTTTTGCTTAAGATCAATTTACATGCACAAAATGTTATCTATTTTAAAACAATAAAATATATTGTTGATAAT
This sequence comes from Allium sativum, assembly GCA_030737875.1. Lineage (NCBI taxonomy): Eukaryota > Viridiplantae > Streptophyta > Magnoliopsida > Asparagales > Amaryllidaceae > Allium > Allium sativum. The sequence continues at coordinate 637,226,246 of CM060913.1, forward strand.
AACAAAACACTTAAACTCCTTCCAAATACGCCTTTTGTTCCATTTTCACAACACAAAAATGCATTTTTGTTCCATTAATTGTTCCTTTTTCATTACCCTTTCAACATGAATAAGAACTTAGCCTTGGTAACAAACTAGTTATATCGTTATAACATGTGCAGTTAAAGCGCTTAGCGGGTTCAATGCAGCGAAGGTGTAAAATGTCATAGTGGGGATAAAGCGAGAAAATAGCGAGGATATAGCGAACGACTCTAAAATAGCATATAAATCTCATTCTTAAGTTTTTACAAATATATAAATGATAATTAAATTAAAAACTAACATTCGATATAATTATAGTTATTGCACTCTTAATATTGTGCAAATATATGTAACGAACATAAACTTTTATTTAACTTAATTAAATTTAATAGAATATTAAAGTATTTTTGTTTCTAAAAATATATGTTAAAAAATCAATTAAAAACGAACTTAATAATTTTTTATAATGTACAAATGAAAGTTTTCAATTAATTTCTTTTATAGAACATATAAGGTTATATAGAAGATAGAGAGGGAATAACGGAATATAGCAGGACTAATGGGATATATCGGAAATAATGGAATGTAGTGGGCCATAAAGCTGAAAGACGAATATATGGGCAATTTCGGAAAGTCACAGCGGTAGAAATCTGATATGGGTTTACAACAGGGCAATAGCGGAGCATTAACTGTGCAAGTGATAACTTAGGAATCAATTTATATTTAGAGTTGTAAACGAATATTCAAAAAAAATCTGATATTCCTTTACTTTTGTATTTGAAAAGCATATAAATATCTGATATCCAAAAAGCTAATACGGATGCAGATACGAACGCATTTGTAAATTATCTGTTTGGTTTTTATCAAAATTATAATTTATTTTATGTGTAGTATACCATGATAAAAGGTTTGCATATCGTTCTGTTGAGTTGATGGTTTATATTATATGCATTTTACGCGTATCAATTGCTCAAAACTATTTATTACAATCATATTTATAAATTTTGCATATTTTATAATGATATGATTGAAAATAAAAATTTATGTTTTTTAATTTATCAATCGTGAATGGATAAGATAATTATCCTATATATATATATATATATATATATATATATATATATATATATGAGGATATCTGATATTCGAAAATGACTTCGAATGCAGATATGGATAGGACATTATCTAAACTTGATACCGATTTCACCTTCATTGCTTAAAAGCATACAAATGTAGTTGGACCCATAGTCTAATTTGCAATTATGCTATTGAGAGTAGAAAAGCGATAAGACTGCATTCTTTTTTGAACCGAAAAGGACAAATTAATGGGGATGAAGAAGGGAAAAGTTCGCAAAAAGAGAATGCGTTCTTTTTACGAAAGGGGAAATTTTATTATTTTGTTATTTATTTGTGTGTGGGTTTTTTTTTTTTTTTTTTGATGCAAAAGGTAGTAAACCATCTGATTCACGCCTTCATATATTTCAACCAAAGGACCATTATATTATCATCATCCGTGCATATAAACATGTACAAGCTAAAAAAAAACCAGACAGCAGGCAGAGCAAATACAACAGTGCACCCAAAAAGACATGGAGCATATACATATACATATTACATATACATATTACATATACAAAATACATAAAGCAGCAACAATAAAATAACAACCAAAGTGAGAAGAGCAAGCCTGTAGGAACCTATCAAGCTTAAGCACCGTCTCTTCCCCGTGCTCTGTCATGGACACGTGCAACAATAATATCCACATAATTCCACTTTTCATTGCATGTCCACATGAAAACATATTTGAGGACGGTGTAAATAATTTTATTAGGCTTTTTCATCTTGCATTTAAATTTCCTGGAGTTACGTTCATGCCATAAAATCCACACATAAGCAAAGTTAAGCAAGACAAAAAGGTGACGTTTAGGTGTAACAGCCAAAAAAGGGAAAATATGTTGGCAGAAACTAAATTGGCCCTTAATAAACGCGCCTAACTCTAGATCTGTGTCCAGGTAAACCAAACATTTAGTCCAGACGTAGAAAGACGTTGTTTATTTGTGTTATTATTTTATTTATGCTAATTATTTTTAAATACAGAATATAGAATACAACATATGACATATGAAATATATGTTCGTAGTTGAGAATTCACAATACAAATGTAGAAAAAATATATAGAATAACAAATGAAGAAAATAAAATACAGATAAAATAAACTACATGTTCCTTCTCTATTTGATAACAAGTTAAATAACGATCTTTCTCAGCTGCTTGGGGTGCCAGCAAAGCATGCAAAAGATTGTAACATTTGCTATCATACTCAGCTGAACAAATAGCGACCTGTCATTGCTTATAATCGCTACCATCCTGCTTTGCTTCCATGCACCTAGCAAGAGTCAGATCATGCAAAGAACTGTCAACAAATATAGAACAACCACTAGTTGATCGTTGTCTAGGCGCTCTGTAACTGGTGATCCCAGTAATGATATCGACTACTCAAGAATAGGAAATACCAGATCATTAATAGAAAGAAGTTAGAGGGTGAGGAATAAAAAGAAAGAATGTTAGAATACAAGAAGAAGAAGAACACTACAGAACAGAAACAGAGTGAACACGAATCTCACAGAGAAATGAATAAAATATGTTATGTAACATAAATTTTGAAATACAAAATTGTATTTATACTTACATATATCATCAGAGTACATCACATATATACCACAGTGGAAATAAAGTCTATATATATCTAATGTTGAAGCCTCCTACTCCAAGCTCCTCCAAGTATATTTGAAAAATCTCGACTACTTGACTGCCCATACAAATTTGGGCACCCAAGAGTTTAGGGTAAAACAAAATAAACTCTGGGTCAGTCATGGGACCGGTGTGAGTAAACTCCAACCGTTTGGTTGAACTTTTAAAAAACTTTTAAAAGAAATGGTAATCGTAAGACCAATCCACATGTAAAGACGGATGTTTTTTTACCTTACGATAACCCAAAACATTCTTTTAAAACAATATTATTTTGATATTATAATATTGTTTATTACAAGTAAATAGCAATCTAGCAGAACGTTTGCATCTCACGCTCTACATATTTAATATACAATCAAAACTGCGGGTTCTTATTGGAGAATGGATTTCCCACTATGACAAGGTATGGAACCACGTTTCGATCAGTGTACTTTAGAGGGGATACACTGGAGTTCAACAAGAACATTTTGCAACTCCGCCACACATGGCCGGCCATTCATTTCACTTGAATGTTCCAAATATATTGTCACCTTATGGTTGGTATACCAATATAACCGTTATCGGGAGATACAGAAGCGAACGAAGAAAAAAAATGAATATTCTCTAATGGTGACAATATACCCTAGTTGGGAGCGACCCACTTAGCCATGCTTCCTACCCGATTTTTTTTATTCTGCGGTTGATGAGGCCTGAGGTCATAGCATATTTTTTGGAGCATCTGGCCACCATTCACTTTGAATGTCACATCGTCAAACCCGCTAAATCACATATTGATTTCCCCAAAATACCACGGGTATAAAGCTAAGAGAAATAAATTCCTCTACCACCAAATGTGAATACATTTGAAGAAATCAACTTACGCGATTAGATATACTATGTTAGACATTCGTCCATACACGTTGTCCTAGGACTAGAAAAACCGAAGACACTATTCAGTAAATCTATCTTAGGCAATTTCTACCTAGGATTGCCATAACAGCCCTTGCATAAACTCCGTCTTTAATTATCTTCAATATATTTGATTCGCAATGCTAATGCCCATACGAAGTAGTTTCAAATGATAAGCCTGATCTCGGTCTCTCTGTATTGACAACAGAAAAATGATAAAAAACTTCGATAGTCGGTTATTTAACTACCAAAAGAAAACATCTATAAACAACGATCTTATTTTTAGTTGGAAATTATATCGATCAACCATCACTCAAAAATGAATCCCTTTTAATTAATTTATCATTAGTTCTTCCATTTCCCAATTTCCTTTCAATATCTCTACCCAGATAATCCTTCAATTTTTTTAGCCTCTCACGATTCTTGGAAAACGTTTCTATCTATTTAAACTATTTATTTTCTATATTCCAGGAAATATTTCTTATCAATGTCGGAAAACATTTCCATATATTCTCAAACTTCGTTTTCTATGTTTAGAAAATATACGTTATCTTGGGAAAACATTTTTGTTTCTTATCCACTAATCACTATCCTTTCACATTCATCGGCCCCTAACCGAAAACTAGTAAGAAACAATTCCCTAAGTATCAACCTCGAAGACCGAAACCAACATCATATTGATACTCAACAAACCATTCACTTAACTAATCTTTGGTCAATTTATAATTTCCTTAATTTCATTTCGTAATTTCTTATCAAATCATTTCTTATGAAACTCTCGGATTTGGTTTACGAATCCACTTCTTTTATAGAAAAATATTGATTATAACGATAACATTATAATCCTTGGTTCCAAAATATTTAATTTTACAATATAACTTTGATTCATTACTTTGAATTAATAATAAATAAATAATCTTCATTTAAAAACAGAAAGTAAATATTACATCCCTAAATTCAACGTCTAACTCTCCTTCAAATAATTCCTATTTGATTAACGTTTTGAACGTCGGAATAATTTACCATTTCAGGTCAATTCAATTTCTAAATTCATTTATGAATTTATTATTTCCAAACATCACCAATTTCCTTTATAATCATTCCAATTTGCAAAACCTTTGCTTTTAAACCGTTATTCACTTTTAAACGTGAATATTATTTCTTTACTAAAATCTAGACTCATTTTATCAAATCAATCTTGATTTGTATTTAAAATTACCATTACAGGTCAAAATCCATTTATCGAGCTATTTTATAAATTCATATTCATATTCCACTGCATAACTCCGTTTACAAATAACTTCTTGTTAATTATATATCAAGTTTATAATTTAATCTCTATTACATATTCGATTATAAATTATTGGTTTCAAATCAAATATTGACTATCTTGTCAAATTCTGAATAATATAATATATAATTTCGAAAAATACATTATATTAACAACATTCGACATCGTCGAATTTTAATTACAAATCCATATGGTTTTATTTCAATTCTATTCACATTTTGAACATCGAAATTCATTGTTTTCGTTTGAAACAATTCCCCAATTTCCTCTTCCTAAATTCATTTTTATATTTCCAAATTATTTAATGATAATTATTCTACTTTATTTCTAAACATTCATTAAAATCAAGCTAATTGTTTTAATATAGTTAAAACAAGTTATTATATTCTAGTCCATTCGAAATTAATTTCTTATTTAAAAATAGATCTTGTCTTTTCAAAACCTAAATCATTTCCCAATATATTTCACGGTATTTAAATATCAATTATTTCAGGTCAATGTTATTCAAACATCCCAATCACACAATAATCAGCCATGGATTATTTGTCACATCATATAATGTAATATATGAATATCAACAATAAACTGTTGAGGAATCCAGTTGGATTCCTCCAACTTGTTTCCCTACATCCCCAGATGTTAATCTATATAACTAATCCCAATTTCATATCAATATGAAATATAATAATAAACAGAATCGGCATATAAGTGCATATATTATTTCAATCAATTAGTTAGCCAATCATCCGAACTACCATCACACAAACATTCAATCATTATTTATCAATAACGTTTATAATATTATAAAACTGGATAGAGTTAGTAAGTTACTCAATTTGTCATTAACCATTAAAAATCGACTATGATCGGTTGATTAAATCGGACGTTTAATTCCACTATAAATTTTAGTGAACTTCATATTGTTTCAGACTAGTTTCATTGTGTAACCTACAATCATATGATCTCAACGGATCTTATTTTGTACGATTCTGATATCTATGAAAAGGTTATTATAATTACAAGTTACTATATATGTTTAAACTAATTTTTTGATTAATTGGGCCTTACCTATCTATAACCGACCCACGTCTCTCCACCCTACCCATTTCAACAGTTTCTTCTTCCACTATATTAATATTTCGTACCCATTTTCCTTCTTATTTTTTTTTTTTTTTCTAAATTGGGCTTTGCACTTTAAAGCCGGTCCATTGCCCAAGCCATTCAACCTAGTAGAAATAGTACTCCCTCTTCCTCCTGCTTTAAAACATGTCGCTCCAGTATGTATCAAACGCCATAGATGAATCTTTGAGATATCCAAACTTCCTCCACGATCCATTGTTTGCACAAAACTACCACCGTTTCGATCTCCATTCAGAACTCTATCAACCTATGCAGCTCCGATTATCCCCATGGAAATGCGTCGCCAAGCCATCCCAGCTCCTACAGTGCTTTCGAGCGTCAGTTTTTATCACTGACTTGACCCAAAATTTTCAAACGAGTGCTCTCTCCCCTTACAAACTCATGTACGTACTTACATTCTCGAATCAATGCTCCCTTCATCAAAAATCTTTAACCATATGCTTACGGTTCTAAAACACAGAGGAAAAGAAAACTTGCGCACCCTTCGAAAATAATTTATGGATGAAGATCAGGAAGTTTAACTGATCTCATATACACAAGCTTTGAATTTAACAGTGGAGAATCGACTTCGTTTTAATATTTGAAGCTTTCGAAATGTTTGGATAAGATTTTCTGAAGAGAAAGAAAAGAAGGATCGCCTCTGTATTTACAATTTTTATTTTGATTCTCAAGATTTTTAATGGGGGGTTAGATTTGTGTTGAATTAGAAAAGCTTGGTTTTGCTGAAAAGAAGTAAGTACGATACCCTGTATATATAGGGTTGTAAAACTTGGATGCCAAGTATTAATCGTATATGTTAGGACTTGTTATTTCTGTTTAGGCATGTAGTGGGCATGGTTTGCTGCGTGATTTTAGTTTTGCAGATAGGTTAGGTTAGTGTTAAGTTTTGACTTAACATAGGTAGCCTGCAACCCTGCATTAAATTTTCACAGGTAGCTGGTTTGATTTCGAAAGTGTAGTTGGGTGATGATAGGTTGTTTCGAACTGTCTTTAGGTAGTTTCAGCCTTTTAGTCATGCTTCAGGCATTTGCAAAGATTTAAAAGCCTAGGGTGGCTAGCACATGCGTTCAGTTTTGCACAGTGCAGGCAACGTTAGGGTACATATATGTAAACGTGGGTTATATATTTTTATTTAAGTTTTAAATATTGGTATCCCTTTACACACTACTTCATATACTTACCAGCTACCAACGACAAAAATAAATATAGTTTTGTTGAGCAATGTGCTACGATCTCAGAAATATAATAAAATAGACAAGTTAACTTATTTTGTGAAATCCCAAAAATGCTGATTTAGGGTGCAAAATACATTAAATGAAAGATTGCTTATTTTCCAAATTAAAATTTGTGAAAAAATCTATAAATTAAATTAGGTATACATCTAACAAATCTTATTAAAATTTGAACGATAATTTATTATATTTAATAAATCATTATGGTTCATAAAAGATTCCATAACGACTTTCTGGAAATTTGATTTGAATATAACTCACAATTTATAACATAAAATCTCCATTTTTCATTTCCATTAGAAAAATATAGTATAATAAATTCGAACGTTTATTGTTCCAAAGAAATCCGACTTATAAAGAATCATGTATAAACGTTTAAAGTTGAAAACGTAATATTACGAACTAACACGACGTTACGAGCTCGATTATAATTTTATATTATAAATGATACGCTCAATTGTCATTTAATTAATAAATTCGTTATTTTAACTCAAATATAAATTCAATTAAATATCTTAAATTATCTAATTCACACAATATTGCCAATTCAGCTATTTCCGACTATTTTAGAATTAAATTGTATTATTCCCCTGTTTATATTAATTAAATATTCAAAATATTTGAATTCAAACCATTAAAATAATTAATTATTAAATCACTAAAATTCCGGGACGTTACAGTTTCGTTAGTTGATGGTTGATATTATATGCATTTAAGGCGTATTAATTGCTCAAATTTTTTTTATTATAATCATATTTATAGATTTTGCATATTTTATAATGATATAGTTGAAAATAAAAAATTATGTTTTTTATTTTTCAATTGTGAATGGATACGATAATTATTTTATATATATATATATATATATATATATATGTGTGTGTGTGTGTGTGTGTGTGTGTGTGTGTGTCTTATATTCGAAAATGACTTCGAATGTGGATACAAATAGAACATTATCTAAACTTGATACGGATTTCACCTTTATTGCTTAGAAGCAAACAAATGTAGTTGGACCTATAGTCTAATTTGGAGTTATGGTATTGAAAGTAGAAAAGCGATATGAGTGCGTACTTATTTGAACCGAAAAGGGCAAATTAAAGGGGATGAAGACAGGAAAAGTTCGAGAAAAGAGAATGCGTTCTTTTGTACGAAAGGGACAATGCGAAAGGTGAAATGTTATTATTTTGTTGTTTATTTGTGTTATTATTTTATTTATGCTAATTATTTTTAAATACAATATATAGAATACGACATACGACATATGAAATAAACATTCATAATGGAGAAGTCACAATACAAATGTAGAAGAAAAAAATCGAATAACAAATGCAGAAAATAAAATACAGATAAAATAAACTACATGTTCCTTCTCAACTTGATAACAAGTTAAATAACAGTCTTTTTAAGTTGCACGGGGTGCCATCAAAGCATGCAAAAAATTGTAACATTAGCTGTCATACTCAGCTGAAAAAAAAATGACCTCTCATTGCTTATAATCACCACCCTCCTGCTTTGTTGCCATGCACCTAGCAAGAGTCAGATCATGCAAAGAACTGTCAACAATTATAGAACGAGCACCAGTTGATCGTTATCTAAGCGCTTTGTGACTGGTGATCCCCACAGCATCAGTTTGCATAAATTTGTGCTTCAAACTGTAGTTGAGCATGGGGATTTTGTAGAATAATGAACTGATATTTATCGATTCGCATGCAGCCATTAAAAATCACTTTCAACTGCCTAAAACAAACAGCGAGGCATGTCTGTATTTGTGATACCTCGATGCAAACATATTCCATTATTCGTCGGATTCATCGACGTGTCCTGTTTTCATTTCAGAAGACAGTTGGAATCTATAGCAGATTGTTCCATGGGTTCCGCTCACGTTTCAAATTGGCGAACTTGTTTTTCATTTGCCCAGCGTTGTACTCTAGATCAGTTAGTTTGTTGAACAAAGTGGCAATCTCTTAGTACCATTGTGCAACCCGGTGAGTACGCATATCAGTGATTCGAAACAATTGAAAAAAATTAAATATGGAAGATAAGAATACGAAAGAAGCAAATATAAAAAAAAATAAACCTAAAACAATCGAAGTTGAAGCTTGCAAAAATTGATAAGATTTCGAAATTTAAATATATAGTTTGGTGATTCTTAAATAAAATTAGCTTGTTTACATAGGGAATGAAGGAGATATGACAGTGACCGTTGGAATTCATTCTATTCGCGGCAGATGGCGGTCGATATGTCGAACGCATCCAATGTAGACGTAAAGAATTCCAATATCGCTTTGATTGAGCAATTCGGTGGGGTCTATGTTTGACGCATCGGGCGTCGACGTCTACTACGTGAACTGTCCATTTAAATAAATGTGGTTGTTGAAAGGACCCCACATTTGGTTAAGGGGAGGATAATTTTAAGGAGACCCCAGCTTAAATTTTTTTATTAAGGGAGGATCTGGTTTATTTTAATGAAAAAGAAAAAAAAGACATAACTGACTCTACCTTGTCACTTGTGTTAAACCCTAACTTACTAAATTTAGCACAAGTAACAAACTCGTGAATTACTAAACATCACAATATACATATTCTATACAACATACTAGATCAAAATTTTCATTTCTGCATTTATTTTAAATTAAGCATACCAATTACAATTATTTACCTGATCAGATGCCTTTTGATTTCCAATGTAACATTTTTGTGTTTCCATTACATTAACTATATCCATTTTTATTTTTATTTACAACATTGAATTGTAAGCATTAACTAAGATTTAGGTTTTATGGTTTATATTAATGCGGCTTATAGGAGGCTAGTATTGAAATTTTAATTTATATGTTTAAGGGGGGCTATTTTATTCTGTCCTCCCCATAACAATTATACAATAAATAAAAAATGGTTCTTCCTTTAATCAAATGTGTAGTACCTTTAACAATTTCTTAAATAAAAAGAGACTATATAAGAATTTACATTAAAATTAATACTGGCGAAGAAGCATGTCTCAGTTCACAAGGATACGTCTTCATCTCATTTCAGTAAAAATCTATACATAATTTTCTCGTTTGGTGATCACAAGAAGGAGAGCATGTGTAACTTGTCAAGTTAGTGAAGCATTATACTTAATTACGTGCTTCCATCATGCCGCATACGTCAGTATGCATACGACAAGTAATGACTTGGAGTTGGACGAACATATGCATTTAGTTTTTTTTTTATTTCGTTGTTTTTACAATAACATTGATAGCGCATGCTTGATAGCTCTTCTCTAATATTCAGAAACTACACTGGCACAGGTGCATTTTGTGTCTAGGTTCAGTGAATAGTCAAAATGGCACGGGCCCATTTTGCGTCCGGGTACAGTGAATACTCAAGGTGGTGGTGATACGAGATAATATAATAGATAGGTAGAGCAACGTGATGTTACAATATTGTTGTTGAATTTATTTGATTATGTCCAAGGTCATAAAGTATATTTTTAAAGTGAAACTCTAAATCTCTATTAACTATCCATTAAATATTTAATAGTAAAACAAAAAAATTAAAAAAATTCATTAATTCCAAGGTTTTCTTTAGTTCTCTTTTAATATTCTATTTTCAAACTAGTTTATCGCTTTATATTTATTTAACAATATTCTTCGATCATCTTACATCTTGGTATGGGCATTTTAAAGTTCATACAATTATTTACATATAATTTAACAGTTGACTTTCAATATTTTACATTTTAGTTCATATATTTAAACTAATTACATAACTCAAAATTTAAGTAATTAATATTTCTTTTATATACCAAAAAATGATTTTTTTTTTCTTAGTTCTCTATTTTCCTATTTTAGAATCTCTCATTAATTCCAAGATTTTTCTCTATTTTCCTTAGTTCTCTATTAATATTCTATTTTCAAACTAGTTAAGCGCTTTATACTTATTTACCAATACTCTTACATCATCCTACATCTTGGTATGGACATTTTTAAGTTCATACAATTATTTACATATAATTTAACAGTTGACTCTTGGTATTTTATATTTTAGTTCATATATTTAAACTAATTACATAACTCAAAATTTAAGTAATTAATATTTCTATTATATACCAAAAAATGATTTTTTTTCCTTTTCTTTTTTAAATTGCTCTATGTACCCACACTTCAAATTTTCTATAATCATCTAAGTGCTTCTCAATTTTTTACATTTAATACCATATATTATAATTAATTATATAATATTATAATAATTTAAATAATTTTAGCAATTTACATTCATTTATTCGCCAAATAAATCACGTCAAGATTTACCATACTTATATTAACAGAAACAAGTAAAAAATAATCATTCAAATATATAACTATGTTATTCACATAGCTTACGTACGCGTAACTAATTGACACAAGTACAAAGTCAAATTCGTTTATGTCAATATTTTTACTTTGTATTGCATTGTAATATTAAAGTCAAATGCCCATTTTTTAAAAATTTATTTCGTTATTTACAAAACACTGCACAATATCACATAACATTGTATATTTGAGTGCGCATGTTTAAATTAATTATGAGATTTTGAATTTACTAAAGAAAACAGTAAATTATAGTTAAATCAAATATCAAATTAATGCTAAATATGACGTTTTAAATGTAGATTGTGATCATGTCAACAAAAGCAGTAAAAATAGTTTTCATTCAAATTTAAAGTTAATTAAGATCACACAATATAAACAATATATGTAAAATATAATAGCAAATTCAATATATTATTCATTTACCTCAATAAATTTAGTGTGGTGCTAAGGGCATCTCAATTTCCACTTCCTATTACCACAACTAAAAAATTAAAACACATTAAATTTTGTATGCTTCCAAATACCTGCATTGATCTATTTCCAATCTCTCACAAAATCATTGATTACTTAATTAATCACGTATTCAGCTCTAATCTAAAACCCTAATTCTACGTTCCTTTATCGTTGTTGCTTTTCACGGTTCCAAAATTCATCTTCACTTCTTCCATTTTGCTAAATTCGATTTTTATTGACCACTTTTTTATTTGCAACCATTCATTCTTGTAGTAGCGTAGAATTCGATGAAAAAAAAGATGGATGAACACGTCGAAAACAAAATTCATGACAGTATAGGGTTTTCGAAAGAGAAAGAACGGATGAAATGAAGCTGAGAGGTAGAAATAGGTAATAGGGTGGTAGCCCATATTTTTTAGTCTGAGGTAATAGGAAGACTGGAAGGGTAATTTTTGTGGTATTTTTTAGTTGTGGTAATAGGAAGAGAAAATTGGGGTTCCCTTAGCACCACACTAAATTTATCATACATACATCAAATAAACAATAGGAAACCTATTCCCTGTTCTTTCCCCTTTATGTTGAAACCCAAGTGCAACGGTGGGTTAGGTTTGCTTTCCTTACCTCAGTGGAACCAAGCAGTGATTATCCCTCTCTTCAATAACTTCGTTGCTAGAAAAGAGAGTCTATGGGTTATTGGCTGTTCAATGTTAGAAAATAAGAAATTCTGGATTATGGACATCCCAGTGAATTGTAGTTGGATGTGGCGTTGGTTGTTGGGGTCACGCACCAAATTCTTGCCTCATATTCAATATAGCATTTGTACTTATGGCAAGGTGAGCTTCTGGGATGACCCATGGATCAAGAAGGGTATTATTTTATCAAGAACTGTACTGCATGAACATATTTTTCAATCAGGTATACGCAGGAATGCCCTTGTCTCTTTTTTTCCTGGCCAATGGTGTTGTTTCACTTCCATACACTTCGAATTATGCTTTGAGAACTCAATGGGATAGTCTCATTCAGTTTGCAACGTATTCAGTGCATGATAAAATCACTTGGGTTGGGTCTGAGAATGGTATCAGATGTGTATATGCTTTGCTAATGGATTCTGATTCTATGCCAACGTGTTTGTGCTATAAAATTGTCTGGAACACTGCAGCTATTCCTAAAGACAATTTCATGTTCTGGAAAGTCAAACATGGTGCTCTATTAAATTTTCAGAGGCTCTCCATGTTAGGTATGCAAGTTTCTAGTGTATGTTTATTTTGTGATGTAAGTGAGGAAACTGACAACCACTTATTTGTTGAATGCAACTTTATCTATCTTCTGTGGTGGAAACTTCTGCAGTACTTTAGAGTTGTAAATTTTCCCACTGTATCAGACCTGCAATAGTTAGTGAATCTCAAATCTACTAGATGAAGAAAGGATTTGCACATCTTTTTCCTTGCTATGCATCAAAAAAATTGTGAAGCTAGTCTGGGATGAAAGTAATAACAGAGCTTTCTTGCTCAAGAAGAAAAGAAATGATGAATTCTGGCAACTGCTCAAGTATGAAATTATGAAGGAGCTCACATCTTCCCCCTTCCCATTTGAAAGCACTTTTGTTGTTGGATGACTGGAATTGTTTTTGTAATTTGTACTTCTTGCTTTCCTTGTGTGTTTGTTGTTTTTTTTTGGATTATGCATTGTTTTTTTGTGTATTTCTCTTCTATTTTAATAAATGTGGTAGGGGTCCACTCAACCCCGCTTGCCTTGCCCAAAAAAAAAAAAATCAACGTTAAATACATGCATTTCATTATTTTTACAATTATTTACTGAACTTCCCTAATTCTTTCATGATGTTTTATATTTAAATCCATATATTTGAGCTATTGATGAAATCTAAAATTAATATTATTTAAACAATCTTAGTGAATATTATATTTGTAACACCCCGCCTCCGCTAGGGTCACTCGCAAAGGAATGCACTAGCTTTAGAGGGGCATTATTGGTAAACATGCACAGAAATATCACAAGACAGAACATATAAAATAGCGGAAGTAAAATCAAACTTTCATAACATGAATAAATAAGGTCTAACGCCTTTTACATCAGAGTACATCAAAACCTGTCTTGCAATAGTAAAGAAGCATAAAGACATTTTCGAAAATTATTCCCCAAGTAAAACAGTAAAGTAGCCATAGCCAAGAAAAGTCCAAGCCATCCATGATGACCTTCAAGCAGAAGAAGTCCGAATTAAACAACAGTATTTCCTCCCTGTAACCTGGGAGTGGGGGGGGGGGAAACGGAAGACAAGAAGCGAAACAAAACGGGTCAGTCAAAAAGACTGAGTAAGCCCTATCTACTATCAGCATAAAAACTAGTAAAGTTAACTGACATGAGAAACTGAGATGAACATAAGCATGATGACAAGATAGATAAGCTAAATCAAAATAACAGGATGAACTACTGAACTCAGATAAACTAAGGTGTCATGATAAATTACGATGTCAAGATAAAACAAGGTATCCCATCGTCAGGTTCCTATCAAGTATAATATCCCCAAGATATCTATCACGTATAACGTCCCATGGTATCTATCCTGTATTTTAGCTCTGCACCTACCATACTAGTATCCCCACCGTATCATATGTTAACCATGAATGACCCTTACTCAAAAGTCGTGTAATGGTTCATGTCAACCTAATATATCGCATTTATAGGTTACTTAACTCATATGTTTCTTTCCATGTAAATGTTCAGTTCCTTGCCGTAGACCGTACAGGCTTTCCCATGAGGTTCTATACTACTCCAATGTAATTCCATGATCCTTAAGCTCGTTTGGACTGTTACCCTAGACCTAGCTAGGCTTTCCCAACATGAATCATCGTTTGTGCAACTAGGACTTATGCCACCTAGGACCACTAGTGATTATGCTTACCTATTGCACGTTTTCGTATTTCGGTTTGGGTTCAACCACCCAGGGCCACTAGGAATTACGCTAACCATCAACCGCGCCCTTTTTCCCACGCATTCATCGTGAATCGTTTTTCCATGACTGTATGCACATGTATCACATCGTGCCATCCGAGTCCTGTCACAGGGCAGATCAAGAAATACAGGACTCGGTCGGGAGCTTTCGATTTATCTGCCGATGCAGATGCTAAGGTCTGTTTTTCCTGTACGTGGCTATGGTCCCACGAGACCACTCCCTCAACTAGTGAAAGACAAGACAGGATAAATCCTGTATGAGAACACACTACTGGCCAACCCACAATCCTAGCCTTACCGCAACCATAATTAGATAGCAATTATGGTTTTTTGGGTGTTCTCTGCCTTTCCGTACGTACACGCTTGACCAAAGATGGTAGGTAGCCTGACGAAATGCTATCTAGGGCACGACCGTGTATCGTCGACTATCCCCTATCCATCCCCGTCTTTAGGTTGCTCGTATAGCAACCAAGGCATACTCTTGGTTCTTCTAACGCAGACCTTAACCTCTCAAGAGCCTAGTGTGATCACCTGGCAGCTCACAGAGGGATACCAAGAATATCCTCACGTTCCCCGAAGTCGCTGCTTCGTTACCCAGTTCGCTGGAGCCTTTATCTAAATCAGATAACTTGCTCCTACTCGTGTGCTTAAACGATGACCTACCGTATCGGGTTACTCATCCAATCTATGAACTGGTCCAAAATTCCTTGACTAAGAATTATTACTTAGCTATTCTCCAACTAAGGTTTACCACTTAGCTTATTCCCGTTATTCTTGTTGATTACGGTTATCCACATAATTCTCTGAACTAGGGTTTATATAATGGATTAAGTGTCACTTAAGTTCATGACTTAATCCCGTCTACAAATCATGTCAAAATTGGCTAAGTATCCAAGTCCAAGACTTAACCCTACAAACCATGTTCAGGTTGGTTAAGTAAGTACTAACTTGACCCTATCAAATTACTGAGTCAAATTGGTCAAGTGTATTCAAACGATTCGTGACTTAGCCTTATCATGTTATCACGTTAGATTGGTTAAGTATTGGTTAACTTAACCTTATCAAATAACCGAGTTGGAGTGTTTAAGTATAGGTTACTTAATCACTTCAAAATTACCGAGTTAGATTGGTTAAGTGTTGGTTAACTTAACCACTTCAAAATCACCGAATTGGATGGGTTAAGTCTAGGTTAACTTAACCACATCCCCTAACTGTATTATACGGTTAAGTGTAATTAGGAAAGCTTAATTAACCGTATCAAATTCACGTGTTGGTTTGGTTAAGTGTTGGTTAACTTAACCCCGTCCACTAGTCGTATAAAAATGGTTAAGTGTCATTAGGCAAATCAAGTTACTTAACCTACCCAACCTTGTCATGTTTTGTTAAGTATCGTTAGCCTAATCAAATTACTTAACCCATTTGTCCATGTCATATTTGGTTAAGAATCATTAATCAAATTAACTTAACACCATTATGTGGCATTAATTAATTCAATGTACCTTAACCTCTCACATTAGACTTTGTTGCGGTTACTAGTTAAGCCGGTTGGTTCCGGGTAGATTTCCACCACAACTTGGTCTAACCTCGGGATCAAGGTACAACATGACCAACTTCTCACATTGGGTCCTATTGTTTGTAGCAACTAGTTAAGCCGGTTGGTTCCGGGTAGATTTCCGCTACAAACTCAACCCAACCTCGAGTTGGCCACACTTATATTATCTAAGTGTCATGTCCATTATGTTTCCAACACATATTACAAGTTTTCAAGAATTTGGGTAGACCTAACTTAATAGGTAAATTCCCAATTCCATAGTATGCGTAGACCTAACTTAATAGGTAAATTCCCAATTTCATATTTTCAAGCATACTTACATGTCAAGTTCCATGTTATATTTCAAGTCATGTTTTTAAGTTATATTTTCATGTCATTAGAAATTACTCATAACATAACCCAACGCTTTTAAACTCGCATATACGTTCGCAACAACGTAATGGATTAAAAGAAGAGACTTGGCAAAGGCATGACAAAAATGGATATTAAGCCACAAGTTAATCATGGTGGCAAATGAGGCACAAATGTGTTCATTAACTTGCATGTTACATTCTTAAGCCTCAAAAATATGTATAAACCCAAACTTGGCACATAAGCGAATCATGGTGACAAAAGACATGGAATGATGACTAGTAACTCGCATATATCATCATATAAGGGTTATGACTTCATATGCAAGTTGACATAAAGGTTATGAGGGTTCTCATGTTGCATAATGCAACATTTCAACATAAAGGTTGTAGCTTTTAGCCCACAAGATCAAGATAATGACTTCATAAACTTGCATGACATGATAGCATGTATCATACTTAATGATCAAACCCAAACTTGCAACATGAAAATTTAACTTCATAGTTAATATCTAAGAGTAGGGAAAGGGCTTACATTGCTATGAAGGCACAAATCGAAATGCAAAACAAAGATTGAGACGAAGCTCTTATGCAATCAAATAAACCCAATATGAAAGCTCCAAATCAATAAAAAAAAAAACCCATCTTGATGAACAAAGATCAAAGCTTTAGCCTTGAAATCAACTTGAGAAGCTCTCATACTAACATAGAGACTCTCTAACACTCACATGATCATGAAACCTCTCATAGAAATGAAGATAGAAACTTTGGGCAAGAGGATGGAGGCTAGGGTTTTGAGTGGAGGCCATGAGAGGAGCAATTTTGGCATAGTTTAGTTGCATGAATGAATAATGAGGATTTTAGGAGAGGGTTAGGGGCTTATTTATAGAGATTAGGATTAGTTAGGACCCTTAGATTAACCCTAGGATCAACCTGAACCATCAGATTTCGAACCAGGCCCAATAACCTAGCCAAAACAGAAAACAGGTGCACCAGGCAAAACTGCCCGACCACCATAAGTCGACACCCAAGTCGACAGGGCTGTCGACTTGGGTCATGCCATGTCGACTCCCAAGTCGACAGCCCTGTCGACTTGGGGTGGCTGGCGGGAATTTTCCCACCTAGCCTTCTAGGCCAAATTTTCGAAATTAGAACTCGTTTTTGAACTTGAATTTTCTGAAAACTTCGTCGGACCATAACTTGGTCATACGGACTCCGATTCTCGAAAACTCAGACTCTATTTCGCGTATTTTTCCGAGACGAACGCAATGGCATAGCCCGTTTTACTTGATTCAGAATTTAAAATTAAATTCTTCCTTGATTCTCGTCTTAACATGTTATCGAAATACGGGTTGTTACATTCTCCCCACCTTTTAGGATTTCGTCCCCGAAATCTCCAAGTTAGGAAGAACATATCCTACCATCCATCATTCATCTACTCAAAACATCATCCACAAGCAACCATTGTCCTTAGATGATTTCTAATGCAGTATGAATATATGCAAAACGTGTGTGTACATGTTCCTTAGCTAATGCTAATGATCAGGCCTGAATAATCTTTCTAATGCAAAATAGGTATAGTGCCATGGATCCAGCATGTATGCAAATAGTCCTAGTCATATAGATACTATATGCGTGCACAATCATTCATTCATATGCAACAACCGCATGATAATACATTCGATTTCATCCATAAACAAGTAGAAATACTCGTGCATATGCAATATGAAATGTGACCGAGTCGAGCTAGTATCTAATGTGTATTCGCGCATCCACGAGCAACCACTTGCAACCATATCAATCATAACATGTTTCAAATACATGTTTACATCCATAGGGTTCTACCTAGGATTCCCTGGAACAGGGTCGAGAAGATAAACAAGACAAACTCCTTACGGGGTTTGTAACAGAAAATAGGACCGAGAGGATGTCCACAAAAGATAGCCTACAAGTAAGCCCTACAGAAAACAGGGATCAAGGATATACTCCCAAAAAGAGATATCATGCGCGTATCTAGTCTTTGACCATCAAAGTCGTATTTCCTTGAGCTTAATTCCATTGTGCCTTGACCGTCTTTTAACTTCGCGATTTCGTAGCTTCTTTTTTCCTGTTTCCATAACATGAGCTGGAACTCATTTCTTCGTTGCCTCTCGTTCCACTTGCACTTATCCTTTTTCTAGAATACTTGGCGCAAACATGACTGCGTACTCATGATCTCATGCAAGCTTTCCAAAATTCACTAGTGAATATTGGATCTCGTTTATATACTATAAGGTATTCCATGTAGAAGAACTTTCTCTTGAAAGTAAACAGATGTCAACCAGGTTATCAAGCGCACTTACTAGGGTGATCTCTATAACCCATGCATAAATGAAGTAAACCATCCGTCTTATCGGCGAACACCACTCGATCGGGCTTCAAATTTCCAATAAAGGCATCAAGGGATTCTAAGTAACTAGTCATGACAGAACCTCAAAAAGGTTACACGATACTTCGAGGGTATTACCAAGGCTAGTCAAAAGGTCTAACTACCCTCCTATCAAAACCGAGAGTGGCACCCCCTACTGGATAACCACTTCATCCCTAGAATCCATCCATAGCTTATAAACATAAGCATTATTTCCAAACTCAACACTTGGCATAGACATTCTCAAATCCAAACAAGTCATGTATAAATGGACTGATTCTCCAATAGGACTTTGAGACAAAAATGGGATTCTCTATTACGCTAGTACTTAAGGTGCAGAGACTCAACTATCGAAGCAGACTTAAATGATACGAAAAACGAAGTCCTAACGGGATGATAGAGAAGAAAAGCTAAACCTTTAACAAGATCGTTACCCTCCTTCCGAGGTACCCTAGAAATGAGAGCATACTATTGCCCTCCCGATGATCTTGTCCTTGTCCCATAATACTTAACTATCCGCCCCGTTTTACCATGCCAGAGGTACTCTCTCGTCATGGGTTTCATTGTTCATCTTTCTCCCTCCTTTGAGGACTAAGCCATACCACAAGTTGCTCATCCTTAAGCTCGTATCCTTTATCCTCTTTCTCACTATCCTTTCTTATAACGCGGCCACTGGTCTCTCGAGAACCACCTCCATCGTATGGAAAGCACTTTCGTAGATAGAAAAGACTAGTCGCAGTTAAAACCACTGTGACTACAGATGGAGGAAAGAAAGGAAAAGAGATTCAATTAAGGAAACAAGGATAGTGCTAATGGCCTTTGGGGAATAGCCTTTTTTTCTTTTAAAAGAATTTTTTTTTGAAAAATGCTTCTTTGTAAACGATTTTCAAATAGTTTTCAGAAGGTCTTTAAAAACTTTTGCCCAGTCAGGTAACCTTCTGCTCTGATACCACGTGTAACACCCCGCCTCCGCTAGGGTCACTCGCAAAGGAATGCACTAGCTTTAGAGGGGCATTATTGGTAAACATGCACAGAAATATCACAAGACAGAACATATAAAATAGCGGAAGTAAAATCAAACTTTCATAACATGAATAAATAAGGTCTAAAGCCTTTTACATCAGAGTACATCAAAACCTGTCTTGCAATAGTAAAGAAGCATAAAGACATTTTCGAAAATTATTCCCCAAGTAAAACAGTAAAGTAGCCATAGCCAAGAAAAGTCCAAGCCATCCATGATGACCTTCAAGCAGAAGAAGTCCGAATTAAACAACAATATTTCCTCCCTGTAACCCGGGGGGAGGGGGAAACGGAAGACAAGAAGCGAAACAAAACGGGTCAGTCAAAAAGACCGAGTAAGCCCTATCTACTATCAGCATAAAAACTAGTAAAGTTAACTGACATGAGAAACTGAGATGAACATAAGCATGATGACAAGATAGATAAGCTAAATCAAAATAACAGGATGAACTACTGAACTCAGATAAACTAAGGTGTCATGATAAATTACGATGTCAAGATAAAACAAGGTATCCCATTGTCAGGTTCCTATCAAGTATAATATCCCCAAGATATCTATCACGTATAACGTCCCATGGTATCTATCCTGTATTTTAGCTTTGCACCTACCATACTAGTATCCCCACCGTATCATGTGTTAACCATGAATGACCCTTACTCAAAAGTCGTGTAATGGTTCATGTCAACCTAATATATCGCATTTATAGGTTACTTAACTCATATGTTTCTTTCCATGTAAATGTTCAGTTCCTTGCCGTAGACCGTACGGGCTTTCCCATGAGGTTCTATACTACTCCAATGTAATTCCATGATCCTTAAGCTCGTTTGGACTGTTACCCTAGACCTAGCTAGGCTTTCCCAACATGAATCATCGTTTGTGCAACTAGGACTTATGCCACCTAGGACCACTAGTGATTATGCTTACCTATTGCACGTTTTCGTATTTCAGTTTGGGTTCAACCACCCAGGGCCGCTAGGAATTACGCTAACCGTCAACCGCGCCCTTTTTCCCACGCATTCATCGTGAATCGTTTTTCCATGACTGTATGCACATGTATCACATCGTGCCATCCGAGTCCTGTCACAGGGCAGATCAAGAAATACAGGACTCGGTCGGGAGCTTTCGATTTATCTGCCGATGCAGATGCTAAGGTCTGTTTTTCCTGTACGTGGCTATGGTCCCACAAGACCACTCCCTCAACTAGTGAAAGACAAGACAGGATAAATCCTGTATGAGAACACACTACTGGCCAACCCACAATCCTAGCCTTACCGCAACCATAATTAGATAGCAATTATGGTTTTTTGGGTGTTCTCTGCCTTTCCGTACGTACACGCTTGACCAAAGATGGCAGGTAGCCTGACGAAATGCTATCTAGGGCACGACCGTGTATCGTCGACTATCCCCTATCCATCCCCGTCTTTAGGTTGCTCGTATAGCAACCAAGGCATACTCTTGGTTCTTCTAACGCAGACCTTAACCTCTCATGGGCCTAGTGTGATCACCTAGCAGCTCACAGAGGGATACCAAGAATATCCTCACGTTCCCCGAAGCCGCTGCTTCGTTACCCAGTTCGCTGGAGCCTTTATCTAAATCAGATAACTTGCTCCTACTCGTGTGCTTAAACGATGACCTACCGTATCGGGTTACTCATCCAATCTATGAACTGGTCCAAAATTCCTTGACTAAGAATTATTACTTAGCTATTCTCCAACTAAGGTTTACCACTTAGCTTATTCCCGTTATTCTTGTTGATTACGGTTATCCAACTATTTCTCTGAACTAGGGTTTATATAATGGATTAAGTGTCACTTAAGTTCATGACTTAATCCCGTCTACAAATCATGTCAAAATTGGCTAAGTATCCAAGTCGAAGACTTAACCCTACAAACCATGTTCAGGTTGGTTAAGTAAGTATTAACTTGACCCTATCAAATTACTGAGTCAAATTGGTCAAGTGTATTCAAACGATTCGTGACTTAGCCTTATCATGTTATCACGTTAGATTGGTTAAGTATTGGTTAACTTAACCTTATCAAATAACCGAGTTGGAGTGTTTAAGTATAGGTTACTTAATCACTTCAAAATTACCGAGTTAGATTGGTTAAGTGTTGGTTAACTTAACCACTTCAAAATCACCGAATTGGATGGGTTAAGTCTAGGTTAACTTAACCACATCCCCTAACTGTATTATACGGTTAAGTGTAATTAGGAAAGCTTAATTAACCGTATCAAATTCACGTGTTGGTTTGGTTAAGTGTTGGTTAACTTAACCCCGTCCACTAGTCGTATAAAAATGGTTAAGTGTCATTAGGCAAATCAAGTTACTTAACCTACCCAACCTTGTCATGTTTTGTTAAGTATCGTTAGCCTAATCAAATTACTTAACCCATTTGTCCATGTCATATTTGGTTAAGAATCATTAATCAAATTAACTTAACCCTATTATGTGGCATTAATTAATTCAATGTACCTTAACCTCTCACATTAGACTTTGTTGCGGTTACTAGTTAAGCCGGTTGGTTCCGGGTAGATTTCCACCACAACTTGGTCTAACCTCGGGTTCAAGGTACAACATGTCCAACTTCTCACATTGGGTCCTATTGTTTGTAGCAACTAGTTAAGCCGGTTGGTTCCGGGTAGATTTCCGCTGCAAACTCAACCCAACCTCGAGTTGGCCACACTTATATTATTAAAGTGTCATATCCATTATGTTTCCATCACATATTACAAGTTTTCAAGAATTTGGGTAGACCTAACTTAATAGGTAAATTCCCAATTCCATAGTATGGGTAGACCTAACTTAATAGGTAAATTCCCAATTTCATATTTTCAAGCATACTTACATGTCAACTTCCATGTTATATTTCAAGTCATGTTTTTAAGTTATATTTTCGTGTCATTAGAAATTACTCATAACATAACCCAACGCTTTTAAACTCGCATATACGTTCGCAACAACGTAATGGATTAAAAGAAGAGACTTGGCAAAGGCATGACAAAAATGGATATTAAGCCACAAGTTAATCATGGTGGCAAATGAGGCACAAATGTGTTCATTAACTTGCATGTTACATTCTTAAGCCTCAAAAACATGCATAAACCCAAACTTGGCACATAAGCGAATCATGGTGACAAAAGACATGGAATGATGACTAGTAACTCGCATATATCATCATATAAGGGTTATGACTTCATATGCAAGTTGACATAAAGGTTATGAGGGTTCTCATGTTGCATAATGCAACATTTCAACATAAAGGTTGTAGCTTTTAGCCCACAAGATCAAGATAATGACTTCATAAACTTGCATGACATGATAGCATGTATCATACTTAATGATCAAACCCAAACTTGCAACAGGAACATTTAACTTCATAGTTAATATCTAAGAGTAGGGAAAGGGCTTACATTGCTATGAAGGCACAAATCGAAATGCAAAACAAAGATTGAGACGAAGCTCTTATGCAATCAAATAAACCCAATATGAAAGCTCCAAATCAATAAAAACCCCATCTTGATGAACAAAGATCAAAGCTTTAGCCTTGAAATCAACTTGAGAAGCTCTCATACTAACATAGAGACTCTTTAACACTCACATGATCATGAAACCTCTCATAGAAATGAAGATAGAAACTTTGGGCAAGAGGATGGAGGCTAGGGTTTTGAGTGGAGGCCATGAGAGGAGCAATTTTGGCATAGTTTAGTTGCATGAATGAATAATGAGGATTTTAGGAGAGGGTTAGGGGCTTATTTATAGAGATTAGGATTAGTTAGGACCCTTAGATTAACCCTAGGATCAACCTGAACCATCAGATTTCGAACCAGGCCCAAAAACCTAGCCAAAATAGAAAACAGGTGCACCAGGCAAAACTGCCCGGCCACCATAAGTCGACACCCAAGTCGACAGGGCTGTCGACTTGGTTCATGCCATGTCGACTCCTAAGTCGACAGCCCTGTCGACTTGGGGTGGCTGGCGGGAATTTTCCCACCTATCCTTCTAGGCCAAATTTTCGAAATTAGAACTCGTTTTTGAACTTGATTTTTCTGAAAACTTCGTCGGACCATAACTTGGTCATACGGACTCCGATTCTCGAAAACTCAGACTCTATTTCGCGTATTTTTCCGAGACGAACGCAATGGCATAGCCCGTTTTACTTGATTCAGAATTTAAAATTAAATTCTGCCTTGATTCTCGTCTTAACATGTTATCGAAATACGGGTTGTTACAATATTCATATTTTAAATAAGATAAATTTTACTATGTGTGGGGTGGGGGTGGGGTTGTATGTGTAAGTGTGTAACAAAGTTTATTTGTAAAGCAGTTAGTTTATGTCAAGAATTTATCATACATTATATCAAAAAAAATCCTTCTTAACGTCGATAACTCTAAAACAATCTTATACATTTGCTATTACAAATTTCTTCTCAATTCTTTGTGCTATAAGTCCGTATAGATAATATCTTCATAATTTTACATTTAACTTATTTTAAAAAAAATTGTTAAATATTTTTTTAATTCGTCTAATTGATTACTAGCATACATTATTTTAACATGTATAGTATATTCATATTAACAAAGATGATAAAATTATTCTACACACACACAACGCACCATATTGTTTGTTTAAGCTATGTAACATAAATTACATAAAAATAATAATAATAATTTCAATTTATAGTTTATATATTTCACATCAAAGTTATCATATATTACATAATAAATTTTTATTTTAACAATAAAATAGCAAATACTAATTTTAATAATATTTTCACGTGCAACTCACTGGTTACACACTTGTAACCTACACAGGGAGTATGTCTTGTTAGCTTTACCTTGTTATTAGCAAACCTTGAACTTTAAATACAAGATCCACAATATCCTTTCATATGTAAGTCTCATATCTTTTTTTTGGGGGGGGAGGGCAAGGCCGATCGGGTTTTATAGTGATCCAAAACACTTATTATTATAACAAATAATAATTACAAAAAAGTATAAAAGTTTGACAGATAGTCAACCTACTACGATTAATTTTTATAGTGGACTGTCTACTGTAACTAAACTAGTTTACACAGCTAGAGCTAGACTAAATACATAAAATATAATAGTTTTAGATTTTTTTTTCAACTTTTCACTATAAAATTATAAATTTTAATACTTTCAACTAAATGCATAGTAGAATACTCAAATTTTACTAAATATTATTTTTTCAACGAATAGGTATTTTAACAAATTATAAATTACGCACACGCAACTAAAAGGACATTAAAATTAGGGCAGTCAATTTCCTATACGACCAGAAATCCATCACGAAACCCGCACGGAAATTAACAGGTTAACCCGGCCCATTAGTTGGTGGGTCATTTTCAAGTAAACCCAAATTTGACCCGTTTATAAATGGGTGGGTTTTTGGTTGACCCGCTAACCAGAATTTGACCCATTTATGACCAGTTTATATTTGTATGGGTTGACCCGACCCGTTTACAACTCGTTTTACCCGTGAACCCGAATTTGACCTGTTTATGATCCATTTATGACCCGTTTATGACCCATGAATTCAAATTTGATCCGTTTATGACCCATGTATACCTTATACGGGTTGACCTAACCTGTTTATGACTCGACCCGCCATGACCTGTTTATGACCCGACCCGGCCAAATTAAACGAGTTACACGGGTCAGGTCGGGTCAACCCATTTATAAATGGATCGGGTTCGGGTTGAGTTATTTCTGGCGCGTTTGATAAACGATTGACCCGACCCATTTAAAGTTAATTCGAACCCGACTTGACCCGATCGGAACCCGACCCATTGATACCCTGATTAAAATATAATATCTTTTAACTGTAGTTCACAAATGCCACGATCATTTAAATGTTGTTTTTAGCTGCAATTCACATGTGCGCTAAAAGTACACAAAAGTAAAGGTTGTTGTGAATTTTTCAATATATGTAATTTTAATTCAATATAAAATTAAGAAGTAATAAATAATTCTGGTAATTTTTTTAGAAATGAGTGAACTATGTTGCTAATTTTAAAAATACAAAAAATAACAATTGTAGTACTCAATGTTTATTAGTACAATAAAATTCCATACAAAATTAAAACTTACGTATAATACTATTATCTGGCATAAGCAACATAAACTCATAAATTCTATCTTCCAAGTTCTTTCCCCTGAACTTAGATCTTATAGCTCCAAAATTCTTATATTGTCATCTGACCTCCTTGTCTTTTTAAATTTAGGCAAAAAGAAATTTTATATACCACTAATGAGCTTATTCACATTAATTTTAGTTACTTTGGTTCCTTGAATATATATTTTTCGTTCATTGCTTTTTATATTTAGGAAACAGATTTTACAAAGGATGTTTATACGATGTGCCCCCAATTACTATTAAAATGAAGAAAATGCCCATGTTTAATAATTTATATAAATTAGATTAATAACACCTGTATTTCTTTACACGTGGCTATTATTTTCACACTCTTATTTAAAGCTCGTAACATTAATTTTTTATCTTTAAAACAAAATAATTTTTCATATACTTATCAGATTAGAGAATCATTTTCACCACTAAGTCACAAATTTAATAAGCTTTCTAATGAGCCCATTGCTGACATATATAAAATAAAATTTAAAAATTATAATTTTATATAGTTGTTTTTAACTTCATTTTAGAAATACAATTTAAAAATATAGTTATTAAATGCTACTTTTAGCAACATTTCAAAAATGCAGTCAAAAACTGCAATTAAAATAGTAATCTATGAGTGATATGCACCTAAATTATGCGCTACAGCATAATGGTGCAACACTTAGTTTCACCAATTAGCTACATATGATAATGCAGCTAAGTGTTGTAGCATATTGCTGTAGCACTTAGATGTTGCACTTAGTTGCATCATTTAGCTATATAAAATTATGTGGTTATTGCAGCATTTAGCTACATAAATTTACGCATTTAAATGGCTGAATAAAATTATACAACTAAATGTTGCATCGTAAAATGCTACAACACTTTGTTGTAGCTGCAACATTTGACTACATGAATTTCATGCAACTAAGTGTTTATCTGCATAAAACTATGCAACTAAATGTTGCAGACTGCAGAATTTAATTGCATGAATTTATGTATTTTAATGTTACAATACATAACTGTAGCATTTTTCTATATAAGGTTATGCAGCTAAATGCTGCAAAATGGGTTATGCAACCAAATGTCGCAGTTATGCTGCAGCATTTAGCTACGTAGTCTTATGCAGCAGAACGCTGCAACACTCAATTTTAGGATTTTGTTATATAATCTTCTGCACCAAAATGCTCCAGAAAAGTGGTGCAACATTTAAGTATTGTATGTGCAACATACAAGTATATGATTGCAACACCTAAATAATATTGTGAAGAAATTTAGAACTGCAATTCTAAAATGTAGTTTAAAACTATTATAAAAAATTATGATTTTTAAACTTTCGATTTTACATATCAGCAATGGATATCGTTAGAAAGATTATTAATTTATGATTTAATGGTGAAAAAGTTTTTCCAGTCCAATTAATATATAAAAAGATATCACATTTTAAAGATTGAAATTAATGAGTTGGCAATGCTATCAATTGACACCTAAAGTTTGTCAGGTGTGACATTAAAGAGGAAGAAACCTAATTTATATAATTAGTGAGGCATGAACCAGCTTTGCAATCCAACTATGAAATGGGGACCTGAGTTAATATTCAGTTTTACAAAACTAGATCTCATCCTCTATAGCATATCCTATATTTAATGCCTTACTCACTTTAGAATGAATAAAGCTCCAAACAAATTTAGAAAAAGAGCAGCTAAAAAATAAATAAATTACATTCTCATGATGCTCTTCACATAAAATGCATGATAGATTCATCCGAGTTCACCAACTAAAATTGATTTATTTGTCCTTCGGCTACAATCTATTTTCACTAGAGCTTTAATGACAACTGATCTTGTAGGTGGGAACAGGTGCATTGACACCAAGGCAAAAAATGATGAAATTAGTAAAATAAAATAACTACAAAATATTGTTTTTAATTAGCATAAGATCTGCTTTTGTGTTTATTCACATAAAATTTATTTAATTTCTACTAGCAAAAAAAGCTAGAGGAAAATTTTGATTTATTTGAAATGTTTATTCATTTATTATTGTTTAATAATAATAATAATTTGTCATTATTTCACTATATATATATATATATATATATTTATCAACTTTATCCTAATTTTACACTTTAATTTCTCATATATTTGCATCCAAAATACAAACACCAAACATATTATTAAAAGTGTAAGTTAATCCAGGGTATAATGGGAAACTAGTCGTTGTGGCTTACAGTTAACAAAAAGGTGATAACACATAATAATATAAATGTTACAGGGAATGAAAATATTCATCATATATTTGAATTTATATTTACATTAACATATAATGTATTCACTTTAATTTATTTCCATCATAATGTTTAATATACAATATAATGTAATAATTTGCAATATTTTACTGTTGTAAATAAGTAATTTATAATTTATAATTTATATACGGAAGGAGCTATTTGGATGTAAAATTATATGTAAAATGGGACATAATATATTTAACATTCGATCTTTTCGCCCTTACATTAGAGATGAAAATAAAGGAAGCTCTGAAAGATACTTAAGATTGTGTAATATAGATAATGCTAATACATAAATGCGGATCATGACAGTGTTAGCCTGCTTTGTGACCAGGCTATCCAAAGTAAAGGATTTGAATATGAACATACATTGACCAATAATTTCTCGGATGAAGTGGCGAAATACAGAAAAACTCGTATTTTGGCATTTGTGAAGACTAGCTCGCCCCTATCAGTTCGTGACCCCTTTCTGGGATCGGTTCGTGATCCCCTATCAGTTCGTGATCCCTTTCTGGGATCGATTCGTGATTCCCTATTGGTTTGTGACCTTGGCTCGTGACCCGTGGTTCACGACCCGACCCCATTTCCAGGGAAGAAGCATGAAGACTTGGTCAAGTTCCATGATCACCATGAACCAAAGATCACGGATCCGATGGCATGTATTGATAATGGCTACATTGACCACTTCTCCACTCGGTCACGAATAGCTCCGAAATTTCTGGGATGAGCACAACATCATCCCGCGAACCGCCTGATGGAATTGCCTACAAATAGCCCAATACTTGTCATTTTTAGGGGACTTTTGGCATCTCAACATCCATGGCTACCATGGCTAACACTTCCCCATAGATAATCACTATCTTATTCAATAAAATTCAATAGATTCGGAGAGAATTATTCATTGAATTCGATTGATTGAGAGATAATATTCCTTGTAATTGTAATCTTTGAATGAAGTGAGAAAATATGAAGTAGACGTAGGCTCTTTATCGCCGAACCACTATAAAAATCCTGTTGTCTTGTTTTTCTCGTATTTTTCAGTTATTTCCTTATATTTTATGCTCGAAATAGGACGATTTGGGTGTTAGGATCAATTTTTGGTCTAACGTTTTGGTGCTTTCATTGAGAACTGAATTCTCAGCCCTTCGGATTTTTATTCTACTAGTTGGGCTTCCAACTCCGAAGAGGTAATCCATATTTCCGTTATATTCGAAGATTTCAGTGATTTCAATAAAATCATAACTTTATGGCTTTGAAGAAAGCAACGGAATCGCAAACTTCGCGACCGAATGAAGAATGAATCGATAATGCGCAGAAGTAGGTGGCTGGCTCGATGCACACGGCTCACAGGGTGGACCACGACCCGGGCCCAAAAAGCTATAACGAACGGACCCGGAGTGACCTCCACGACCCAGGCCCGAAAAGCTATCGCGAACTGACCCGGAGCCCCCATGACCTGACCAGAACAAGTAAGCGAACCGCAACCCACGATCCAGAAAAGTATGGGCGAACAACAATGGCGATCGGACCCGAAACAGGGTCATTTTCACAAAAAATACAATTTTCAAATCATTTCAGAAAATGCTCAATCTTCCAATATCAAAAAAAATCTTGCGGTCCCGACATGAAGGTCGATCACTGCGGGGACTGTAGGGCCCCAGGCCCCCACCAGCGCTGCACCCGGACCCGCTGACGGCTCGCCTTTGGCTCGGAGTACGTTTTGTCCTTCAATTATCACCAACGCTTATCAACCGAGATTCAGTAGATAGTCTGAGGATATCAATAGCAAATTGGCAATGACTGGAATTCTTCCTAGAGCCATAACACCTATTTACTGATGTTATTCAATGTAAGGGGCTGTTGAAAAGATTCAACATGCTGGCTGTGACAGTATATGAGATAATGATTGCCTCATAGTAGCCTCCTCTTCTGAAGCTCTGATGGTGTATAGATTTCACCAGTGGAACTAATGTTGTTCTTGAATGAGTAATGATCACCTAATTTACATGATATAAACATGTCCAATCAGCGAATTACCGAATAACGGTTATATGGAACAGTCCGGGTACTACTCCGAAGACAATTCTTATGATCTTAGTAACCATGATTATCAACGATGGAATATTGGAAAGCAACTAAGGATCCTAACACTACAAAGCTACACCTCACTTGAATGGTGTGGCGAAAGACGTATGTCCTGTAGTTCACTCCCTGAAGAGCTTAGCCGACCTTTGCAATGCCTATCTACCATCAACTACATTAATGAAGATTGGTTTCCATTCAATAAGGGTTAGATCAATATAATTTCGTGTTCAGAGTTAGGTATCAGTTGAACCACCACAGGCTGTGATTGGACCTAGGGATCCTTGCTCAGATGATAGCAACGATGACTGCTCACCAGCCACCATACGACCTTGGTCAACAAATGAGAGCTCGAGATTAACGCAAATATGAATCAACCATTAGCTCTCCACTTCATACAACAGTTGTGACAGAATGTATGAACATTGCTTGAAGCCTTGCAAGACAAGCTATTGCATTTAAGCTTATCTGATCAAGGTCTCGACCAACCACCTCTAGCGGAATTCAGAGCATACATAACACCTTGGTGTCTATTGCTAAATATGCCAACCGAAGTTGGAGTGCGAATGGTTTGGACAACCAATTTACTGGAAGAAATTGTTATTTGATTGAATGAAATATGGTACACAATAGAGATGGCGTGGAACCCAATAAAGCTTCCCCTCCCAATGAGATGGAGTGTGAAGGAGGCATGGACTTAGCACGCAAGGAAGACGTTGCATAAAGAGTTGCCTGATGATCTACTCGAAGATATAGATCCCAGATAGGATGAAAATTCGGGATGTAGGAGGGCGACATCTAATGAAGCAACTGCCCAAAGATGGAAAAGCTCGCTTGCAGCTTGATTGCTTCGAGAATACTCTGCCACTATTTCCAAGTTCATCTGATTGTGATACACACTTATTAGCCACTACGACAGGTCCTGCAGCGACCTGAGGCATCTGGGAGATTGCTCGAATGGAACATCGAGCTTATCTAGTTTGATCTCAATTCCCTCCTAAAGAAGTCCATACGGGGACAAACATTAGCCGAATCCATCGTTGAGTTTATCGTTCCCGAAGAGGATATATTAGATGAAGAAGATGGCCCCTCAAAATGAAAAAAGAAAACAAGCACCCGGAAGCTATAATCAGACGATGCAAAGAGTGATCAATTGCTCGGCGCTGGAGTCGTATTGATAACTCCTGAAGGAAGATTCGAACGGGATTCCAGATGAAGGGACCATGACTCGCAGCTTACCTAGAGCAGGTACAGGAGCTGTTGGATGAATGGGAACGTTACAACATGTCTTGTATTGCGCATACAGAAAATCAGAAGGTGGATAATCTGGCTAAGTTAGAAAGCTCCGAGAATCCAGAAGATGTGGAGATGATCCCAATTGAGGTATTCGAAGCTCCAAGCGTTGATCAGATAGAAGTTGATCCAGTATTGGAGACCGAATCCGGGAGAGAGTCATCGACAACCCCTATAAGAAACTTTCTACAGCACGGAATACTTCCGGCAAGGAGAATGAATGGCGTACCATTTTTCGTTATGCCTCAAGATATGACATGCAAGGCAACATTGCTTATTTTCCTTGGAAGATTGCCCCAAGACATATACCAACGAGTCCCATTGCTGAATTCGCCCCCTTAAGTGATTCAATGAAATCACTAATCAACTTCCCACTTGATGGGATATATATGTGAATGAAGCTTATGATGAACGACGTTTTAGAGTTATAAAGCAAAGATTCACAATTTCACTCCTTTCATCGACTATCGACCAAGTAACTCATGCCCCAGACGCTGGGGACAATTGGAGATTCTAATGTGGATTGTTCGTGATTACATCATCCAATTCAAAGCTGACACATTGTAAGCTTTTGTGACTGACAGTCTAAGTTTAACCTGAAGATTGGCGAGCTAAAGGTTTAAAACGCTTACGCCAAGATGTTGATTGGTTGTCTGCGCACTAGCCCTTGTCCCCGACTTGGGATCGAAGGCATATCGACAAATTTATGAGATATGACTATCTCTCAGGAGCCATATCTTGTTTCCTACCATGGAAAGTACGAGAGTTTATATATAAGCATGGATCCATAATTCTCTTTCCAATTACCGCCCTAGCTCTAGTGTAATGATGTGCTACCATTAGCGGTGCAGGCGTGACTACCTGATACTCAATCCTTGCCCTTGTCATGGGGGTAAGAAGGCAAATCAAAGGACGTGCAATGCCATTTTTGTACATAATGATATTCATTCCTTTGAAAGAATTATTCTTTAACCATGACTTTTATATTTGCATGTTTTATGAGTTATTGACGTAATTAACTCAGATGAATCAATATGCAGATGTTGTAGGTACCAGTATTTGATACCGATCATATTTTTAACACCCGCATATAGAGTTGTGGAGCAAAACCATAACGAGCTCGACTGAAATGCTCGTTTACAAAGCCACGCCCTCCGTTTGAGGAAAGTTGTATCAAGATGGACCATTAACCTCTTGTCTCATGTGTGGAAAACTTCAACACAAATGTGCATTGATCTTTGCATTGCAAGGTCAGAATCTGATCCCAGATGGACATAGTTCGACCGTCTACATGGATCAATCCTATGCTCGATGCCACCATATTACATGAATCCAAATAAAGGAGGCAGCACTGGCCCTTGATATGCTTATTTTTCAATTATGCAATCTACTTTTACATGCTTCCTGAGTTATTAGCATGACTAACTCATGCGATATGAATGATGCAGGCACCCGAAGTTCGATGCCAATCACCCCTCTCGTAGATTAATCAGAGGAATGCAAATCTTTGGCAAACGTCTTTCGACTGTTTGCCCGACTGACTCTAATCCCAAGAGCTTGGATAGAAGTACAGACCTAGGACGAGTGTGATGGGCGCGCCATGATTGAAGATCACTCGATCCATAACTCTAACTCTCATGACTTGAGAGAGAGTATTAAGGACGATACTATAATGTCTTCCAAAACTCCGTCCCACGAGTCGACGGGATGAGAAAGACTGGATGATTGCAAAATGGCCACCTCTGAACATGAATTGGGGATTAGGAGGTAGCGCCTCAGCGAGTGTGATCCGACCGCTTGCCCGAAAAGCTCCATCCGCCAGAGCAAAGTGTGGTGTAAAGACTAGAACCAAGTTTGCGAACAACAATCGAGACAGTGGACCCCCGCTCTTGAAAATAGAGTGCAAAAGGAGACTCGAAGCTAATGACATGACCGTTTTCCCGAACTACTCTAACTCTCAAGATTCAAGAGAGAGTATAAAGGAAAAGAAAATAAAGCATCCACAAGGCATGAAGGTGCACCATAATTAAAAGACCGCCTCGATTCCACTCTACCCTTGGTATTTGATGGGAGAGTATAAAGGCGCCAGGGACTATGCGCTACAAATAAACTCCTACCCTACTGAATGATTACGGGATAGACTCAAAGCGGAGTTCGAACTCTATCCTGAGCATATGACAGGAGAGTATAAAGGCATTGCGATTAAATTCCACGAAAGGGCTCCTAACCCGCTGCAGGATCGGGGGCAAGAATGAAAGATGAACTCGAACCCCTCATTTCTGGATATAGGGGGCAATGCACTGTCGATCCTAATCAATCCCAAACAAGCCCTGGCCAGGCACTTTATTCACCATTGATTGGGGCCATACACACACATCACACCCCTACGATGGCTGCAATATGATATGCTATTTATTTGCAGGGATTATGATTTGCAGTGACACTGAATTAAAATCCTTACCTGATTTGTGATGTGATTTATTGCTTGTTACTCAGCGTAGTAATGCTCTAACTACAAATATATTCAATTAAAATATATAACAGGCTTGCAAATGTATGATATTGCAGGAATACCACCTTGTTTGCTGATGGCAGATTTATAGAGGATAACTGGTCAAGAACACGAGGCCCGCACTTGCAACAACAGCAGGCCAGTAGAAAACAAATAAGGGGCCATGTCCAGAAGGCTGACATTGATGCCCAATGATAAGCATCCTATGTGACTCTAGGCAGCTACCAAAAAGAGGCCTTGAAAGTGAATTATTCAATGACATGTCATGCGATTTAATACCTGCGGCTGGGAAAGAACCGGCGAAGCAGTGGGATTCTTGGATTTATACCAAGCCTTAATACGATCTTGAGTGGTCATTGGTTTTCCGGTCTTAATATGATCCGACAAGATCATGACATTCAGGATTTTATGGATTGAAGATTTCTCTGACTATCCAAAATACGCTTCCTTTCGTCTAAATTCGAAAAGGATGTAATCCGACCACCACTGTCTTATTCCGTTACCCTAGACTAGGGGAATAAATGTTAAAAATATTCACAAATGGCATAGTTTATTTGCTTGTACTTAACTTATTCTATGATCTTGGCTGGCCATTTGAGGACCATGAGACAGATGTTGAGAGAACATCCATTTACTAGTCCCAAATTACTTCCCGGTTGGAAGGCTCACATATGACTAGACATGGACGGACAACCCTATCTGGCATGCTAATTGGATGCATCACAACTACTTTGTCTATGAATTTTCCCTTGATGTAGAGGAAAGCGGGAGTACTCGAGGCAACTTTAGTCTAACTTTTTGCCAACTGACTCCGATCCTCAGAACTTGGATAGGAGACTAGAGACTAAAAAAGACATGGATTGATGCTCACCGTTCAGCAAAACCTTCGCGGATGGGGGCATGGGATACGAGCTTCGAGCTGCATGATTCGACTACCTGATGATTGTATGCACTTTTACTGTCCTCGGGGTTCTGCAAGATCCCAGACTACAACCAAAAGGATGACTCTTCAAGATTAGCCCGTATACGTCTGAACATAAGATCATCACAAATACTCAAAGGACGAAAGCATGATTGATGGCTACTGCATGTGCGGAGCCGAAAAACCCGAGGCCAACTTTCACTTATTTCAAGACTTCACGCTGGGGACACCAGCGCTGAATCGCAAGGCTGAGAAACAATCGTCAACCTACTGGAAATGATAGAATTGAATGGAAAACAATGTCGAAATTGGCTCGGTCAGATAGCAACAACATCTCCATTTAATAATAAACTAATCAGCAGGCTTGCAGCATGCGGCTTCGATTCAGAATATCGTGAATGGGAGTTGGGGCAATGGAACAACAACCTAAAACATCCTAAATGAGAATGCAAGAATTGCAACGAACTCAGGCCATACATGACAAACTTCAGCTCCAACTCGAATGGATATTCGAGCACCAAAACATGCTAAACTCCAAGCTGGAATGCAACAATTTGAAGAACAAGGGCCTGGTCGGGTTGAATGACTCGAACCGTAACCCGGGGGCAATTCCGGCTCGGCAGCGAGAAATCCGCAGACCCCCTCATAACCTTGGATTTGATGTTGAGGGCACAAGCCCTATCTGGGCAATACGCAGCAGCTTCTTGGTGGCAATTTACTCACCAACTTGCTTTGGCGCCTTCGA
Organism: Allium sativum; assembly: GCA_030737875.1. Classification (NCBI taxonomy): domain Eukaryota; kingdom Viridiplantae; phylum Streptophyta; class Magnoliopsida; order Asparagales; family Amaryllidaceae; genus Allium; species Allium sativum. Next base: position 637,262,634 of record CM060913.1, read on the forward strand.
GAGGTGGTGCTTCTCAAGACGATGTAGATAACGACAATCACAATCCCTTTCTACATGAGACATCAGGATCTCTTGTTATTTCAGAGAACTTCAAAATCTCTCTACAATGAGATTTGTTCGGAGGCTTTATCGAATTTAACCCTGAGGTGGATAGACTTCTATGAAAAAAAGGTACTAACGTCGAGATAGATAATCTTGATGCTTTTAAGATAGAGAATGCAACACCGTCCAACTCCTGAAATGATAAGGACAAAGGAAAAGCCCCGGAAAAGGATGATAAGAGTATGAAGTTCCGGAGAGAACCTATTTCACTAATCAAGCCCACGATCTTGTTTGTCAAGCCTAATGGAACCGAGCATTAGAAACAGACTTAATAAGACTTTGGCGGTCATTTTGGACTATGCTGAAGCATGAACGGAGGGACCCGACAAACTTCTCGTCGACATTCATTCACTTGCATTTGACCAGCTTACTTAACTCTGTGACTGATCTGATGAAAGTAAATAAGTTCACTGGCGCCCGATGAGTCAATCCTCACTAACTGACTAAAGAGAAGGAATGACAGTAAAGCGAATGTGATTCGACCATTCATGTACATAACTCATACGCTTGCTGACTCGAGAAAGCATGCATAATAGCTTAGATCAACTAAGATTATTAAATCTATAATTTTGGCCATAGTCAACGACGGAAAGTATAAAGGCTTAAGGATTGGATGTTCCATTGACTTAGCCCACCGATGATGGGGGCATACGCACTAATTTCGCTAGTCCTCCAATGGCCCTCAGAGCATGAATGTCGATTCACAAGCTGACTTTGAACATGACCCTGGCTTGGCACATGACTCGGAGTATGTACACTATATCTCAAGAATGTGACCGGATGCATCTTACCCGTTCAAACGAGCCACCTTATGAGTCAAATGTGAACTTAAAGACTCAAACTACGTCGGATGAAAGGTGTGACCAATTTCTCCACTGCCTTACGATAATGACAATCATACAAACACTGGTTCACGTAATTTCAACAATGTCTCTTACTGATTTATATGTGGTTATTGGATTATGAAGCAATCCAGTATGACCTGTGCATGCAGAATCACGATCAGCAACCAACAATCTAGCATGACTTTTAATGAATAAATTAGACCTCTTGACCCAACGAGGTTTAAAAGACTGCTTGATCATCTCGAATACTCCTTCCATAGAACTTGGCCTGGCTAGCTCCCATGATGAAGTGCAACAATTGGATAAAGCCTTCTCAAGGATAAATGACGTTCCAGAGAGATTTAGCTCAAGATATTCAAAGCACATCTCATCTGCGGTAAGATGTACTTTGGGGTGCGAAATGTTAGCCAGCTTTGTGACCAGGTTACCCAAAGCAATGGATTTGAATATGAACATACATTGACCAACAATCGCTCGGATGAAGTGGCGAAATATGGAAAAACTCGGATTTTTGCATTTGTGAAGATTGGCTTGCTCTCTATCGGTTCATGACCCCCTTTTGGGATCGGTTTGTGTCCCCTTTCTGGGATCGGTTCGTGATCCCCTTTCAGTTCATGGCCCCTTTCTGGGATCGGTTCGTGATCCCCTATCGGTTCGTGACCCCGGCTCGTGACCCCAGCTCGTGACCCATTGTTCACGACCCGACCCTATCTCCAGGAAAAAAGCATGAAGACTTGGTCAAGCTCCATGATTACCACGAACCGAAGATCACGGACTGATGACTTGTATTGATAATGGCTACTTTGACCACTTCTCCACTCGCTCACGAACCGCTCTAAGATTTCCGGGATGAACACCACGTCTTCCCGCGAACCGCCTGCTGGAATTGCCTATAAATAGCCCAATACTGGTCATTTTTAGGGGAATTTTGGCATCTCAACATCCATGGCTGCCATGGCTAACACTTCCCCATATATAATCACCATCTTATTTAGTAAAATTCAATGGATTCAGAGAGAATTATTCATTGAATTCAAGTGATTGAGAGACAATATTCCTTTTAATTGTAATCTTTGACTAAGTGAGAAAATATGAAGTGGACGTAGGCTCGTTAACGCCGAACCACTATAAAAATCCATTTATCTTGCTTTTTCTTGTATTTTTTAGTTATTTCCTTATATTCAATACTCGAAATAGGACGATTTGGGTGTTACGACCAATTTTTGGTCTAACATTTTGGTGCTTTCACTGATAACTGAATTCTTAGCCCTTCGGATTGTTATTCTACTATTTGGACTTCCAAGTCCGAAGAGATTATCCATATTTCCGTTATACTCGAAGATTTTAGTGATTTCAATAAAATAATAGCTTTCTGGCTTCGAAGAAAGCAAAGGAATCTCAAACTTCGCGAACAAATGAAGAACGAATTGATAATGCGTAGAATCAGGTGGTGGGCTCGTGGCTCACAGGGTGGACCACGACCCGGGCCCAAAAATCTATCACGAACGGACCCGGAGTGACCTCCCGACCGGGACCCGAAAAGCTATCACGAACTAACCCGGAGTGACCTCCACGACCTGGGCCCGAAAAGCTATCACGAACTGACCCAGAGTAACCTCCACGACCCGACCTAAACAAGTGAATGAAACGTAAACCACGATCCAGATAAGTATGGGCAAAAAGCAATGGCGACCCGACCTGAAATAGGGTTATTTTCATGAAAAGTACAATTTTCATATCATTTTAGAAAAGGCTCCATCTTCCAAAATCAAAAAAACCGTGCAGTTCCCACATGAAGGCCGATCGCCGCCGGGACTGTGGGGCCCCGGGCCTCCATTGGCGCTGCCCCCCAGACCCGCTGACGACTCGTCTTCGGCTCGAAGGACTGCTTGCCTTCGGCTTGGAGTACGTTTGTCCTACAATTATCACCAACGCTTACCAACCGAGATTCAGTAGATAATCTGAGGATATTGACAGTAAATTGGCAATGACTAGAATTTTTTGTAGAGCCATAACACCTATTTACTGATGTTATTCAATGTGAAGAGCTGTTAAAAAGATTCAACATGTTAGCTATGACAGTATACGAGATAATGATTGCCTCATAGAAGCCTCCTCTTCTGAAGCTTCGTTGGTGTATAGATTTCACCAGTGCAACTGATGTTGTTCCTGAATGAGTAATGATCACCTAATTTACATGACATAAACATGTCCAATCAACGGAGTACCGAATGACGGTTATATGGAACAGTCCTGGCACTACTCTAAAGACAATTCATATGATTTTAGTAACCATGATTATTAATGATGGAATATTGGAAAGCAACTAAGGATCCTAACACTACAAAGCTACACCTCACTTGAATGGTGTGGCGAAAGACGTATGTCCTCTAGTTTACTCCCTGAAGAGCTTAGCTAACCTTTGCAATGCCTGTCTACCATCAACTACATCAATGAAGATTGGTTTCCATTCAATAGGGGTTAGATCAATATACTTTGGTGCCTAGAATTAGGTATCAGTTGAACCACCACAAGCCATGATTGGACCTAGGGATCCTTGAACGGATGATAGCAACGTTGACTGCTCACCAGCCAGCATACGACCTTGGTCAAAAGATGAGAGCTCGAGATCAACACAAATATGAACATTGCTTGAAGCCTTGCAATCCATGCTATTGCATTTAAGCTTATCTGATCAAGGTCTTGACCAACCAGCACTAGCGGAATTCAGAGCTTATCTAGTTTTATTAGAAGAAAGAATTACCTGTTACAACTAGCACTATTTTTTGTTAACACAAAAATAACCAAGGCAAATCAGGAATAAAAGTCAAGGTGAAGAAGTGTGAGAGCCAACGGAGACCCAAAGGAAGTAGTGCTAGGTCTTCGGCAATAACCTTTCAAAATGTGGGAAGGAAGGAAGCTCCTTTCGGTTACCTCAAACGAGGAAGCCTCTTTCGGTCTTAATCGAAAAGGCATTAGCTTGAGACTGTTGAATCTGCAAAAAGAGCAAGGGGAGTAAGCTATGGCCAAAGCTTCAGAAGAATCAGGGAGGGAGATAAGAACCATAAGTAGGTAAATTTGTAACAGATAAGAGACTTTGGTCATATTGCGGAAGGCTCATCTTTTGCAAACGAAGGCAGTGGCAAAACAAGCCGATCCTACGAGGGTATTAGAAAGAAATACATTCCAAAGAACGCAGCAGAATCAAGAGGAAAGGATAACAGCAGAGGAGAATCCCACCAAAAGGGTTAACTGACAAAGAAAGAGCACTCATACCTAACAAGGAGAATAACCATAATAGAAAAGATGTTGATTCGAAGATAGGTGCTCTTGTAAGCCAAGAGCCTGTTTACACTTACGTCTCTTGCAACCATTCATACTATAGTCGAAGGAGTATATCCTAAAGGTATTGAGAAAGAAGGAAAGCCGTTGCCAGGAACACCTTCATATGACCCTTAAGGGAACTTCTGAAGTAGGAACTGGACGAGACCCCCGAAGCTGAAGGAAAGCCAATCTGCACCTATAAATAGGACCCTAGGAGATAAAGATAGGGAATGAAGTTCATTTCCAATATCAAATGGTGGATTGAAGCCCTAATTTGTAAATCACTTTGGGGAAAAGATTTTGTAATATTGAACATGTTCAATAAATAAGAAAAGCAAGGAAATTAAGGTAATCATGAGAAATCTTGTTCAATTTATCATATCATTATTATTATTCACTAATAATGCAGGTTTAGTGTGCATATTATATAGGTAATTTGAATCTTGTTCTTGCCGTTATTCATGACTACCTTTAAGATCCTTAGACCATAGGGATAGTGACCATCCCCAGTTTAAAATCCATAGTTTTAACTCAAATCTAGGATTTCTTATCCGATGACATACTAGACTTATATGCTCATATAGGGTTATGATTACATTCATGCGTCCAAGTAGGTCTTTTAGGAATTAAGGAAAAATCTATCATTTGATGATCATCTTAGGAGATTTATTTCCTCCAGTACCATTTTCACATTCTTTAAACTCTCGGTAAGTCTAATGCAAATGTGCCGAGGTCATTCCTCCATCAAAATAGTTCTAGAATGGAATCATACAACCAACCTTATCCTAACAAAACCTAAGGAAATTGCTCTAGAGCACTAGTAAAATTCTAAGGGGATACACCATGAAAAGATGGATTTTTCCACTTAGAATTCAAAGGAAAACTCATGGTTGATTTTGTTCTCTGCAAGGAATTTACTTTTAGTGTCCTATGGAGGTATTTCGGTAGGTATTCTGAAATGTTAGCGGTTCACAGGTTTAAGTTAGTTCTTTTCATAGATTGGGAATTCGACGGTAATCTCATTTTGGGGGGGGGGGGGGGTTTAACCATAATTTATCCAATGATTTCGATGCTAGAATGAGGGCTTGAACCTCCATCCCTATTTCCTTTTCCAAGTATTACTATATTTTATCCTCAAGAAGAAAGAAATAAATGGGAAATAAGCATAGAAGAAGTCTTAATGGATTGTAAAGGATTGCGGAAGTCTCGAGCACTGCTTCGTGCGAATCGAAAAACAAGGGTTATGGGTAGAATGAAAATCTCGACGAAGTAAGAAAACATTGCCAAAAGATAAATTATCAACACAACAGGGATATACTGATATCTCCATTGTCCAATAAGGAAAGACGTTATGACTTATTTTTATTGTCAATATGAGGATAACCAAGAAAAATTAAGAGAAATGTTAAGTCAACGTTCAAAGGAAAAGCAGGTGCAAAACCTGATACGATGGTCCCTCAACATAGATGCTAACTCAACTGAATTGGAACAAGGATCTTTCAAACCATTCTGAAAGGAAATATCTTATATGGATTTGAGGTTTCACAAGGAAAATATGTTGCGGATAAAAGCCTTGAGTATAATTAACCAAAAGAAATTAACCTTACCCTTTAGTAACCAAAGCGATATGTTATTCCATCAGATAAAAAAACTATACAAATGTTCTCACAAGGCTCATTTTTTGAGGAATAAACACAAAAGGGTTATGGGACCTTCACATAAAAATGGTAATATACCATGGCTAGACCCGAAGAAAATCCATACCAATATCAACTAAGAAAGCATAAAGGTATTACCGACAGACTCTCTTCTTAATGCCCCTCCGTAATAAAACCAAAAGGAAAATTATTTTATGAAAGATTGGGACCACAACTAAAATAAAGAAAATTGGAAGCTGATTCTTTAAAGAGAATGGAAAAACCAAATCCAGTTATGGAATACAAGTTAACTAGATCAAAAGAGAATATCTTTTTCTTGACAAATGAAGAACTTGACTACTGGCCTACAAAAAAAAGGAATAAAATATGAATGTAATAAAGGAGGCAATTATTGCTACTATTACATTATTACCTAATGAACATACATGAAACTAACTAGTGCAAGACACTTAAGAAGAAGATAGGTCATCTCTATAGGCAAGGAAAATGGTGGAAATATCTCAAGGATTGAAAACTATATTCAGAGCAAAATCTAGTTGTAAAAAAAAGATAGTCTGTAGAGGATTAAGAATTGATTTAAACCAATACAAACAATAAGAATTTCTACTTGGTTGGGGAAGAGATACCCCTATTCTACGATTGATTAGTTTAGAATCCTGGGTGTATCATGGGTCCTTCCTCCGAAAGGGAAAAGGGATAACCCCAGAGTATCATCCGCCTGGATCCAAGCCCAAGGTATATCCTTAGTGCCTCATAGAGGGAGGAGAGTAAGCTCTCATATGCGCCCAAGGGCTAGGGTGATGCACTGAAGCCCTTAACTGTACCTAAGGGCCCGGTTAGGTGCCCTTTAGAGAAGGGACGGGTAAGCTCAAGGACATGCACCTGGCTCCAAAAGAAGCGCGCGCTGCCTCTGATCATTACATGATCAAGCCATACCTCTGCTTGGGCATAAGCAGGCACTGCCTCTGTTTATATCCAATCCTAAAGAAGGGATAATAATCTTAGAAGGAGTAATAAAGCACCACAAATCCTCTGCTTTAGAAAATGCCTATGATAGCTAAAAATAAATTAAAACCAAAAGTCCTTTCGTAACCAAGCTGGAAGACGACATTCCAAGTTTTCCGTAAAAGCCAAAGATATCTCTGTCAAAACCGAGGAAGGAGTACCTCGGAATTCTAAAAATCTCAATACCTAAATATGGGTTTCCTAAGTCGAAACAGGCTTCGTTCTTTCTAGAAAATAATCTTTGGACTTATATTATCTTATTATCTTTATCTGGGTTTTCCTAAGCCAAAATAGGCTTCAAGTCTTTCTAAAAAATAATCTCTAAACTTATATTATCTAAATACCTGTCTAGGTTTCCTAAATCGAAATGGGATTCATTTCTTTCTAGAAAGTAATCTCTGTATTTATATTATCATATTACCTAAATATGAGTTTCCTAGGTCAAAAGAGGCTGCACTTATTTCAAAAAATAATCTGTATACTTTTACTTTATTATCCGAAGTTGGTTTTCCTAATCCAAAAGTGAATCCGTCTATTTCATAAAATAATCTTTGAACTTTTATTATTATTATCCAAATTTTCGTTTCCTAAGTCGATCAAGGTTCCATCTGTTTATAGAAATTGATCTCTATACTTCAATCGTCTTATTTCCCGAATGCCATATAAGGATTTGTATATTCATAAAAATAACTTATGGACTTCTATTATGTCAGCACCTAGACCTAGGTTATGGTTTCTGAATCATATAAGGTTTCATATATTCAGAAACCTCCATTATCTCATCATTTACATGTTAGTTAAACTCTTGATGCAAAAGGGACCTCGCCTTTCTAATACCAAAAAAAGCTCTGTCCAAGAAATAATTCCTCTGTTTGGACTCCGATACCGCAAAGACATCGGTTTGCCCATTGGCACTAAAGACTTCGTTTTGAGGGTTCTAATGAATATCAAGGCGCAACGACATCCAAAGAAGGGTTTCAACATTATTCCACTTTGGGAAAAGTTGATACCAGATACCACCCTATAAATGATCAGGTAAACGACATCAATTTCCATTATCTATGAATAGATTATAAGTCTAAGCTTAAGTGCTTAGGTCTTCTAAATAAACGTAACTTAAAGTTTATCTTGACAATTAGAGAGGCAACATTACGAAGGTAAGATTCCTGAATCATCCTTCAAAAAGGGACCTGGTAACCCTCTAGCACCCCATTCCATATGAGTAAGAATTTTCACTTGAATTTCTTAACTTAGTCTGTTGTAGACATGGTGAATAGTCACCCTTCAGAGTTGTCCACCAACTTAGACTTTACAACACCAACATATTCTTCAATAAACACTTTGTTTAAAATTTCGCAAAAGTAAGTGCCAAGTATCCAAATTTAACTGTAAGATGGGACGGGCCGGCAGGAAATGGAGGGATTGAATTTAGAATACCACCCCCTTAAAAAACCTTGACAAAGATCCATTATTTCTCAACATAAGCTTTAATCGTTAAAGATGTTAGCATTCCTCGTAAAAGGTCACCCCTTAAATTTTTTTCACTTCCGTCTTTTACTAAAACCTTATTCATTCCAGAAAAATTGTGTTCTTTTAACATTTAGATCAAAAGCTGGAACCTTTTTTTACTCGAAGCATTCATAGAAGCAAAAAAATTCTAAAAGGCGAAAAATAAAGTCTAAGGGCATCGGTTTTCCCAAAAGATGTAACTCTTAAAATCCAGAGTAGTGAGAGGAAGCATTGCTAAATGTTCTAATTCGACGAGACTGTTAATAAAGATAAAAGAATTTGATGATAGGGAAAATATTTTGGATCGAAGAGATAAAATGTTTCATAAAGGTATGACAAAATGAAAACAACACATTTCATAAGCCTCTTCGGACATGAAAGTCAAGAATCTTTAATTTCACTCTTTAACATATACCGAAGGGACAAGATAGGTTAAAGGCCTATTCAGCTTTTGTAAGAAGTTTGTGTAAGAATCCCAAAGGAATAAACAATGAAACTCTTTCCAAAGGTTCCCTCCTTAATGTAATAAATCCAGAATAAATAACCTCAAATAATGAAATTTCTTAAAATTAAAATATTCATGATTACATCATCAAAAAGTTACACACTGGCTTACATTAACCTCATCACAAAGACTGTTACAAGTCAAGATACAAAAATACATAATCTGACTAATTTTTCTTATAAGATATGAGGAGTTCCATGAACAAACAATCAAAAAAACCAATCAACCATTTCTCTCCTTTTCCTTAAAAGCAAATAACAAACTTTAAGTCATGACTCTTAAGACTAGGAAATATAACGAAACACCTTCTGTGTTAAGCTTATGATAAAAGCCAGGGTTATCCTCCCTAAAATTAAACGGAAAATTAAATCAAGACATTATTCAGTATTTTAAAAAAGCATATATAACTGCATTGTTATGAGTTTGTAAGATGAATAGATCTAGAAAAGAATTATCAGAGCAATGTGAATAAGTTAAAAAGATGGATACCTGAGTTAAAGAATAAGCAAGGATGGACTAAAGCCCAATTACTTTTAGATCTAAGAAGAGCCTTGCTTCAAATAAAAGCAACCACCATTGCCTACCTAATATCTTGCTTGAAAGGAATCTTCTGTTCAGAAGAGGAAAGGTTATGTTAAAAAAGTAAACCAATTCTTCAATGCCATAAGAAGAAGACAGTGGCCTCATGAGACCAGAGAACAAAGGGAAAAGAATTATTATCTGTTGGTAAAAGATCCCCACCTCTCCCTCCCCTACACGTGTAATTTCGGCAATGAAGGTTCACAATACCACAAGTCACCTTGCATGCAAGAAGTAGAAGAAGTAAACCAGTGCATTATAAGCCATAACTAGAAAAGGAACTAGGAAATTGCTCGTCCAAGAGGTAGTCCTTGATACAACAAAGAAAAATTCAAAGAAGGTCTAAAAGTTTTTGCTGAACGAGCTAGATTCTTCTACAAATTTAGTGGCAAGAAATTGCTAAAGGAGAGAGGGAGTACCGTAAATAATTAAAGGATGCCCAATAAAGTTCAAAGATTGCCCTAAAAACCTGATGATGCCAACCAAAAGGGTCAAAAGCTCTACCGGAACTGGTAATGAGAAAAAGCACTAAGGAAGAAGTAAAAACTCCGAAGACACCACAAGAAGATCCCTAATGAAAATTAAAAAAATTATTCATAGAAACCATATTGCCTTGCTTAATCAAGATGGCAACATGAAGGAAAAAGTTTCAAAATTTTGGAGAATTAAAAGTAAAGAAGAAGGCGAGATAATCTATAAAGATACATCTCCAACATAAGACCTTTGGATCAAACTCGAATGTCTAAATAACAATGTAAGAAAGGTGGGAAAATTAAAAAGGAATGGATGCCAACTAGAGCAATTAATGATCATAAACTGAAAAGAAACCTAAAATGAAAGAGAAAAATACGACGTACATAGAAGAAGAGACAAAAAAATGAATTGACTACTAATGATCAAATTCGAACCATCTAGAGAGAAGTGTTGAAAAGAGAATATGGTGGAATGATGACATGTGTATAAGAATCCGGGCCAGATAATGTCAAGAACACTCCTTCACTAGGGGAGGGAAAGTTTGAGTACTAAAAATAACCAAGGCAGATCAAGAATAAAAGTTGTGGTGAAGAAGTGTGATATCCAATGGCGCCCCGAAGGAGGTAGTGCTAGACCTTCGACAATATCCTTTTGAAATGTGGGAAGGAAGGCAAAAGGAATTTCCTTTTGTTAGACCAAAAAAGGAACTAATACCCAGTTGACAATATTTTGTAGATATCCATGAAGAAATATAAATTAAAAGCAATCAAACACACGAGATTTATAGTGGTTCGGACGTCCACTTTATAGGTCTTCAATCTAGTAGTGAATTACAGATACAAGATTTTGAATCACTCAAACACTCGATTACAATTGATTTCCTCACAAATCTATGGACTTATATTCGAAAATCATTGTTATTCGATCGGGTCGAGTAGCGACAGTTGTAGAGAATAAGGTGTTTAGTTTTCAGATGGCCAAAAAGATCCTTCTTTTTTCATCGGGTCAAGTATATATAGTGAGTAGTCATGGGTTTTAAGGCGGGAAGAGTTATGTGCACGTGGCATCATCTCCAACATTGTTGTTGTGTAGTGGACCGATTCTATAGGTCTGTAGCAAAGTAGTAGTGACCGGTTCGTGGCCATATGGAATTTGAGCCAATGAAGTGGGAGTGAGTGGGCGGTTATGCAGAAGTAGATAGGCCACTGGTTCGGGTCATTCTCATTCGACCCGCCTATCATATGACCCAGTCATATATTACTCTGTTCGACCCGACCGAACTTCATTCAGTGGACCTGGTGCCTCTTTGCTTTCAGTTCGACCCAAAGCTTTATGCAACCGGATGGCCATGGTACTTTTTATTTAGTATGCTTGAGTATGGATGTCTGGACTTTTGTGGCCAAGTCACAAAGTAGGCCAACATTTTCCCCCCTCAAAGTATGTCTTATCGAAGATGAGGCGTGCTTTGAATTCAGTACTTTGTCCATTCTTGAATAACCAACAGCCAACAGTCATGTCCTTTTGTAAAGACGTATATCTTGACTTCTGCGCATCATGTATAAATATGAGGTCAGATCCATAACCATCTTTTTTGCGTTCAACAAATTAGAGCTTTCAATCGGAATATAAGCTAGTTTTCAGGTAATTTCCCAAATCTTTATGGAACAGGATACCAAAAATTTTTGTTTGAACTTTCTCACTTTGCCAATTCACTGTCATGAGAAATCAAGGCCATCACTCTTCCTTTTAATGATTCATCATTCTTGTTAGGTCAAATAACTCAAGGTTGCTTCGGATTGGAAAGACACGACCTGTCTCATCTTCGACCCGAATAACTTCAAATTCACTTGCTTTTGTCTCTGTTGGATCGGGTCAGCCTGTCACTTTAGAGGGAAGGTAGATGGTCATATTTCCATTATATATATAATAATATATCTTCCCTCCACCTTCACTTGATCAAACCAACCAAAATTCTGAAACCTTGACTCTCCGCCATCTTTAAAATCTAATTGACTTCATTAATTCAATCTATAGGTAGCTATTAAATCACTATACTCCCATTTTAATTCAATCATTTGAGCGAATCCATTCCTCGAATCCACCCGGTTGCTCTACGTTATTGTAGCGTTTGAAGTTTTGGAGTTCAGCACCGTCACCATCACTAGCAGTGTCTAAGTTGCTGCTGGTGGGGATCTCCATGCCCCTTGTCCTACGACGATTTCAAAGGTGATGGTGTAAAATTTGTCTTTTCACGCTAATGTCTTGGCAAATTAGGTGCATAAAAGAAAATGTGGAAAAGATCAAAGCTATGAAGGAGGAAGAATAGGGGCAGGGGTCGAATAACATGGCCTGTTGAAGTCAGAAGACTTGAAGAATGGACAGTCTCGTGAGCAACATCAGGTCAGGTTGAGTTGTTTCGATTTGGTGCTGATTCGATCCAATGTGTAGTGACCCGAAAATCCGGTCCAATTAGAGCTTACTAAATAATACAAGTCCAACCCCAAATTGCACTAGAAATTAAAGAAACTAATAGAAAGAAGATAGAGGGTGAGAATAGATAAGGTAGAACTATTAGAATAGAAGAAGAAGAAGAACATCATCATCAGAGTAAATACGAATCTCACAGCGGAACGAATAAAATATAACATAACTTTTGAAATACAAACAATATATGTATACAATAACATTTCAGAGTACAACACTTACAACAACAGCGGAAATAATAGCTATAGAATCTTGAAGCCTCCTGCTCCAAGCTCTCCAAGTGTATCTGTAAAATCCTGAACTACTTGACTGCCCGTACAAATTTAGGCACCCAAGAGTTTAGGTAGAACAAAACAAAGTAACTTTGGGTCAGTTATGGGACTGGTATGAGTAAAACAGTTTAAAACTATTTGAACTAGTCAACGACATCTCATAAGACCACGCCGTATAACGGAACGGGTTTTTCCCTTATGAAAATCCAAAATATCTTTATATCAAAAACCTTTTGATATTATAATAATGTCTATCAACCACAATATAATAATCATCTAGCAGAAATCCTTTCATCTCACGTTCTACATATATAGTATACAATCAAAACCGCAAGCACGTATTGGGTAGTGGGTTTCCAACTATGACAAGGTATGGAACCACCTTCCGATCAGTGTACTCTAGGAACGATACACTGGAGTTCAACAAGAACATCTTGCAACTCAGCCACACATGACCGACCACTCATTTCGCTTGAGTGTATCGAATGTATATCACCAACGGTTGGGATCAACAACCGTTTCCCGTATATATATGGGACAGCGTTGATAGATTAAAGAAGCAAATGAATATTCTCTAGATAGGTGATTATACACCCTACTTCGGTGCGACCGACTTAGCCATGCTGCCTGCTCGATTTTTGTCATTTACCGGTTGTTGAGGCCAGAGGCTACGATTACTTTCCATTCATTTATAACACGATCACTTTGAATGCCACATTGTCAGATCCGTTAATCATTAATTGGTTTACACAAATATTCTGGATGTTTTGCTAAGGGAATAAATCCGTTGCAACCATATATATCTATACAGACCAACTCATTCGATCACTGGAAATACTCTGTCAGACACTCGTCCATATACATTCGTTCTGGGACTGAACGAAACCGAAGACACTATTCAGTACATCCATCTTAGGCACTGTTATCTAAGACTTATACAATAGCCCTTGCACTTTACTCCGTCTTCAATTTTCTTTGGCATATTCGCAATGCTTATGCCAATACAGAGTGGTTCTTTGGATAAGAATCCAACCGGTCTCTCCATATCAACAACGTAAATATGGTCAAAACTTGATAGTCTGTGATTTAACTATCAATGAAAACATGTCGGTGTACAAACAACGATCTAAATTCCAAATGGAATTATCGATCCAATCACAACCATATATATATATTCATATTTCCTTATTTTCTAAAATTAGAAAATATATGTTTTCAACATTGGAAAACATTTCCAATCCTCATTTACGCATCACTACCATTCCACAACTATTAGTCCCTAACTGTAAACTAGTAAGAGAACAATTCTCTAAGTATAAATCCCGAAGGCCGAAACCAACATCAGATCGATACTCAGAAAACTATTCAACTTACTAATCTCTAGTCAGTTTCTAATTTTTGTTTAACTTCACTTCTTAATTTCTATATTCGATTAACCCCTTTTGATAAACTACGTTTTCCGTTACAACTATTTCCCTTTTATAACGTTTACTTACCGTTACAAATATTTCCTATTTACAACTTCTATTTACCGTTACAAATATTTCCTATTTACAACTTCTATTTACCATTACAAATATTTCCTATTTACAACTTCTATTTACCGTTACAAATATTTCCTATTTACAACTTCTATTTACAGTTACAAATATTTCCTATTTATAACGGTTTATTTATCTTCTAAATAAATATTTCTTATTTCTATTTATTTTCTAAATAAATATTCTCCTTTTCAGTTCTATTTATTTTCTAAATAAATATCCCTTTTATAAAACTCTATTTGTTTTATAAATAATTTCCTTTTATAAAACCGTGTTCGATTTTTGTGCTTGTTGCTGATGTGTTTAACCAAATGGTTAAACAAGCTTCGTCACATGGTTACTTGGATGGTATCTCTCTCCCAAATTCTTCCCTATGCATCAACAATTTACAATTTGCAGATGATACAATTATTTTCTCTTCCCCTAATCCTTTCCATATCCAGTGTCTCAAAATCCTGTTATATGTATTCGAGTTGATATCTGGTCTTTCCATTAATTTTAATAAAAGTGTTATTTACATGCTTGGTAAGTCTGATCATCTTGGTGACTTGATTTCTTCTACTCTCAACTGCAAAGTAGCAAAATTCCCATTGACCTACCTCGATTTACCTCTCAGACCCTCTAAGCTTCATAAAAATGATTGGTTTCCCCTTATCAATAAGATTGAAACTAGATTAGCATCTTGGAAGGCAAATTCATTATCATCTATGGGCCGTTTAACTCTAGTTAAATCTGTGCTTTCCGCTATCCCTACACATTGGATATCTTTTCACAAACTCCCCAAGTGGGTAATTTGTAAGATTGATTCAATTCGAAGTTCATTTCTTTGGAATGGTCATAAAATCAAGAAATTAATCAACTGGAGGACGGTATGCCTACACTCTGATCAAGGGGGGCTTGGTGTTCTTGACCTTCACCATTTTAATATTGCTTTGTTGGCCAAATGGGTTTGGAGACTCCTAAGCACTGGGAATTTCATTTGGAAAAAATGGATTTTAGCTCGCTACTTTTCTTCTGACCCCCATCTTGTTTTGCATCATCGTCCTTCCTCTAGAATCTCTCCCTTCTTGCATGGGATTCCATCCTGTCTTCCTCGTATTAAATTTCTGTTTCATGTCTCTTTGGGGGGTGGTTCATCCTGTTTATTTTGGCACGATATTTGGTTTGGTCAGTTACCTCTCTCTCTTTCCTTTTCTTCACTCTTTTCTCTTCAAACTAATCCTTCTCTTTCTGTTGCTGATGCTTTTAATGATGATTATGTAAGCTTAGTTCCAGGTTCGCTTTTTGATAGGAGTATTCTTTTGCAGTTGCTTAATATCTTTGCTCTCATTAGCAACACTCAGTTAAATAACTTGGATGATCATTTTGTTTGGGTTCTCTCTCCATCTAGAGGTTTTTCTGTTTCCTCATGTTACAAATACCTGAATTTTTCGGGTAGATTGTTTAAATTCTCAAGACTATGGAAATGCAAGCTGGCTCCAAGAATTCTCTTCTTCCAATGGTGTTTGATTCACGAAAAAGTCAATACAAGAGAAAAGCTCTTCAAATGCAACGTCGCTCCTGATCCCAACTGCCCTTTCTGTAATTCTCATGCTGAATCCATTCATCATCTCTTCTTTTCCTGCGACTATTCCTTCTCAATCTGGGCTGCAGTGAGTTCCCATTTAATTGGTTTCATCCCCATCATATCTTTTTTTTTTTTTTGACCATTGGGAATCTGATCCTTGTCCATCTCTTGATATCTTACTGGCTGCTTATAGTTGGTGTATATGGAAAGAAAGAAATGCACGAATTTTTAATAACAAGGCTAATTCGATCATGTCTATCTGTCATCGTATCATTCATATTTATTCATCCTCATCAGGTCTGGAGACAATCATGCTGATATATTCCGGTTTGCACCGCCGGCGGCCTCTTCTCCAGCTACTTCGGTCGATAGCAATGATACAGAGTCTAGTATGGAACTCATGTGATGACTGATGATGCCGCTTTACCTCTCAGCATAGTACTTGTATAATTATGATGGTTTACAGTTTGATCTGATCGCTTTTGTAGTTGTACCCGTAATACTCTCTATGTGTGTTGTATGATGTATCTTAAACTTTGTGATGGTTGTATTTTGGACCACCAACTGGGTATGTCAGTTGGATATATACTGTTATCTATTAATTAACCGGCTGTGTAGCCCCGCGCTACATATCCGTTTGCTCTAAAAAAAACCGTGTTCGATTTATAAATAATTTCCTTTATTTCAATATACATTGAAATATTCCTTTTTACAACTCAGGGTTTCTTATGATATTCAAAATATCAAACAACGATGATCAATATCGTTCTAACGTCCATAATCAATAACAGAATATAAATCACAACATATATCACAATATATGAAAACAGTAAAATAATTGTTGAGGAACCCAGTCGGATTCCTCCAACCTGTTTCCCTGCATTCACAGATGTTACACAGTATAATATACATCAATTTCATTTCAATATGAAATATTCTACTGGACAAAATCAATATTTGATTAACGATATAACATATGACTATATCTATGTTTTCAATCAAATCTATTTAACAGTCCAGTTTAACAATCAATATACAGCAGTCAACAAAATAAAGTACAATTTATATTAAAATATAAATTGAGGGGAGTTAGTGAGTTTTACTCACATTGTCCGTAATCGTTAAATAACGATGTACGGTTCTGATTTCAGATCAGGCAATTTATTTCGCTATAAATTTTGATGAGCTCAAATTCACTCCGAACCGGTTCCAGTTTTTAGTCGTCGTTCATATGATCGTGTCGGGTCTTTCAAGAAGGGCCTTAACCTTTATTTTACTTTCTTCTGGCCCATTAACAAAACCCCTAGGCCCAATCCCTTTTTCCCAGGCCCGCAGTTTTCTTGTTGTTCTTCTTTGTAACCTTATTTCTTCAACCCAAGATTTATTATTCAGCATAAACCCTTTTGTTTTTCTGCGAACTTCCCTATCTTCCAACAGACTCCAAGATTCCCCCCACTGCCTTGAGTTTCTCCCGCATAGCACTCACTACACCATAGATCCCGTACCTCCTTCCCACGATTTCCTCTATCCCTTTCAACTCGCATATGTCTGCATCTCACCAACTCATAACCGTCCGCCCCCACAATGTTTTGCTCAAACCAGTCACCTAAAAACTCAGCTTCCTTTCACCATTTCGATCTGTGCTGACCCCATCTCGCTCCCCCTTCCGTCGTTGAACTCCACGAGTATTCCAGGCTCCACAACGTTGTCGCACCTTCCGGTACTTCCTCCAACATCCTCGCAGTGAACCCATCTTCCCTCCCACAACAATCGTCATCAATCGCATCGCGTTCAGCAGTCTCGCGGTCACCAGATCTTGGAACCCTAGTTCGCAGATCCAAACTCGCACAGCCCAAAACGTGTGCGCGACCTTCCAAACTCAAGGAAATGAAGGCTTCATCCTACCCGAACTCAAAAATATTGGCTTCACAATTTACTGATTTTTGTTTGAATTTTAATTGATTTTCGAAGATGGCTATTCACGTTTTTTTTCCTTTTCCTTTCTGGAGTGGCGGCTTGAAACGTTGAAGAATGAATTTAGGTTTTAGATTGCTGTGTGTTGAGGCCTTTTATAACGAGAGTATGTGAGTTGTTGTTTCTCTTTTGACCACGAAACATTTGAGGGTAAAGACTTAAGCCACGTTGATATATTAATAACCACACAAATTTGGACCAAAATAATTATTTAATTATATTAAAAACCTAGACGTGAAGTCTCGTTTACAAATAACCTCAGACGATGTTTGTTTTTGTACTAGGTTCAACTCCATTCATTTTTGCGGACGGTTATAGACAGAAATGAAAACACCGTTATATTCAGCAGAATGCCACGATTCCAAAAGTATAATAATACCGGTAGGTGCACTCATATTGTGAAACCCCAATATTTCTGATACAGGGTGCAAAACACTCCAATATAAAAGTTGCCTATTTAATTAATTAAAAATTACAGTAAAATTCTAAAAATTAATTTATCGCTATTTCCCAAAGGAACCTTGTCTAAATTCAAACCCGATCTCTAGTTATATCGAATAAACCGTTACGGTCGATAAACGATTCTATAGCGACTATTTTAAAATTTGATTTGGACATATCTCAAAATCTACACGACGAAATCCCGATTTTTCTCTTCCACTAGAAAGATATACTCCACCAGCTCCGTGCGTTTCTTGTTTCACAGAAATCCGATTTAAAACGAATCTTGTACATTCAGTTGAAGTTCGAATCGCCAAATTACGAACTGCAGCGCCATTTCAAGCTCGATTTTAATTATAATATAATTATACGTTCTAACATCGTCGATTAAATAATATATTACTTGTTTTAAATAATTAAATAAGTTAATTATTACACCATCAAATATTCGGGTCATTACACAATGTCTCATCCAACCCGATGTGTTCACCTTTGGAATTTCGACCCGGTTTTCATATATTCAGCATGAAAATTATGTATTTCTGCATATCATCAAATTTGGCCAACATGACGACTTTGACAACATAAATCCACTGTATATGCATGTGTATGAATTGACAGAATTTAATCGTAATTCACGACCTCGTGACCAGTTAGGATAGAGTCTCTCTAACTTTGGAGTTCTAAATTGCATAACATATTAATCTGGCAGTTTCAGACCTCTGAACATAAGATTCTTCAATATTACAATACATATCAAATATTAGCATGCCTTTATTATTTCTTTCATTTTTATCACACTTGCACTGCACGCACAGAGAATACAGGTTATTTTACTCTAATAATCGGTCTTTCTTCGATAGTACAACTAATATGTCTCAAAGGTACCCGATTAGATTCTCAGAGTCCGAGAAAGGCAAAGCTTTGGAATCATCATCCAATCCTAATGTTTCTCTGTCAAGTCCTAACCCTTAAGGCAGTTCAGATTCAAAATTTGAAATTGATCTCCATGAAGATACAGAATCCACTGAATCAGACACTTCTGTTGATGAAGAGGATGGGGGAGAAGGAGATAATCGAGCTCCCAATGAACTCAACTATTCTATTATCTTAAATGAGCCAAAAGATTCTTGGATTTCAATGATCGACGAAGCCAGATTGAGACGAATATGCTTAAAGCATGCAATTACTTGGGAGGAAGTTAGCGTAGTATAGAATATCTTAGACAGACCCCACAATCCTCCTAAAGGTTACATGGCGATAAGTCGGCTAATGTGTTCGGTGGAGAAATTCCTCCATTTTCTCCCTTTGTCATTGATTTTCTAAGACGGTTAAGGATAACCCCCATGCAACTTCACCCAATAGCATACTCATGCATGTATACATTGTACATAGCATACATGGAGGTTCTGGGTGTGGAACTCACTTTTGAAGACGTAAACTTTTCTACCATTTCAAGCATCACCAAAAGGAGACTCCTTCCTTTTTGTATTTTGAATCCGTTACCAAAAGGAATATCATAAGCGACGAATTTAGCAATATGGGTGACATAAGGCCTGAGTGGTTCTATATTCGTGATCAACCCGGGTATGCTAGGAGGTGGATCCAATCAAGTAACTTTTCAAATTATGGCTTTCTCGATTCAATTACACTCATAGATTTACTGGCCTCTCTTTCTCGTTCTCAGTTCCAAATCCAAAGAAGACAAAAGGCCAAGTATACCAGGATCGCCTAACTAACTTGCTGAATGGTAATATGGATCGCCTTAGCGTTAGAATAACATTGTTGACAAATTTCGTCATCGACACCATATGATCGACATGCAGCGAAGCACCGGTGCTTGAGGTCGTGCTTATATTTACGTGCCCTCGGTCTAAATTCCTTCTGGACCAGTGGGGACTAAACAATTCTTTCAGCTGAGGGGCAGGCAACAACGACGATCGTAATTGGAGAAGGCTCCAAAAGCAAAGACCCTGCGGAAACGAGTCAAGAATTACAGTAGGGTTTAAAGAGAAAAATCCTAAGATCATCCCTACCGATTTTCCCAAAAGTCCTTCCTCGATAAACATTCCTACCGAGGAATTGTTGGAAAGACCGCCTGAGGAGGAATCATGGGGTAACTTCCCTATAGATGTACCTACTCCTGAGAGGCAGCCTTCTCCGAATGCCCTGTCTCCAGCCAAGTCTTTTATTCATGGTCCACAGCTAGATGATTCCATATTTAAAGTTTTGGCTACTCCTTACTTGATAACATATACGCTTCCCAAGACATTGGTTCTGGCTCTTTCTTTCATCTGTTGGAAGAAGACACTACACCCACAAAGACCGATGAGACGACACCTTTGAGCCGAACTCCGGGCTCTGGTCCATTGGGGATCACTTAGGAAACACACCACACTAGCACTGCACATCATAGCACTTATATGATGCATCACCTCCTGATTCTAGCATTAGCTTGTGTTGACTTGAAGCTACGATGTCTTATCGCAATCCCAGGATCCTTTGTGAGAGCATTCCCAGATACGACTCTGATACTGAACATGACCAGAGAGACATTCGTAGGAGAGATGATCAGAAGCATTACTAATGGTCCCCTCACTCTCGCTCAGTATAAGAGCTACCAAGCCACCGTAAGGCGAACAAGAAAATTCCAAGAGCTCCATCTCCTCCGAAGGGGTCATACTCACATGAAAAATCATCCAAGAAGCATTATGATCCCAAAGATAAGGTCCCAGACAAAGACAATGACAAGGACAGTGCATCTATCGTTCCCAGCAAACGCAAGTCCATCAATATCACTACAACAAATCTTATGGTGCTTGTCTCCTCTGCTAAGAAGAGAATCAAGATCTTAAAGTAGTTCCCCAAATATCATTTTGGGAACATGCATTTTGTGCCTAATCTTGAGTTGGTCCCCGATAATTGGCCTGATCCCATTAAGACTCGAATTGACTTCGTGGATACTCAATACAAGGAGACTTGCAAGTATGCTTGAAAGCTGTCCAAGATTATTTGGGAGCTTCAGTAGGGATTGGATAATCAGAAACTTATATCTGAACAGGATGCAATAGGCAGGGCCTTTGCCATTAAAGAATGCGAGGAAGCTCAAGCTCAACTTGCTCTCGCATAGCGCAAAGTTGAAAACTATAAGAAATTGCACAATGAGTTACAACAACGCTTCCACACTGAACTTGATGGTCACAGTAGATAGAGTAAAACCCTTAAGAAACATGTTGAGGATGTCACAACTGAGAATGCTGAACTAAAACTATCGCGTACTCGCTTTAACAGAAAAAACTGAGCTCGAGAGAGAAATTTCCAATTTGAAGGCCAAGTTGGCAGAGGCTGAAAAGAGAGCTGTCTTAGCTGAGAGAAATGCCAGCCTTGCGCTCAAATCTACTACAGATACCAAGGCACAACTTGTCAAAGCCCAAGAGGAGCTAAGACGATTTCATACATCTCCATATATCTTTCTTTGCCCAGGTTCTTTGGACCGGAGACAATATTGGATAAAGGATTACGAAACAACTTTAGTTGATGTGTGGGATGTGCTAGTTGACGATGAGAAGCACCAATTAAAAGTTGATATTGTTGATGAGGAGGAGTTGATGAAGGCATATCTGAGGGGTGAGGAGCCGGAGCGTTTAGCAGAGGGGAGGAAACAACTGAAGGAGGCTATGGAAGCTGCCAAACGTCAAGCCAAGGCCAAGGATGTTGTTGAAGGTGGCTCCAGATCTTCCTTTGCGATGCCCAAAAATGTAGAGGTATAGAAGTATGACCCTGATCATTCAAATATTACAGAAAGCACTCTCTTTTCTCCTATTGTTGAAGCTGCAACTCTGATCACTTCAGGGGACAAGCCAGCCGTAGATATCTCCACCTTTTCCCACAATTTGTCAAAGCTATTATGGCCTGTCGTCGCATTGCAGAGAAGACAATTGAAAGGCCCGTTCTATCTCCAGAGCTAATAACTACTGCTCTTCCTTGTTCAGGTACGAAGCCTACTGAGGAGACAGAAGAGAAGCAAAAATATTCAGCCGGCAAGTCCATAGTGCCCTCCGGCACCGATGCCCCCAAGGAAGGAGAAATGATCGATGCTCTAAAAGACATTGATGGCAAGAAATCCAAAGAGTAGGCAGACGTTGTAATCACCAGAGCTTCCGACAAGACTAAGGATCTAACCCTTGCACAGATGAAGGCAAGAAATGAGAAACTCTTGAAGGCCAAGACTAAAAAGGTAGAAGTGCTTCTTTCGATATGATTCCTCCTCCTGGCACCAAGGTTTCCATCAAGCTTTCTAAGTCAATCACAGGAGGTGCGACTTCTCAATCTATCATTGATCCAGCTGATCCCTCACTAGGAAAGACCAAGGGGGAAGAAGGGTCTCCTTACAAAAGGTGAGAAAGAGGAGAAGTGAAAGCTGAAAGAGTATAGGAAATCCAAAACTACTCCCTAGTCGAAGTGAAGCTTTATTTTGATTTCTTTTTTTTCCACTGGCCTGCTGTGGTTGTTGCGAGTGCGGCCCTCAAATCTTTGTCTTGTATAAACCTGCATTTTGTAAATAAAGTTATGTTCATGTAATGTCATATGTTTGCAAGTTTGTTATTGCCTTCAATGCAATGCATTTATAATCAAAACATTACTAAACTAACTAATAAGCACTGAAACACATCATAATCAGCTAAAGATTTTGATTCAAAAATCACTGCAATTAACGCACTACTAAGCTAAGTAATAAACAACGGGTCATGTCATATCTACTCAAGAGATGTGATGTGTACTTATATGCCCCTAATCATTCTTGAACAGATTGCCTGGCTAGGGCCTGTTCGAGATTGATTAGCAAGGATATGCCACTGCCCCAGTATTATTGGGGACTTCGGGATTAGCTTGTATTCATGCCCCCAATCCTTCTATGGGGTTAAGAGACGAGTTCTTTGAGCACTTTTTCTAAGTGATTTTATACTCTCCTGTCGCTAGTCCAGGTTAGAGTTTGGGTTAAAGCGGTCTCTATTCGTGGTGCACATTTCACGCTTTATCCTTTATACTCACTATCGAATCAAGAGAGTTTGAGTTACTGTGGCGAACAATCGTGTCATTCGCCTCAGCATTCCATCAGCACTCTAATCTTTAAAGTGGGAATTTATTGGTTCAAGTGTCGATATCGAACTCAAATTCAATTCATATTCCATTCCACGCTCTGGTAAATGGAGTTGGTTGGGCGAGTGGTCAAGTCACACTACCCTTTCTTTCCCCAGTGCCAAGGGCATAGGATACTTTCAGGGAAGTTTGAATCATACACTGCTCGTTCATATTCATTTCATCAATTCATGAGGAAGACTTCTGAATATATATAATTTTCCTAGAAGCACAAATCATAAAGATATGAATGCAGTAAATAAAAAGGGAAACAATATTTTTATAGTGGTTCAGCCAAGTTATAGTCTACGTCCACTTATTATCTTTTGTTTATATCAATTAAACAGTGTCGAGAAAGTCGGGCCATACTACACAGTTTGAAATACAAAAGAAAAGAAACACAAGCTCAAGTAAAGTAATGCCGTAAATGCTCGGCATTCCATGCTCTCGGGAGATGGTCACCATCAACGGTCGTTAACCTAAAAGCTCAATTATCCAGCCTCCGATGAATGATGTATGGTACCTCCCATTATGGACCCATAGGAGATGATGACAGCAGTAGAGATGACAGAGATGACGATGATATGGATGACGAGGAACCTGAGGAGGATCCAGAGGAGGAGCCAGAGGAGGATCCGGATGAGGAGCCAGAGGAGGATCCGGAGGAAGAGCCGGAGGAGGATATTCCACTTGAGGACATACCACTTGCTCAGCCACAGCCTGAGGAGGATATTCCACTTGCACAGCTAGAGTTAGAGCCATGGGTTCAGGCACCACCAGCACCTATGGATGGACAGTTAGTTGTCCTATTGGAACAGCTAGCTCAGGAGATGGCACAGTATCTGGCTAATGGAGGACATATGGAGCCACTTATGGATCATGATATGGGGGTACCTATAGATTATTATATGGATTACGCTTACCCGGATATGATTCTATACCCACCTTATCCTATTGAGGTCATAGAGCTCTCAAATGATGATGTCCCTGAGGAGATCGAGGAGGCAGTTGAGGTGATCGAGATATCCGACAGTGAGGACGTGATTAGCATTTCAAACAGTGAGGATGTGATTAGCATTTCAGACAGTGAGGATGTGATCAACATTTCTGATGATGAGGATGTGGTTATCATATTAGATAATGACGAGATGATCATCATTCCGATGACGAGGGTATCAAGAGATTAGTAGCAGTTCTGAGTAGGTCAGACAGTTTGGACGGTGTTGTATATATAGTAGTAGTATGGCAGATATGTATATTATAGTAGTCTATAACTCGATACTAGTCGAGTATAGTACTTGTATTTTGTTGTAGTCAGTTTGACGTATGGTATGATATATATATATATATTATCTTTTTCTTATCTTCTGTTTACAAATTTCGTGGACGAAATTTTTATAAGGGGGGTAGATTGTAATGACCCGGTTATCACATCAATCGTAAACATGAACACTGTTTGATTTTGTGTATGTATTAACAAATATAATTTTAAATCAAGCCTTTAAAATGTTTAAAAACATGTCAAAGGTAAGTTTGCATTTTCTCTTATGTATATGATAGCGTATTTAAAAGGAGTTGTTTAAATTCATGTTTTTAAATGTATGTTAAATAACACTTTTGCATAGCAATTTTTAGAATGCCATTTCCTTTGAAAAACACTTGCTCATATTTTTAAAAGCCTTAAAACCTTAGTTTAGTAAACTGCTTGCTTTTAAACATGATTAAACACCTTGCCTAAACCATGATTTAGGCATCTCCTTATGTTCTCATACAAATGCAAGAAAATATGTGAATTTTTGTATGCATTTAAAATTGAAAACATGTATTGTCTAATCCATTTCAAACTCATGATCTCATAGATGCGATTGCAAATAAAATCTCATTGAAATTATTTGCATTTTTATACATGTTCTCATCTATTCCCTTTTCAAATCATGTTCTCATCCATGATCTCATCACCTACACCATAGATCTTGCTAGCAAATAAGATCTCAAGTAAATTATTGGCATTTATACATGCATTGAAACAAGAACATGTATGGTCAAAATCTCTTTCACTTCATGATCTCATTCATGAAGCACATACATGATGGATCATGCTAGCAAGTAGGACCTTTAGGAAGATTTTTAGGCACATGATAAAATCATTTTTGGTGAGAACAAATTCAGTTTTTAAATCTTTTTATTTCCTTTCATTTGATTTGCTGAAAATACAATTCTTGTTTCATTTTTTCAAAACCTTGGCTATGTTGTCAATGAACACATGCATAAATAGATCTAAAAAATCATGAATTGACACCATCATCTTACCTACACTAGTTGATTTCAAACCATAGATTTTCCTAAGTATTTTTCAATGAATATGCATCACATGCCATAGATTTTCATGTACAAAATTTTCAGATTTTCTCTCTACTTGGAAGGCAAGCATGCATTTAAAATAAATTCTTGTAAAATCGAATATGACATATAAAACATATGGTTTGAAAGCTAAATATTTTCTGAGCAGTTATGGTACCTAAATCATCACAATATTTTGTAAAAACCTAGGTAAAAGATTTAAGAAAGCATAGTGGTACAAAGAACATTTAATGAGATACTTATTTGAAGGCCAGTGAGAAGGATGTAGTACAATGATATAGGGTATTTCAGGTGGTATCTAGGCTGAAAATGCCATGTAAATTGATGAGAGAATGTAAGGATTTTGAGAGAGAAAAACAGTTTTTTTTATGGTCTTTCATTTGTGAAGAAAAGCTGATTTCCTGTTTTCACATCATGCATTAAATGCACCTATATTTTACCATTTTCTCACCACTATATAAGGACCTACCCATGCACCCATTTTACTCACACAAACACACAGCAATTCAAAGGGTTTTCAGTAGGAGAAAGCATGGGTTCTTAGCATATAAGGTGAGTAAACTTGCATTCTATTTTTTGTTTTTAATTACTGCAGTTTTGATGTTTGAACTAGGAAGTGATCTTGGATTTCTTTTATGATCATACTCAAGTAAGCTTTCATGTATGGTTTGATTGTTTGTTATGGTGTAGTGATCATTGATTTGTATGTGAAAACCTTAAATGTCCTATGTAGAGTAGTGCATTAACAGCTTTGCGTTTACTAGACCCTGTTATATAGTGTAAAGCTTGACAAATACAAGTGGATCAGTTGTTCTGAGTTAAGGGCTTAGAGTTAAGGTATCACACTTGTTTTAAACACTTGACATGTTCACTCAAGTGCTCATACGTGAAATCCTTTTGGCAAAAACCTCACTGTTATTTTGAAAACATAACAATAGTATGCCCTCTGTTCCAAAATTTCAAGGTGGAAACTCAAATGATTTAAAAATGGTTTTTGATGACATAATCATAACAAGGAAACCAAATGATGATTTTTAAAAATGAAATCAAGATTTTTACGTGAGTAAATCTTGAGAATTTAAATGATCGCCGAAAGTCCAACTTTGGTGAACATCCGGCGCATCACTTGATTTGGGGTGATGGTGTTCGGCCTGAAGAAGCATGGAGGGAGGTGAATCATAGGAAAAATATGAATTAAATTTTTAAATGCATAGATTTTGTGAAATCAATAAAAATAGGTTTTAAAACTGGTTTTTGGGTTCCATGGGTTGGGGCCGAACTGCTCGGAGGTGAAGGGACTAGGGGAGTGTGGTCTAGAGGGAATTGGTGCGTCAGGGTCGTGTGGTGGCGCGGCCAAGAAGCGATGGTGACTGATGGTCGAGGGAAGGAGGTGTGGGATTGTTTTTGGATGATGGGTTTTTGGGTTTAAAAAGGAGGCACGACCATTTTACTGTTCAGGCCGAGGTTGGTGACTGGGAGGTGGCGACATGGTCTGGTGGTAGAGGGAGACGTGTGGCAACGACTATTGGTGGCAGGAGGGGGCCCACGTGGCGGTGCACATGCACAGCCATGGCACGGGAAAGAAAGAAAAAGAAGGAGAGGGGGCCTTGGTACTAAGGCAAATGATCGGCCAAGTGGTACTTGGCTAAAAACATGGGAACTGGCCGAGTTTTCACGTGTACAAACTAGTGTTTTAAACCTGGTAATTTGGCCAGTGATCAACCAAGTGATATTACCCAAAACCATGATAACAGGACTAGATTTCGTGAATACACACTAGTGTTTGTAAACCCGTTACTTTGTCAAATTGGTGCTTTGCTGTTTTAAGCTAAAACAAAGGTTTTTTAAATAAATTTTTGGTTTAAATTAAATAAGAAATTAAATATTTAAATAAAAATAGAATTTTTATTTAATTAAACGAAGGGAAAAGTGAATCAGGATTTTGTTTTCGTCAGAAAGTTGAAAACCAATACTGAAACTATAAATTATAAATTCAGTTTCTAATTTAAATTAGCATTTATTTGTGAATGAAATGTTTAGATTTTTAAACATACAAGTGATAAAGAAACGAACGTAACGCATACGCTGAATTTGACCGTTTAAACTGTAAATTCAAAATACGAGAAACCGGTCAAGTACAGTCCAGTATTTGATGGAATAAGAACTGTAAAATATATTTAATCGTGTTTAGAGTAATTATCTAAAAGGGGAATATTCATTAATTTATTCGAAGAGACCGAAATTAAGATTTCACTTCGATTTGATTATACGTTGTATGTCGGAGATTTTAATTTTGAAGACGGCGTTATACAAGGACTATTTTTAAATAGTGCCTTCGGTTTGTTCAAACCCAGAACAACTTGTATGGACGAATGTCTGACAAAGTAACTCTAACTGATCACATACGTTTATCTTTTCAAACGTATTTATATGGTTGCAGAGGAATTCGTTTCTCTCGCCGTATACCTATATATATTTTTGAGGAAGTCAATTAGTGATTAGAAAGTTTTGATGATGTGGCGTTCAAAGAAAATAAACAAGTGATAGAAACGTAAGTCTAGCCTCACACCCACGAAATAACAAAAATCGGGCTGGCAAGATGGCTATGTGGGGTCGCTCCCATTAGGGTGTAGCATCACCTATCTAGAGAAATTCCTTTTGTTTCTTAATCTATCGATTCTGCCCATTCGGGAATGGTTGCCCTATACAACCATTGGTGATATACATTCGATACACTCAAGAGAAATGAGTGGTCGGTCATGTGAGGGCCAGGTTGCAAGGCGTTCTTGTTAAAACCAGGTGTATTAGCCTCTAGAGATACATCATCGGAAGGTGGTCCCATACCTTGTCATAGTTGGAAACCCAATTTCCATAGGCACCAAGCGGTTTTTATTTGAATACTATATCGAAGAATGTGAGATGCAAGCATTCTTCTAGATTCTAAATTATTTGAGAAAACCAAATAGACACTATGATATTATCTGGTGTTTTGATCTCATAAGGTAAAAACCCATTTCGTATTCATGGCGTGGTCTTATGAGATATTTTCCTTAAATTGTTTTAAACTGTTTACTCATACCAGTCCCCTGACTGACCCAGAGTTTATTTTCTGTGTTTTCCCTTAAACTCTTGGGTATTCATAACACTTGTTATGAATAGACAAGTGAATCAGGATTTGATGAAACTTGTGAAGCTGGATGAAGGTTATCTGTGTGCTGGCCTATCTACCCTATCTACTGTAAAATTATAAGTCTACAAGTTAGTTGTAATTGATATGTATAATTAATGATGTACCATGAATGGGTTGTATCACTAGACCTATGATGTTCTGATGTAATATGTACTGCTATGTAATATTTTAAATTACTATCATTTGTAAAAATCCCGCTGTGAGATTCTGGTGTTTTCTGTGATTTTACCTTCTATCTATTCTTATTCTTATTAATGGCACGACTTCCGACGTATTCGAAAGTTGGGTCGTTACAGTTGGTATCATAGCTTAGGTTACTGATTACCTAGGCTTTGGGTGAGTGTGAGAGAGCGTATTTTTGAAAATTTTAAATAGAATAAATCGACTTGGATGATATATCCGAGTTAGCTATATCCGATCAAGACTTGATTATCGACATGTCGTATTCAGGTAATTAAGTATGAGTACCCGTGCACGTAGAGGTCGAGCTAGAGGGTCTTCCACTATTACGGGTCATACTACTAGATCCCAAGATCAAGGAGAAACAGTGGAAGAAGTTACACCAGTCCAACAGGATAAGAGCTTTGCAACTATTTGTAAGGAGTATACGAATCTAGGAGGAAAAGTTTTCAAAGGGACTGAGTCTTTTATTGAGGTTCGGGCTTGGATGAGATCCTGTGAAAGAATTTTCAAATGGTTGAGGTTGAATGATGATCAGAAACGTCTTTTAGCTTTATGGCAACTTCTAGGAGCTACTGCAATCTGGTGGGACGCTCAAACTGCTAATGTTCCTGAGGAAGATTTTACTTGGGACAAGTTCAAAGAAGCATTTGAAGCACAATTTCTGCTCGTCGCTGGAAAAACGAGGATGTATCGTGATTTCATTGATCTCAAGCAGGGGAATATGAAAGTATCTGAATATGAGAACAAATTCAACTCACTTTCCTGTTTTGGGCCAGAACTGATAAACACCCCACTCAAGAAAAATGAAATGTTCATAGCGGGATTGAAGGATAGCCTGCAAGTTCAGATGATTGGACATCTCAAGATTTCATTTGTTGATCTAGTTGATATGGAGGTTCGTTATGAGGCACTGGAGGGTAAGAAGCCAGTTGCAAAAGTAGCACAGACAGGAGGACCTAGTGGTGAGAATCTAAATAAAAGGAAATTCAACCCGAACTGGAACAATAACAACAACAAAGGAGTACCTAAGATGGGAGAAAATGCCAAAGAACGATTCAAGGACACCAAATGCCACAACTGTTTACAGAAGGGACATATTGCCAAGTTCTGTACCAAACCAGCAGCAAAGAAGCCACAACAAAACCAACAACAACAGCAGAAACAACAGCAAAGCCCTGGAAATGCAATGGTCATGAAGACTCTGTGTTTCAATTGTCATCAGCTTGGGCACTTGGTTAAAGACTGTCCACTCATGAAGAGGGCACAACAACCAAAGGTGTATGCTATCAAAAGTGAACCATCAACTTCCCAAGATATGAAAGGCAAGGGAGTTCTCGAAGGTACTTTTGATTTAAATGGCATTGATGTTCATGTTTTATTTGACACCGACGCCTCAAATAGTTTCATTTCTTCTGGCATAGTAGGAAAATTCAGATTTATCCCAATAATTTCCCCCAACCCAATTTGCATATCGAATCCTATTGGCGGGAAAACTGAATTAAAAATGTATTGCGATAATGTGGCACTCTCGTACCTTTCTCATTCCTTTCTTTTCGATTTCTACATTTTTGATTTCAAAGGATTTAATTTTATACTTGGAATAGACTGGTTGAGTAAATTCCAAGCTAAGATTAAATGCGACAAAGAAATCGTAACTTTGATAACCAATATTGGGAGCAAAGCTAGGATATCATATGGAAAACCTGGTATTCATATGTGTAGTTTCTTGTATGCTTTGGAAGCACCGCAAGAGAATGTGGAGACGTTAGAAGTAGTCATAGATTTCTCCGACGTATTTGAAGAAGTTAAGAGTTTACCCCCACATCGAGAGATAGAGTTCCGCATCGATCTAATTCCAGGAGCCAGACCGATCGTTTAGCCAAAAAGACAAATGGAACCAAAAGAAGTTACGGAACTTGAGAAGCAATCTCAAGATTTACTGGCCAGAGGATTGATTAGGCCAAGTTTTTCAAGCCGGGATTCAGCAGTAGTTTTTGTGGTTAAGTATGATGGATCACTAAGATTATGCGTTGACTATAGGGAGTTAAATAAAATGACCATCAAGAATAAGTTTCCTTTGCCGCGAATTGACGATCTCTTTGACCAGTTGAATGGAGCTACGGTGTTTTCTCAAATGGATCTTGCTACAGGATTCCATCAGTTAAGGATCGCCGAAGATAGTATTCCTTTAACAGCTTTCAGAGGCCCGGATTTCTTTTATGAATGGTTAGTTAAGCCATTCGGATTAACTAACGCACCTTCGTATTTTGTTGATTTAATGAACCGTGTCTTCAGGAAGATTCTGAACAAGTTCATCCTGGTTTTTATCGACGATATCTTGATTTTTTCGAAGACAGAAGAAAAGCACCGATATCATCTTAAAGTGGTATTGGAAACTCTAAGGATGAATGTACTGAAGGCATAGTTCTCTAAATGTCATTTTTGGCAATCTGAAGTGAGATTCTTGGGGCATATTGTAAATGAAGATGGTATTTCTGTAGACCCAATCAAGGTTGAGGCAGTGCAACAATGGAAGCAGCCCAGAACACCAACAGAGGTCCGTAGTTTCTTGGGATTAGCGGGATATTACAGGAGGTTTATCCAAGATTTCTTCTCATCTGACTAAACTGACAAAGAAGGGTGAGAAATTTATATGGACTCCGAAGTGTGAAGAATCATCCAAGGAGTTAAAGAAGAAATTGACAGAAGCACCAGTTCTTGCTGTTCCCGATAGGAAAAGTAAATTTGAGGTTTATACTGATGCTTGTGTAGTAGGACTCGGTGCAGTACTAATGCAGCATGGACGAGTGCTTGCGTATGCTAGTAGACAATTAAAGATTCATGAGAAGAATTACGCTACACATGATCTAGAGTTATTGGCAGTTGTTTTTGCATTAAAAATGTGGAGGCACTACCTGTTAGGAGGGAAGTTCGAGCTTTTCACAGATCACAAACCAATCAAATATCTGTTTTCTCAAAATGATCTCAACCTGAGGCAACAGAGTTGGTTGGAATTCTTTGCATCATATGACCTGGATATTATCTATACGCCAAGGAAAGCAAATGTCGTAGCAGACGCTCTGAGCAGAAATGCGATCTTATCTCTTCTAGAAGCTACCCCAGCACTTCAAGGGAGGATAATGGCAAATCAACGGAGAGATGAGAATCTGGAGAATTTAATTCAAGGGGTCATAAAAGGAGGGGAGTCAGATTTTGAAGTGGATGACCAAGGTATTCTTAGAATAAATGGAAGGTTGTGTGTCCCTGATGTCGATGGACTAAGGCAAGAAGTTTTGGCTGTCATAAATCAAAGATGAGTATTCATCCAGGAGTACACAAGATGTATAGAGATATGAGGCGAGTATTTTGGTGGCCCGGGATGAAGAAAGATATTCTGGCCCATGTAAATCAGTGTCTATGCTGCCAGCAAATAAAGGGTGATAAGCAGAAGATAGCAGGACTACTGAAACCTTTGGAGATTCCTAATTGGAAGTGGGAAATGATATCAATGGATTTCATCGATGGTTTAACTAAGACCAGAAAAGGATATGAAGGAATTTGGGTGATAGTCGATCGACTAACGAAGAGTGTGCATTTCATTCCAGTGAAACCAACTCGGACTGCAACTTCATTGGCTGAGATCTTTATAAGGGAGATTATGCGATTACATGGAGTCCCAGTGAGTATTATAAGTGACAAAGACCCCATTTTCACCAGTAAATTCTGGGAAGCACTCCAAACAACATTGTGGACAAAGATGAATTTAAGTACTGCTTATCATCCCCAAACAGACGGCCAGACAGAAAGGGTAAACAGTATATTGGAAGACCTGTTGAGAGCGTGTATTCTTGACTTCGGAGGATCGTGGGAGGATCACCTACATCTAGTTGAATTCTCCTACAACAACAGCTACCAGTATAGTCATGGCACCATATGAAGCTCTCTATGGTAGACCGTGCAGAGCACCAACTTGTTGGGTAGAGTCTGGAAATGAACTCGTTCTCGGACCAGATATGATTCGAGAAGCAACTGAGAAGGTGGAGTTAGTTAAAAGACGAATGAAGGAGGCCCAAGATCGACAGAAAAGCTATGCAGACAAAAGGCGAAGGGATCTGAATTTTTCTGTTAGGGATTTTGTGTAAAGATTTCACCAATCAAGGGAACAATCAGATTTGGTAAGATAGGGAAGTTAGCTCCACGATATGTAGGACCTTTCCGCGTTCTTGAGAAGGTCGGATCTCTTGCTTGCAGGGTAGAATTACCTAAGAGAATGGCAGGGATTCACAATGTTTTTCATGTATCTCATCTCCGCAAATGTGTTCACGGCCCATCTTTAATCTTGGAACCATCAGTTCAAGAGGATCTTGAAATTGAACCGAACTTGACTGTAGTTAGATATCAAGTCTATGTAGTGGATAAAGAAGAAAAGAAACTTCGGAATAAGGTCGTGAAGCTACTCAAGATACAATGGATTGAGAATCCATATGACTGTACCTAGGAAACGGAGAAGCACATCAAGGAGTTCTATCCAGATTTTGTTGTGAATTAGGTGTTAGCTATCCTATGTTTGTTTTGGATGTATCTTTGATGGTATTATATGGCTTGTATGAATGTTATCTTTTGTATGGAAATGGAATATGGGTTTTGATCTCTATGGATTATGGATGTTATGAGGACTCAACATTCGTAGGACTTATGACTCTTTCAGTTTACTATCACTTATACTGAAATTTGTTCTTTGTTTCTTTTCCAGATGGCCCCGATCTTTAAGAGGATGGCTAGGAAGAGACTGACCCCATTACAGAGATTGAGACTGCACACCGGCATTAGTATTCATGAGCTTGTAGGTACTCAGGATGATGAGGGGATTAGACGATACGTAGACACTGAGGAGTCGGGCATACACTAGGGAGAGTCTTCCATTGAGGAGGACAGTAGGGGCCTTCCTCAGGAGTCAGGTTATGAGGGAGATGATGATCAGGTGGAGTACTATGTAGGTGAGGGAGCAGATGGTGGAGATGATGACAGCAGTAGAGATGACAGAGATGACGATGATATGGATGATGAGGAACCTGAGGAGGATCCGGAGGAGGAGCCAAAGGAGGATCCGGATGAGGAGCCAGAGGAGGATCCGGAGGAAGAGCCGGAGGAGGATATTCCACTTGAGGACATACCACTTGCTCAGCCACAGCCTGAGGAGGATATTCCACTTGCACAGGCAGAGTTAGAGCCATGGGTTCAGCCACCACCAGCACCTATAGATGGATAGTTAGTTGTCCTATTGGAATAGCTAGCTCAGGAGATGGCACAGTATCTGGCTAAGGGAGTATGTATGGAGCCACTTATGGATCATGATATGGGGGTACCTATAGATTATGATATGGATTATGCTTACCCGGATATGATACTATACCCACTTTCTCCTATTGAGGTCATAGAGCTCTCAGATGATGATGTCCCTGAGGAGATCGAGGAGGCAGTTGAGGTGATCGAGATATCCGACAGTGAGGATGTGATTAGCATTTCAGACAGTGAGGATGTGATTAGCATTTCAAACAGTGAGGATGTGATCAGCATTTCTGATGATGAGGATGTGGTTATCATCTCAGATAACGACGAGATGATCATCATTTCCGATGACGAGGATATCATAGAGATTAGTAGCAGTTCTGAGTAGATCAGACAGTTTGGATGGTGTTGTATATATAGTAGTAGTATGACAGATATGTATATTATAGTAGTCTATAACTCGATACTAGTCGAGTATAGTACTTGTATTTTGCTATAGTCAGTTTGACGTATGTTATGATATATATATTATCTTTTTCTTATCTTCTGTTTACAAATTTCGAGGACAAATTTTTTATAAGGGGATAGATTGTAATGACCCGGTTTTCACATCAATCGTAAACACGAACACTGTTTGATTTTGAGTATGTATTTACAAATATAATTTTAAATCAAGCCTTTAAAATGTTTAAAAACATGTCAAAGGTAAGTTTGCATTTTCTCTTATGTATATGATAGCATATTTAAAAGGAGTTGTTTAAATTCATGTTTTTAAATGTATGTTAAATAACACTTTTGCATAGCAATTTTTAGAATGTCATTTCCTTTGGAAAAACACTTGCTCATATTTTTAAAAGCTTTAAAACCTTAGTTTAGTACACTCCTTGCTTTTAAACATGAATAAACACCTTGCCTAAACCATGATTTAGGCATCTCCTTGTGTTCTCATATAAATGCAAGAAAATATGCGAATTTTTGTATGCATTTAAAATTGAAAACATGTATTGTCTAATCCCTTTCATACACATGATCTCATAGATGTGATTGCAAATAAAATCTCATGGAAATTATTTGCATTTTTATACATGTTCTCATCTATTCCCTTTTCAAATCATGTTCTCATCCATGATCTCATCACCTACACCATAGATCTTGCTAGCAAATAAGATCTCAAGTAAATTATTGGCATTTATACATGCATTGAAACAAGAACATGTATGGTCAAAATCTCTTTCACTTCATGATCTCATTCATGAAGCACATACATGATGGATCATGCTAGCAAGTAGGACCTTTTGGAAGATTTTTAGGGACATGATAAAATCATTTTTGGTGAGAACAATTTCAATTTTTAAATCTTTTTATTTCCTTTCATTTGATTTGCTGAAAATACAATTCTTGTTTCATTTTTTCAAAACCTTGGCTATGTTGTCACTGAACACATGCATAAAGAGATCTACAAAATCATGAATTGACACCATCATCTTACCTACACTAGTTGATTTCAAACCATAGATTTTCCTAAGTATTTTTCTATGAATATGCATCACATGCCATAGATTTTCATGTACAAAATTTTCAGATTTTCTCTCTACTTGGAAGGCAAGCATGTATTTAAAATAAATTCTTGTAAAATTGAATATGACATATAAAACATATGGATTGAAAGCTAAATATTTTCTAAGCAGTTATGGTACCTAAATCATCACAATATTTTGTAAAAACCTAGGTAAAAGATTTAAGAAAGCATAGTGGTACAAAGAACATTTAATGAGATACTTCTTTGAAGGCCAATGAGAAGGATGGAGTACAATGGTATAGGGTATTTCAGGTGGTATCTAAGCTGAAAATTCCATGTGAATTGATGAGAGAATGTAAGGATTTTGACAGAGAAAATAGTTTTTTTTATGGTCTTTTATTTGTGAAGAAAAGCTGATTTTCTGTTTTCACATCATGCATTAAATGCACCTATATTTTACCATTTTCTCGCCACTATATAAGGACCTACCCATGCTCCCATTTTACTCACACAAACACACAGCAATTCAAAGGGTTCTCAGTAGGAGAAAGCAAGGGTTCTTAGCATATAAGGTGAGTAAATTTGCATTCTATTTTCTGTTTTTAATTACTGCTGTTTTTGATGTTTGAACTAGGAAGTGATCTTGGATTTCTTTTATGATCTTACTCAAGTAACATTTCATGTATGGTTTGATTATTTGTTACGGTGTAATGATCATTGATTTGTATGTGAAAACCTTAAATGTCCTATGTAGAGTAGTGCGTTGACAGCTTTGTGTTTACCAGACCCTGTTATATAGTGTAAAGCTTGACAAATACAAGTGGATCAGTGGATCTGAGTTAAGGGCTTAGAGTTAAGGTATCACACTTGTTTTAAACACTTGACATGGTCATTCAAGTGTTCATAAGTGAAATCCTTTTGGCAAAAACCTCACTGTTATTTTGAAAACAAAACAACAATATGCCCTCTGTTCCAAAATTTCAAGGTGGAAATTCAAATGATTTAAAAACGGGTTTTGATGACATAATCATAACAAGGAAACCAAATGATGATTTTTAAAACTGAAATTAAGATTTTTAAGTGACTAAATCTTGAGAATTTAAATAATGGCCGAAAGTTCAACTTTGGTGAACTTCCGGCACATCACTTGACTTGGGGTGATGGTGTTCGACCTGAAGAAGCATGGAGGGAGGTGAATCATAGGAAAAATATAAATTAAATTTTTAAATGCATAGATTTTGTGAAATAAGTAAAAATAGATTTTAAAACTGGTTTTTGGGTTCCATGGGTTGGGGCCGAATTGCTCGGAGGTGAAGGGACTAGGGGAGTGCGGTCCAGGGGGAATTGGTGCGTCAGGGTCGTATGGTGGCGCGGCCAGGAAGTGGTGGTGACTGATGGTCGAGGGAAGGAGGTGTAGGGTTGTTTTTGGATGATGGGTTTTTGGGTTTAAAAAGGAGGCACGGCCATTTTACTGTTCAGGCCAAGGTTGGTGAGTGGGAGGTGGCGACATGGTCTGGTGGTGGAGGGAGATGTGTGGCAACGGCTATTAGTGGCTGGAGGGGACCCACGTGGCGGCGCACGTGCACAACCATGGCACGGGAAAGAAAGAAGAAGAAGGAGAGGGGACCTTGGTACTATGGAAAATGATCGGCCAAGTGGTACTTGGCTAAAAACATGGGAACTGGCCGAGTTTCCGCGTGTACACACTAGTGTTTTAAACCTGGTACTTTGGCCAGTGATGAACCAAGTGATATTACCCAAAATCGTGATAACTGGACTAGATTTTGTGAATACACACTAGTGTTTGTAAACCCGGTACTTTGTCAAATTGGTGCTTTGCTGTTTTAAGCTAAAACAAAGTTTAAAATTTAAATTGGTTTTTAAATAAATTTTTGGTTTAAATTAAATATTTAAATAAAAATAAATTTTTTATTTAATTAAACGAAGGGAAAAGTAAATTAGGATTTGTTTTCGTCAGAAAGTTGAAAACCAATACTGAAACTATAAATTATAAATTCAGTTTCTAATTTAAATTAGCATTTATTTGTGAATGAAATGTTTAGATTTTTAAACATACAAGTGATAAAGAAATGAATGTAACGCATACGCTGAATTTGACCGTTTAAACTGTAAATTCAAAATAGGAGAAACCGGTCAAGTACAGTCCAGTATTTGACGGAATAGGAACTGTAAAATATATTTAATCGTGTTTAAAGTAATTATCTAAAAGGATAATATTCATTAATCAATTCAAAGAGACCGAAATTAAGATTTCACTTCGATTTGATTATACGATGTACGTTGGAAATTTTAATTTTGAAGACGGCGTTATACAAGGACTATTTTTAAATAGTGCCTTCGGTTTGTTCAAACCCAGAACAACTTGTATGGACGAATGTCTGACAAAGTAACTTTAACTGATCACGTACGTTGATCTTTTCAAACATATTTATATGGTGGCAGAGGAATTCGTTTCTCTCGCCGTATACCTTTTTTTTTTTTTTTTGAGGAAGTCAATTAGTGATCGGAAAGTTTTGACGATGTGGCGTTTAAAGAAAATAAACCGGTGATAGAAACGTAAGTATAGCCTCAAGCCTCACACCCAGGAAATGACAAAAATCGGGCAGGCAGCAT
The DNA here is from genome assembly GCA_030737875.1 of Allium sativum. Classification (NCBI taxonomy): domain Eukaryota; kingdom Viridiplantae; phylum Streptophyta; class Magnoliopsida; order Asparagales; family Amaryllidaceae; genus Allium; species Allium sativum. Next base: position 637,301,229 of record CM060913.1, read on the forward strand.
GGCTATGTGGGTCGCCCCATTAGGGTGTAGCATCACCTATCTAGAGAAATTCCTTTTGTTTCTTAATCTACCGATTCTGCCCATTCGGAAATGGTTGTCGTACACAACTATTGGTGATATACATTCGATACACTCAAGAGAAATGAGTGGTTGATCATGTGAGAGTTGGGTTGCAAGACGTTCTTGTTGAACCCAGGTGTAATCGCCTCTAGAGATACATCATCGTAAGGTGGTCCCATACCTTGTCATAGTTGGAAACCCAATTTCCATAGGCACCAAGCGGTTTTTACTTGTATACTATATCGAAGAATGTGAGAAGCAAGCATTCTTCTAGATTCTAAATTATTTGAGAAAACCAAATAAACACTATAATAATATCTAGTGTTTTGATCTCATAAGGTAAAAACCATTCCGTATTCACGACGTGGTCTTATGAGATATTTTCCTTAAACTGTTTTAAACTGTTTAGTCATACCAGTCCCCTGACTGACCCGGAGTTTATTTTCTGTGTTTCCCTTAAACTCTTGGGTATTCATAACACTTGTTATGAATAGACAAGTGAATCAGGATTTGATGAAACTTGTGAAGCTGGATGAAGATTATCTATGTGCTGGCCTATCTACCCTATCTACTGTAAAATTATAAGTCTGCAAGTTAGTCGTAAATGAGATGTATAATTAATGATGTACCATGAACGGGTTGTATCACTAGACCTATGATGTTCTGATGTAATATGTACTGCTATATAATATTTTAAAGTATTATCATTTGTAAAAATTCCGCTGTGAGATTCTGGTGTTTTCTGTGATTTTACCTTCTATCTATTCTTATTCTTATTAATGGCACGACTTCCGATGTGTTTGAAAGTTGGGTCGTCACACTTCCAATGATGTTAATTCCCCATATGGCAAATGGCCACAGACTCACCAATGAAGTAAGTTGGCTAGGTGGAGCTCTTGGAATCCTTGCAAATTTTTGTCACTTATCATAGTTTTGTGAATAATAAATTGCATCTTTATTAATGGTAGGCTAGAAGTAGTCGTACCGTTGTATTTTCTTTGCTAACGTCTGCATTCTAGTATAATCACCGCAATCGCCTTCATGTACTTCTCTCAGTACACGTTTGACGTCGTCATAGGCTATACACCGGAGCAATGGAATGGAGAATCCCCTTATATAGAGCATTCCATGTTGCATAACATACGTAGATGCTTTGCGTACAATAGCACGTCTTTGGTCCTTTCTCTCTGGAAGGATTCCAAGCTATAGGAAATTTTTTATGGGGGTCATCCACGACTCTCTTTTAGGTTCACTTTCCAAGACTTGGTTGATTTCCATTTGATCAATACCCGAAGTATCCAATGCTTCAATCGGGACCATCTCTGTGCCAACTGGATTGTTAAACCTTGCTAATTTTTCCAGTTTGTTCGCCTTTGATTTTCTGTACATGGTATATGATAAATGCTGTAATGTTCCAATCCATATAGCAACTCCTTGAGTGGTTCTAAATAGGTTTCTAATAGTGGTCCCCATGTCTGAAACTCTTTGTGAACCTAAAACACAAAAATCTGAGAGTCACACTAAGTTTCCAGCGCAACTACTCCCAATTCCCTCGCGAGTTTCAACAGATCGATCCTTGGAAGCGGGAAGCTGTATTTTTGGCAACCTTTGTTTAAATCTGAAAAACTGATGCATGTCGACCATTTTCCATTGGCCTTCTTAACAAGGACTGGATTTGATATCCAATCAGGATACATCTAATCTCAATGAAACCATTTCTCTCTAGATTTTCAAATTCTTATAAGGCTGCAGACTTTTCGGAGCCGTGCATACGCTTTTGTGTTTAACAGGGACACTTTTCGGGTTGATGTTTAGTGCATGACTCGTAACCGATGGATATATCTCACACATGTCAACATATGTCCATGCAAATACATCTAAGTTAGATCGTAATAAATTCATTAATTCCCTCGTCCGAAGGGGGTCCAAATGGGATCTGAATTTCAAGATCTTAGTCGAGTCATCGTCATAAATCGGAATATCCACAGTTGTTTCATTAGGGTTCACCTTTCTACATCCCGATTCCTCGTCCTCTCTAGGATCAATACCCTCAGACCGATAATCTGGTGACTCTGCCCAGGATGTATCCTTTATTTTCTAAGCCGAAGCCTTCCAGTCAACCAAATAGCAGGCTCCCCCTGCCACCTGTTCTCCGCGGACCATTCCTATTCCCGATTCAATTGGGAATTTCAACAATAAGACACCAAGGTGCAATTCATGCTCTAAATTCTGCAAGAGTTGGTCATCCCAAAAATGTGTTATAAGGAGATTCAATATCCATCAAAAGAAACGGGATAGTCTATGCCCTCATGCAGTTTCCTTTTCCAAGTTCTACAAGCAAGTCAACTACTCCTGTCGGGCTAGTTGTTGAACTGTTAAAGACACGTATCCAGCCTGTGAACAATTTTAAATCTCTACCTTCCAACTTCATTTGTTCAAAATCTTTCTTAAATAGGATGTTGATAGAACTTCCGCAATCAATTAAAACTTTTTGTACCATTGCTAGTCCAATCAACGCTGATATCACCAAAGGGTCTATGCTTGGAGTTTCTACTTTGATGCTCTCTCGCTCATGGAACACAATGTCGTTAGTCATTGTTTTCTGTTTTTTGATGGGTATAGCATCTTCAGGAACATTGCAACCCATACCCCAAGATGCTTTGCTGCGTTGACATATTATTTCATAGCTCTGGTACTAAAACCTGTCGGATGATGTCCTCCGATGACGATGTTGATGACCATGCATTTTCCTTTCTGTTGGTCCATGGCTCTAGGAGCCGCATGTCCCTGATTCAGAGCAGATCCTCCTTGCTCCTGGTCCCTCGGGACAACTTTATACTTGTTTAGCTTTCCTTGTCGCAGTAGTCTTTCCACTGCGTCTCTCAGATGTTGGTACTCGTTTGTGGTATGGCCATAAGTCTCGTGAAATAGGTAAAACTTTCCAGTTTCCTACTCTTTTTTTGTCGGGTCTCTAGGTGGGGGTTTCTTGTATTGCATTACATTACAAGTGTCCAAATAAATGTTTTCCTGGGTATCGTTCAATGATGTGAAAGTTTCGAAGGATTGGAAGCAGGGTCTTTTCTTGGAATCACCCCTCCTATTTTTGTTCCTTTTGTTACCATTTTTTCCCTCAGAAACATTTCCTTCAATAAGAATGCCGACATTGGCTTCAAATTTTCCAGAGCTATCGTCGGATTGCTTAACAGCAACGTTACTTTGGATATCCTATCTTACAACTTCGTTGGACCTTCTTTTTTTGTTTGAATATACTTCTTCCTGTCCTAACCGTATATTATTTTTTTCATGAAACAGTTCAATGGTTGTAGGGGCTTTCGGCCAATTATCTTTCGAATTCAGTGCCCTTGTCGAACCCATCTATAGTCTTGGGATTTGGATAAGTCACTTACGTGATAGTTGTATGGAAATGATCCAAATACCCTCTCAAGGTCTCCCTAGGAACTTGCTTTATCACTGAAAGTTCTATGACATGCTTAGATTTCCTGGCATGCAGTCAGAATTGGTTCTGAAACTTTCTACTTAGGTCCTTAATGTTGGAGACCGACCAAGGCGGGAGTCTAGTGAACCACATTATAGAGATGTCCTCAAGATATATCGGAAAGGCTTTACACATTATAGCATCAGGAGATTCCGTAGCATTCATGTACCATGAGTATCGCATCAAGTCCTAGCGTGGAGATATTCTACCTGAATAGTGATTCATAGCGGGAAAGTTATACCATCTCGGGAATTGTACTTCTAAGATGTCGTCTGTGAAAGGTGTATGACTATGATCTATACCTCAGTCTTTATTAGCATAGCCACTACTATCTCTTATTATCTGACGAACCATTGCCTCTACCTCGGCATTAGTCAACATATGCTCCGGTTCAATGCTTTCAGCTCTCCTGGACCCTTCTGCCTTTGTCTCAGGCAACGTCACTTGAGTTGCTGTTTGAGAGGAGTTTCCTTGCTCCCTGCAGTCTCGGTCAGTCACAAGACAAGTGGGTTGAAGGAGTTGTGCTAGAGTGGGCTGGGAAAGCTTTGGGTCACCAGGAAGAACATGATATCCACGCGTTGGTAGTATCATAGATTTCGCTAGGCTGGGATCATTACGGCCAAGATGAACTGCTGCATCTTCTCAAGAACCCAGTGAGCCAAACCGGACTTGTTCGAGGTTCTCAGGCCTTTCCAAAGGTATCCTTTGGCATGGATGGCATTCATTTTCCTCAAAGGAAGATGAGTCTCTTGCTTCTTGGTGATATGTAGGTGATGGTGTTCTCCATCTTCAAATGTGAAGAGGCATCCTTTCATGAATAGGTGCTTCTGTTTGAGTTGCAATGGCTATCACTATTGGAAAGGTTGTGACCCTTTACCAACAGACATTTCCGATGGTTTTTGCGCGCTGAATTTCAAAAATATGACAGTTTCGCGGCGCGACAATCCCATCGGCATTTGAACGAAGGCCCAGTCGATCTTGAGACCCTAAGAGCCCCAAGGCCCTATCTTTTGACCATTAAATATTAATGTGGATGCTTATCATGCCATAGTTCATGCCATTTCCTCTCTCTTCCATCTCCTCTTTCTTTTGTAATAACATATCAAGCCTTATTATAAGTAGTGGCAAAGGTGTTAGTTTTCCCCGATGTGGGACTAAATGATTTTGCCAAACCCACTCATTCATTTCCAATAATCCCCCACATGAATGGTGGTTTTCTCATCTGTTCTAAAATTTTGTGTAATATTTATCATATTGGTAAAAATAGCACAAAAGCCTTGAACTTTTCATAATGTTTTATCGTTATGACTAACTGGCGAATCAGTGGACTAGAATGTCTTTGAACTGTAAGACGTTTGTGTAAGTCTATAAAGATAACACGTGATAAATATTCTTTAACCCCTTGGTTCTCTGTTTGTGTTCGTTTTTGCCATGAACACTGCCTTGGTTTAATGAGTGCTTGAAGAATTCAACCTTACAATTCTCCTTAAAGCGGCACCTTCGCACTCACATATGTGATTCTATAAAGAGTATCCCGTAATACCCCCACTTGGTTCTTTATAACACCACAGTACAGACATCATTAAAAGCCAAACTTATCCTATTCTTCAATGGGTTGTGCACTAACTTGTCATAGGAATGATTCGGATTCAACAGTGTTGTCAAGTTTATCTTAAACTTAGTTGTCCCTTTGAACCTAGATCTTGGGATCTCTAGTCAACTAGGTGGGGTTTTCGTTTCAGAAAACTTCTAATTCACAGGTCTTAAGCCCATTCCCATTGATAAGGTTTGAACTTTCTCTCCTGGCAAGCCTTTTGCTAGTGGATCCGCTATGTTATCCTTTGACCTTACATAGTCTGTAGTGATAACTCCACTAGAGAGAAGTTGTCTTATGGTTTTATGTCTACGACGAATATGTCGAAACTTACCATTATACAATGTACTATTTTCCCTTCCTATAGCAGGTTGACTATTACAATGTATACATATTGGAGGTAGAGGTTTTTCCCAATTTGGAATGTCTTCCAAGAAACTCCTAAGCCAATCTGCTTCTTCTGCGGCTTTATCTAGAGCAATGAACTCTGATTCCATTGTTGACCTTGCTATGCAAGTTTGTTTGGATTATTTCCATGAGATTGCTCCATTTCCTAATGTAAACACATATCCACTTGTGGATTTTGTGTCATTTGAGCCAATTATCCAATTGGCATCACTATATCCTTCTACTACTGAAGGATACTTTTCATATTGCAACCCATAGTTTTGTGTGTATTTAAGATATCCTAAGACCTTGATTATTGCTTTCTAGTGATGTTTACCAGGATTACTGGTATATCTACTCAAATTGCTTATAGCATATGCAATATCAGGCCTACTGCAATTCGTGACATACATAATACTTTCTAGTATACGAGAGTATTCAAGCTGATATATTCCATCAGCAATGTTCTTTAACCAATTTTGGTTCATATCCACTGGTGATTTAGCAATGGTTATATTATACTGCTTGAACCTTTCAAGTAATTTGGCAATGTAATGTGACTGAGATAAAACATATCCTTGTGATGTTTTCATAATTTTCACACTTAAGATTACATTAGCCACTCCTAGGTCTTTCATATCAAATCTGGAGGATAACATATCCTTCGTAGATTTTATTACGGCCTTATTATTCCATAGGATTAAAAAATCATCAACATAAAGATAGACAATGACATATCCAGTATCCATATATCTTACATATACACATTTATCTGATCCATTTATTTTGAATCCATCTGATAATATAGTTTCATCAAATTTCTCGTGCCATTGTTTCGGAGCTTGTTTAAGGCCATAAAGTGATTTTACTAACTTGCACACCTTATTTTCATTTCCTGGGATAAAAAACCCTTCAAGTTGCTGCATATATATTTCTTCTTCTAGTTCACCATTCAAAAATGCAGTTTTCACATACATTTGGTGTATTTTCAAATTTAATATGGATGCAATCACAATAAGCATCCTAATCGATGTTATTCTGGTTACTGGTGAATACTTATCAAAGTAATCTAGATTTTCCTTCTGTCTAAATCCTTTTATAACAAGTCTTGCTTTATACTTGTCTATTGAGCCATCAACTTTTAGCTTTTTCTTAAATATCCATTTATATCCTAATGGTTTTGATCCTTTGGGTAGATCCACTAGTCCTACGTATGATTTTGTAAAATGGATTCTATTTCACTGTTGACAGCCTCCTTCCAGTATGGAGCCTTAGGAGATGGCATTGCTTGTTGGTAAGTAAGAGGTTCATTTTCTATCATATATGCATAGAAATCGGGTCCAAAGGTTTTAGAAGTCCTTTGACGTTTGCTCCTTCTGGGTTCCTCTACCTCAGTTTCAACATTTCTCTCATTTGAGTTTTGATTAACATTATCCCCAGGATTATATGTATCTCTTGATCTCTTTTGAACAATTGTTTCAATAGAGGATTTTATAGGATAAATGTGTTTAAAGAATTAAGCATTTCGTGACTCGATAATGGTGTTTTCATGAATGTCATCAATTTCATATTTGTACACCAAAAATCGATATGCTTTACTATTATGAGCATACCTAATGAATATGCAATATATAGTTTTGGTCCAATTTTAACCCTATTCAGTTTTGGTATTTCTACTTTAGCAAGACACCCCCATACTTTCAAGTGTTTGTAGGATGGTGGTCTGGCTTTCCAGAGTTCATGTGAAGATTTAGATGTTTTCTTTCATGGTATTTTATTCAAAATGTAATTTGCTGAATGAATAGCTTCTCCCCAAAAGTTATCTGGTAGGGCAGAGCTAATTAGTAAGGCATTCATCATTTGTTTAAGAGCTCTATTTTTTCATTCGGCTATACCATTGGATTGAGGTGAATACAGGGCTGTAGTTTGATGTATAATTTCATGCTCAACATAGAATTCTTCGAACGGAGACTCATATTCTCCTCCTCTATCACTTCTTAAAAAATTTATTTTCTTATTGAGTTAATTCTCAATTTCTGCCTTATATTGTTTAAACATGTCGATTGCTTCGTCCTTACTCCTAAGGAGATATACGTAACAATATCTGGTACAATCATCAATGAATGTGATAAAGTACCTCTTTCCACCTCTAGTTTGACACATTTTCAAACTGCATACATTAGTTTGTATTAATTCTAGAGGTTTGATCTCTCATTCAACGTGATGAAACGAGGTTCTTGTCATCAATTTTGTGGAATCTATATCGCATTTTGGTATAAATTCTAGACTTATCAAGTTTCGCAATGTACTAAAATTTACATGCCCTAATCTAGAATGTCATATGTTAGAAGGGTCAACAATATAAGCAGAAGATTTAATTTTATTCATATCATTGTTCGATACAACGATGTTTACATTTGCTTTAAACAAGCCATCACACACATAACCTCTTCCAGCATACACTCCGTTCTTTGATATTACAAACTTATCGACAACAAATGTCAGTTTGAAACAATTCTAAGCAACAATCCTGAAATCAGGTTCCTGCGAATTTCTGGAATGTGAAGAACGTCATTCAGCCATGCTAAGCAACAATCCTGAAATAAGGTTCTTGAGGATTTCTAGAACGTGAAGAACGTCATTCAGTTTTAGTTCCTTTCTAGAAGTCAACTTCAGTACAATCTTTCCCTTGCCTTCCACCTTTGAAGCTAATGAGTAGCCCATGAATAGTTTCTTGTGATCAATGGCAGGTTTGTAGGTTGTAAACATCCACTTGTTGGCACATATATGACGAGCGGCTCCTGTGTATAGAAACCACTCCTTGTTGTTGCCAACAGTGTTGCATTCAGAAACAACCACACACATATCCATATCCGCAACATCATCTGAATTTTCTGCCATATTCGCTTCTGGTTTCTTCTTTTTGGGGGGATGACACAAGGTTGCTTTGTGGCCTTTCTTTCCACAATTGTGGCAAGATCCTTGAAACTTCTTGTATTTCTTTGTCTTAGGATCCTGCTCTCGCTTTCTTTTGTTTGTCTTTTCGTCCTCAACCATATTAGCCTTTGCCTGTAACGAACTGGTAGCCTTTTTCTCTAATTTTCTGTTGTCTTCTTCGATTCATAGACGAACAACTAGATCCTCCATGGTCATTTCCTTACGCTTAAGCTTCAAATTTTTTTGAAATCCTTCCATGACGGAGGCAACTTTTCGATAGCGGCAACCACTTGAATGACTCAATTATCTCCATCTTTTCGTCATGAATCATTACTTTGAGTTCTTGAATCTGACTAACAACTGTTCTGGAATCGACCATTTTAAAGTCAATAAACTTCCCGACAATGAATTTCTTCATTCCGGCGTCTTCAGTCTTGTACTTCTTTTCAAAAGATAACCAGAGCACCTTTGCAGTCTCAACGGTACAATATACATTATATAAACTATTATCTAAACCATTTAGAATATAATCCTTACGGATGAAGTCAGAATTCTTCCATGCAGCAAGAGCCTCGACTTTAGTGGCGTCAGGCTCCAGTTCTTCAACAAATAGGGGATCCTCTGAAAGGTATTTGGCCAGCCCTAAGGTTGTCAGGTAGAAAAGCATCTTTTGTTCCCATGTTTGAAATCCTGGCCATTAAACTTCTATGGCCACTCGCCATGTGAGTATGGGACTGTTGGTGGAGCCAGAGGCGGAGCCGGTGGCATAGTCTGTGTTGGCGCAGATTTGTTGTTGCTAGTTTGCGACATCGTCGTCTGCAAAGAGAAGCTACAATCAACAACCAATTTCGTTTCAAGATTGTTAGAAACAAATCACCCAAAATGGCAGAAAACCATTTCTATGGAAAATAACGCCTCTAAGCGTTAGTAATGTTTCAACGAAGTTGCAACTCGCAACAACAAGGAACAATCATAGTTTTTGCAAAGAGTTGTTTGAAACAAGACAAAGAAATAAAGAAAACAAGAGAAATTTACGAAATGTTACCGATTAATAACCGAGTCCAGCGAATGCTGTTACCTTGAAACGAAATTGCTCCTTCTACAGCGTTGGAAGGTTTGATCGAGTAATCGTTTCCCACAGATGAAACGGTACTTGTTTGTGATGTCTTGCTACAATCGCAGAGTGACGAAGAACGAAGGTGTGTTTTATTTTGTGGAACAAAGCAAGGAGGAAGAAGATAAAGAGGACAGAAATCGAAAATAAAAAATGTATATTTAGTTTGATTTTCGCAGGCCTATATATAGCCTATGAAGAGGCATCCTTTCATGAATAGGTGATTCGGTTTGAGTTGCAACAGCTATGACTGTTGGAAAGGTTGCGATCCTTTACCAATAGACATTTCCGTTGGTATTTGCATACCGAATTTCAAAAATATGATAGTTTCGCAGTGCGACAAGCCCATCAGCATTTGAACGAAGGCCCAGTCGATCACAAGACCCCAAGAGCCCCAAGGCCCTATCTTTTGACCATTAAATATTAATGTGAAAGCTTATCATGCCATAGTTTATGCCATTGCCTCTCTCTTCCATCTCTTTCTTTTGTAATAACTTATCAAGCCTTAGTATAAGTAGTGGCAAAGGTGTTAGTTTTCCCCAATGTAGGACTAAATGATTTTGCCCAACCCACTCATTCATTTCCAACATGTGATTGAAAGAATTTCTTCTAAGCAGGGAGAAGATCCTATGTTGGTGGAAAGAATAATGAGAATCCATGTTAGATTATGTGTTAAGGAAGAAGGGAAGATTATGTATTCCATATACTAGAGATCTAAAGAAGAAAGTTCTTAAATAGTGTTGTCGATCTAAGTTCACAGTTCATCTTGGAGGTACCAAGATATATCAATATGTAAAGAGAAGTTTCTAGTAGGAAAGGATGAAAAAAGATGCAAGATTATGGGTAAAGCAGTGTATAAACAGTCAGCAAGCAAAAGCTGAGCGATAAAAGCTGAGTGGGTTGCTTCAACCTTTAAATATTAATGTTTATAAATGATATTGAGTACCCATGGACTTTATTGATCAGCTGCAAAGGTTAAGAAGAGGGAACGACAGAATTTTGGTTATAGTGGATAAATTGGCTGGAAGTACGCATTTCATTCTCGTTAGGTCAAGCAAGAGGATACTCATGTTAGTAGAATGGTTTATAAGGAATATAATTTAACTTTATGGAATTCTTATTAGTGCAGTGTAACAATGAGGATTTGCATTTTTGACAATTAGATGTTTAAATATTTTATTTAAATATTAATCATTGATTATTTGATGGTTCAGAAGTGGAATTTTCATAGGCGATCTAATTAGAACTTAAGACCATTTCCATTGAGTTTGGATATCTCGTTAAGTAGAGGAAAAGTATAAAGGCTTCCATATTTCGAGATTTGATGTTCTAAGGGAAAATCAATCTAGAAATACGCACAAAATTGTCATTATGGGCCTTAGTATTGGATTATGAAGAAATTTATATTTTTGGAATCGTCATAGTGAGTTGTTTCACTCTGTCAAGTTTCATACCATTTGTCCATGCACTTTTAAAACATGTTTGGGCACACAATTCTTGATAATTGGGCTAATGACATTATAAATACCCCTAGTTAGTTCCTAACCTTAATTTGAAAATATCTAATTTTACGGTGTTGTAGCACTTTAAGTAATTAGCTTAGTGATAAAATACAAAGGCATGTGTTGCAAATAGGTCAAATTTCATTGTAAACATAAAATTTCTCTAAACGTGAATTTAAGTTTTACTTTAAGTGAATTCATCATTTAAGTAATAACACATCTTTCATGTTTGGTTAAATCGATTATCGAATGAATTAACCGAAATTAATTTAGTTCAGTCTGGTTTGGAATTTGTTTGATTCCAATTCGATTTGAGTTTTTTTACCTCAAAACCAACTTAACCGACTGAACGCTAACACTTATTCTCTACAATCCTATACCACAATTTGAAGATACAACTCAAGATTTTGTGATGTCCATTAGCTTGCAAACTAGGGTTAAAGACTTTGCGAGCTATGGTTATCGGGGAGGGAATCTAATTTTAGATTTGGCCTTAGCGAAGATAAAAGCATCTCCTGCGGTGATTTGAGGTGGCATGATGAACCAAGAAGATGTGCAACATGAGGAGGCCTAAGAAGGGTTTGTTCCAGGTGACACCAACACATTTTGATTGAGGCGTTTTGGTGATAAGATTCTAGTGCAAGCATATCAGGTTCATGAAGAGGAAGCCAACGGTGAAAATAGATTCTATTTTTGTAACACCCCGTAATTTTAAAAACACTAAAGAGGAAAATTAAAGAATAATTAATTTAATATTCAGAATTAAGGGAAACAGACTGCGCCATTGCGTCTATCTCAAACATTTGGTTTGCGTAAAACAGACACCGTATGAAGAAGTTATTAAGGTTTGAAGTTTGTATATGCGCAAGATATATATATATAATTAAATCATAAAATAAAATTTTAGTTCAAAATCGTTCAAAATGCGGAAAACTGGGTAAGCGGGAAAAATCCAGCCCAGGGGAGTCGACCCCTGGGACGACCCCTCAAGGGGGGTATCGGGGGTCGACCCCCCTAGGGCAGACATGGCAGTTAGGGTTTGAGGGTTGGCGGCTATAAATATGGCTCCATTTCTCTTGTTTCCTACCACTAAAAATTAATGGAGGACTAGATATTATCGGTGCCCAGACTGAATCAAAGCTTTTTCCTTCTTCCGAAATTAAGTTAATCAAGTTATTCAAGTGTAGATCTGTGATTCAACCTCTGCTATTCTTCTTCTATCTTTCTGATCCAAACACTATGAGTTTAAGTTACTTTTAGATTTAAATAATTAAAAAGTAAAACATGATATGAGTGTAATTTGGATCTATGCCTGTGACTGCTTGAATCATGTCAGATCTGTAATAACTTATGAATCCATGATATTCTGACATAAATATGACTTGGATCTTAACCTTTATCATGTCATATCTACCTTTGATTATAGATCTAATTTGCTATTAGATCACTTGTACCTATCATGTTTGTGGTTAAATTAGACCAGTTATTAGTTGGGTATCTAAATTATTGTTTAGATCTTATCATGCCTATTATTACATCCCTACTTTGTTAGAAACAGTTCTATGATCTTATGTTCACCAGATCTGTTCTTATATGCCCATCTTATCAATATGCCACTGTATGTTTATGTGAATTTTGTTAATATAATCATTTATGTCGTCTTCCCTTCATCTTTCCCTTTTTATTTTATATAGTCAGGCTACTTTCGAGCCTAGGCATGTCGCTGAAATATGTGAACACGTTAAATGGGGAACGAGGGGAAAACATTGAAATTGGGCATAACTTGTAATTGGGAATTTAGGCGCAACCTGAATAAAATGTATGAATATGAATTTAGGGCATATAATTCATTATGAACATATTTGGGAAAGGGAGGCATGAAACCTATAACGACATAGGTAAATTTGGTTAATAATTGAAATGCCTAGGATTACAGTAATTAGAAACTGTAACTGCACCTAGACACGAGGTTAGATTACACTTGTGGTGGGAGTCTACCCGGAATCGCCCGGCATATCCAGCGACTACAAGTGGCAAATCTAATGTGAGGGGTCTAGGTGCACAAATACGAGACGTACTATGACATAAGGATAAACCCAAGTTGTGGAAGAAGTCTACCCGGAGCCGCCCGACATAACCCGCATTCGCAAGTTATAGGTTTAATGTGGGAGGTCTAGCACATTATAACCGTAAATGGACATGGTAATGAATTGGAATACTTAACCTAGTTGATTCCATATGGTTTGTATGAACATTAACTTGAATAGGGGTAAAGTAAATTTGTTTGAATAGTGGGTGGGTTAAGTAAATATGAGGGGGTGGGTAAAATTTATATATAGGCCTACAAAATTAACCCGAGGGGGTTATGTAATTAAAGACACCAATAGGTATACATAACCTGTCGAAATCCTAGTGGGGATACAAGACAAGGAGGAGAGCTTGTATCATCTTGTGTGTGGGACCCGTTTCAGTCAATAACCCATATAATGGTATCGAACGAGTACTCCGCCCTAGGTCGGATACGAGGCACGCTTACTAGGCTGTTTGTAAGAGATCCAAATGTGGAGGATGGTGTGGGCGTTGGAAACCGACCGAGACATGTGCGTGCATGCCGGGCAAAGGGGGATAAGATGACCGTGACACCAGTAGATAAGGTTGTGCGCATAAACGAAGGGCTGCCGCTTTAGGAACTGATACCTCCTACTGTGGGGCCGGTACAAGTATCTACAGAGTAGGGGGCCGATCAATTAGGGTAGTGGTTAGGGTACATCTAGACTTTAGTAAAAAGTTTTGGAGCCTGTTAGGTTGGGCTGCCTATAGATTGTATGGAGTTAAAACCTCTCACCAGAAGTACGCCTAAGTCTACCATCTGATAGTGGTTAGGATCATCTCATTCTGGTTATACTAGTATTAGTGCAGAGAATAAGAGTAATCATTAGAGAAGCGCAATATACCCTATCATGTTTATCCAGTTCACCTTGTCATGCCTACCTTTTGTAATGTTATCTTTCTTATCCACTTTATATGCCTGTCATGATACTTTTACTTATTTACTTGCTAAAAGTAACTAGACTCGCCAGACTTTATGTCTGACCTTTTTTGTTTCCTCTTCTTTCTTTTGCCCTCCCCTCCCCCCCAGGTTCTCAGGGTGGGAATACTCAAGCTTGACCAGGATTCTGCTGTCATTTTGCTGGAGATCCTTAGATGTATTTTCTCAGGCTCCTATCTTTGCTACTATGGCTATGTTTTTATTTGGGGATTTTGCTTCTTTTATTTTGTACTCTGATGTTTAAGAGCAAGACAGAAGTTTTTATGATGTACTGGTTTTTATGTAATTCAAACATATGATGTTTTGAACCATAATACTTTATGATTAATAAAGTTAGATTTTATACCACTGCTATTTTTATATTTTTCTTGTAATGTTTCTGATTCTGTTTACCTATAACGCTTCATGAAACTTAATGCATTCTCTTAGTGAGTGACATTAACGGACGTGGGGTGTCACACTTGATATCAGAGCTGAAGGTTACCAGATTAGATAAAAGTTTTTGAATATTATTTTCAAAGAGGTTTTAAAAGAAAGCATTTCAAAAAGAAACGTCCGTTTTGAAAAACATATTCCCCAAAGCCATAAGCAATATCTTTCTATCCTTTTATGAATCCCTTTTCTTTTCTTTTTAGCATGTCTGGGGAACCTAATATTCCAGTGGGCGCTATGACACCAGGCTGGTTCCGTAGGTATCTAGAGGCCATGGCGCCTACTGGTGGCCAAGATGATGTTCATCCCTAGCTGCACCTGTCGTTCCTCCTCCTCCTCCTCCAAGAGAAAAATAATTTCGTTAAGATCTGCAAAGATTTTTGTGCCATGAGAGTAAAGCTATTCCATGGAAATGAAACATTCGTAGAGGCAAGGAATTGGCTCAAGGAGACCGAGGACTTGTTTAGAATTTTCGAAGTAGAAGATCGAAGGAAGACTCAGTTACCTGTCTGGCTACTAAATGAAGAAGCTTCATTCTGGTGGGAAGTTACCCAAGCTGGAGTCTGGTGGAGACATGGGATGATTTTAGATAGAGGTTTGAAAGGAAGTTTCTTTCTTAAGCTGAGAAAAGCATGCAAATAGAGAGGTTCTTAGCGCTCAAACAAGGAAACATGAATGTTAAAGAATATGTGAACAAATTCAACCAGCTAGCAAGGTTTGGATTGGAACTGGTGGATACTCCGCATAAGAAAGCTTTATGGTTTACTAAAGGGCCGAATGAACCCCTTCATGGATTAGCTATGTCCCATATTCCAATGGGAGCTACTTTTGAAAGGCTTGTTGATATGGCCTTGATGCATGAGGAAGACAAAGGGGAAAAGAAGGAAATTAAGGCTGAGGAAACAATGCAAAACAAGAAAGTATGGCCCAAGAAAGGACAGCAATAACAGAAACAGAAGAAGGGCGGAAAGAATGACAAGGCTAAGGATAAGAGGAAGTGCCATAGTTGCGGACGAGAGGGTCACTTGGTAAAGGATTGGAAAAGAAGGAAGATTTCTTACTTCAGTTATGGAGAGGTTGGACACTTTGCTAAGGAGTGCCCAAAGAAACAGGGACAAGGTCAAAGGGTAGGAGCTTCTGGAGGGAAGGTGCATGTTCTCGTGGCCAGTGCTCCAGATAGAGGTAGGAAAATTTCCATGGAAGGTTCGATTTCTCTTTCCAGTCATACTATTAGAACTCTTTTTGATTCTGGCGCTTCACATTCATTTATATCTAGTTATGTGGTTGAATCTCTACACATAAATACTAGTATGGTGGTGGATCCCGTAGTTGTCTCAAACCCCATTAGTGGTTCGGCTCATTTGTCCATGATTTGTTGGGGTTTGAGAATATATGTATTAGGCATCGAATTTGAGTGCGACCCATATGTGCTCGGGTTTATGGGCTATGGTTTGATTCTAGGGATGGATTGGCTAGCCATGTATAGTGTCATTTTGGATTGTAAGAGGAGGGTTGTTAGGCTTCTGACTTGTCTTGGGAGGACCCTCGAGATTTCTTGTGACCCACAAGGGTCAGTTATGCTTGGTTTCCTAGAATATCTAATCTATCGATGATCTGCAATCTGTTCCAGTATCCGTGATTATTCTGATGCTTTTGATGAGGTATGGGGCTTACCACCAAGGCGCAAGATCGATTTTCGAATATATTTGGTGGACAATGCAAAGCCAGTTGCATTACTTGTGCTCCATATGGCTCCAAGGGAAAGGAGGGAGCTTAGCAAACAAGTAGGGGAGCTACTTGAGAAATGATTTATTAGGCGAAGCATATATGAATGAGGTGCTTCAGTAATATTCATGACTAAGGCGTATGGTTCGCTTTGCTTATGTGTAAACTATAGGGAGTTGAATAAACTCACAAAGAAGAACAGGCACCCACTCCCAAGGATAGATGACTTGTTTGACCAACTTGTTGGAGCATCAGTATTCTCTCAATTAAACTAGGCCACGGGGTTTCATCAGTTGATAAGACAACTTTTTGAACTCCAGATGGTTTCTTTGAATGGCTCGTTATGCCTTTTAGGTTAACGAACACACCCGCCTATTTTGTTGATCTGATGAGTAGGGTGTTTCGGGTGTTTCTAAATAAATTTGTTATGGTCTTTGTTGATGATATCTTGATTTTCTCGAAGAACGAGGAAGAACATGCCTTGCATATAAGTGAGGTTTTGAAAACTCTCCATGCGCATCATGTCAAGGAAAAGTTCTCCAAATGCCATTTTTGGAGAAAAGAGGTGAGATTCCTAGGGCATGTGGTTTCTAAAGAAGGGATATCAGTAGATCCCTTAAAGGTGATTGCAGTTCAGGATTGGCAAATTCCAAAGAATGCAATGGTGGTGAGAAGCTTTCTGGGGTTAGCAGGCTATTATAAGAAGTTCATTAAGGACTTCGCAAAGATATCACCCCTACTCACCAGGCTGACGAAGAAGAATCTGATGTTTTCGTGGGATACAGATTTTGATGTTACTTTCCAATGATTGAAGAAGGCTCTGATAAAAACCCCAGTCTTGACCTTTCCCAATGGGAACAAAGTATTTATAGTATACACTGATGCATGTGGTACAGGGCTTGGTGCGGTTCTGATGCAAGAGGGAAAAGTAGTATGTTATGGGGGTAGACAGCGAAGGGTTCATGAGAAGAACTACCCTACCCATGACTTAGAGCTAGCTTCCATAGTGTTCGCACTTAAGACGTGGCGTCATTATTTGCTGGAGAGAAGTTCGAGTTGTACATCGATCATAAATCTCTCAAGTACTTGTTCTCGCATAAGGATCTTAATTTAAGGCAACAAAGGTGGATGGAGTTTCTAACATCTTATGACTTTGAGATTTCTTTTACCCATGGCAAGGGTAATGTGATAGCGGATGCACAGAGTAGGCAGTGGATAACCTTAAGTCCTTCATTTGTGGAAAGGAAAAGCTTGGAGTTCATATCGACTTTTGACTTTAGACTCTCTACCGAGTTTTTGCCGGGTTTGTTTGCATCGCTAGAGATACGACCTACTCTTATGGATCAGATCGTAGCTTCTCAGCGAGATGATCTGTAACAACACTGAATTCAAAACCAATTTAAAAATTATTTTTAAGATAATTTTATCAGAAATTGAGTCAGAATTCAAAAATCCGATTTTTAAATTGGAATATAACCCTTAAAAATAGCCATTTTGCAAACGACCTCCATTTCTGATGAAACCACTTTTGCTGGATCCGGAATGCCAAATTATTGCTAGCTTTAAAATTCCATAATTTTTGGAATTAATATGTGAGCGTGGTAAATTAAAGCGCGTTTGGTAATTTCCGTTGAACTGGATCGACCAGTAAAAAGGCCATTTTTCAAACGATCTCCAGATTCGATGAAATTAGTTTTGTTAGGACCGTATCATCAAAACATAGCTAGATTTATCTTTTGGGGATTTTTTGGAGTCAATATATGGCCCCTGTAAATTAAAATGTACGTTCAAGTTCAATATTGAACGTTATATATTTTAATTTTGAGAAAAATGGACTAAAACAGTCGAATTGGCTTACGAAATGTATTCCATTGTGTCCGGAATGGGGGGTATTCAGCTGGGGACGACAGTCTTGGGTTTGATTTGGAGTTCTGGAATTAAAGAGAATTAAATAATTATATTTATATATATATTGTCAATCAAAATTCACCAAAACCCTCGTTTATTCTCAGATGAAACCGCCGCCTTCAAAATCAAACGCGATAAACAGTTCGAAACTTCTCTCCTCAATATCTTTTGATCTATATAATGAAATCAAAAAATTCTTGAGGCAATATTTTATTATTCTCCACCCTCTTCAAACCCATATAGGTATTGGTATCTGGAGTTGGGTATTTCATTTGGAATCATCACGCAAAATCACGACGCTCTCCCTTAGTTTTCTCCATGCAACCACCGTCAAGTTAGAGGTTGTGGGTAGCGGAGGGAAGCTTTCCCAGAGCTCTTCAACGTGGTGTAGCCCAATCGTCACCAAGATGGTTGTGTTGCTCGAAAAATTGAACCCTAGTTTAGAACGTATTGGGTTTGTCGCGGCCTGATAAATTGAAGGAGGAAGAAGGTTTAATTTTTAATTAATTACTTTGTTAATTAATTTTAAAATGTCATTAACCTTCAAAAATACAAAACTTTCTCACACAGTGTCAAAATCTAGTGAAACAGGAGACATTGGAATCGCGACAGCGTATTCTACATTCTAGAAGTGACAGGAGGAATTTTAGAGCCAGCCACCTATTAGGAAGGAGTGGAACCAAATGTGAGATCTCTAAATTCAGTTGAAATGGGAAGTGTGTATATATATACACACACACACATATATATATATATATATATATGCATTGTATAAAATACACATGTGGCAAAAATTATTTTTGTTGTTATTTATTTTTTGGAGTTCAACACACAAATTTGTACAAATCATTGAAATTGGAAGCGATGTGTGGATATTAGCGACACACTCATTTCATACTCCGCGGATGGACATTTGTGGCGCCGTAAATGGCATTTGGTTGTTGAGTGTATGTATATATATATATATATATATATATATATATATATATATATATACACACACACACACACACACATGTGTTGAATGATATATATATACACATATGCATTCTATAATATACATATGTGTTGTATAAAATAAAATAGAGTTATATATATGTGTGTGTGTGTTGTATAATATATACATGCGACGTATAATATATATACACACATACATACATACATATATATATATATATATCTGTGTGTGTGTGTGCATTGTAGAAAATGTATATGTTATGTGTAAAAATTGGTTATGCGTTGTATAAACTGGAAATGCAACAAAATTGATTGTCTTGTGGAAAATTTGGTTGGATATGGATTTGGCAATCCTATGATTGAATTGATTGGATGAAATGGCTATGTATGGAGCGAGTCGGTACCAGGAGAGGGATAATGCTAGACATTATTTTCTCGGTTCTAATATTGCGCCATTACAATGGCGAAATTTTATGAAACAGTTAAATAAAATAACCATGTGTTGAAATAAATATTTGTTCGCCAAAAATATTATTTTTACATGTTAGTGAAGTATTAAAAATAACCATGTGTTGAAATATATTTTTATTAGTTAAAAATAGCCTTTTTAACATGTATATGAAGTGTTAAAAATAATCATGTGTTAAAATAAATAAAAAGTTATTTTTAACATGTTAACGAAGTATTAAAAATAACTATCTGTTGGAATATAATTTTGTTAGTTAAATATAGCATTTTTAACATGTATATGAAGTGTTAAAAATAACCATATGTTGAAATATATTTTTGTTAGTTAAATATATTAATTTTAACATGTATGCGAAGCATTAAAAATAATCATGTGTTGATCAAAAATATTATTTTTAACATGTATATGAAGTATTAAAAATAACCATGTGTTGAAATATATTTTTGTTAGTTAAAAATATCATTTTTGACATGTATATGAAGTGTTAAAAATAACCATGAGCTGAAATTAATGTTTGTTCATCAAAAATATTATTTTTAACATATATATGAAATAAATAAAATTGTCATGTATGAAAATAAATATTTGTTCGCTAAAAATATTATTCTCAGCTTAGATATGCATATATACACGCATGCTAAACAGGTAAATGGATTTGCTGTTGATTAAAGAATTAATTTGCGTGCCTGACAAATAGGTATACCTTAATGAGTTGGATGCGCAATTTTATTATTATATAAACTCTTGTGAATGAAATTGGATGTGTTGTGATGGTTGTTCTATGTGATATTATAAACCACGCCATACGATAGCAACAACTAAATTATGAACTACACCACATGGCATATTGCATGAAGATAGCATATCATCTCATATTCGATATAAGCATTTGGAGCTTATATGACGAGGTTGTGATTACCATACGAGCGAGATGCTCGTATGGCGATGACTGAATTACAAATCGAATAGAAGGATGATTATGGACATAACTAAGGAATACATGTAATAGTTCTTGTGGCAAGATGTAAAAAAAACCTACGCGGGTCTGGAGATGACAATAATTCACGTCTCTCTTGATTTTAGAGCACATGGATTATTTATTTCCAACACTGGGCAAGGTATGAGATATGATTTTTACACTCTCCCTTGGGCATAGATAGGTCACTAAAAATTGTATATGCTTTTTACAAATTTATTGGGTGTCTAATACGACCCAGTAATTTTTTCAAACCCCTCCCGAACAAAGGAGGTTAGGACGAAATTTTTCAAAATATAAAGGCGTTTTTATTTGAAGAATTAAATGGTTTCAAAGTCGTTGAATAAATTATACATATTATATATGATATAAATTAAAATAAAACGAATTACGCAGCAGTAGTTCGCGTTTTGGAATCGTAATTTTAAATGATTATACCGGGAGATCCGACCATCGGATTTTCCCGAAACTGGAACCATTGGGTTCGCTTTGGAAAGATCTTTCCAATGATATTAAATTTGCTAAGATCAAACAGTTAGATTTTGAGAAATTTGTAATTCAAATCTGAATGAAAATAGCGCAAGTCCCGTGTAGTGACCTGAAACGTCGTTCGAATTAAATGGGCTATTTTTATATAAATAAAAATAGCGATAAGTCATTTTAAAATATTACAAACGATATGGAATGGAAATAAACCAATTTCACTTGGTTTATAAAGTAATATGGACGGTTAGATTTATTTGACATTTATCTATAGAACTGAATTGAATTTAACTAAAGAAAGAAATGATTTGAATTATATATATTCGAGAATTATTTGAAAAGGCAAGTTAAATCTCATTTCAAACAATTGAACGACGACTAAAAGTCAAAGGAAATGAAGACGGTGCAAGACCGGTGATCTTCACATCGAATGGATTACTACCGATGCCTTCGATATGAGTAGCTCCCTTGATGAGGTTACAGTGGTAGTGGTCCGGAAGTATTTGTAGATTGTCTGGATATGTGAGGGCCTCTCTTTCATATTAGACATATGGAATAAGGAATAAGGTACCTTCAGTTTCGTTCAAACCCAGAACAGACATGTAAATGGATATGTGTCTGACATTGGATTTCATTCTGTGTTGATTGATTTCTATTAAATATATATATATATATATATATATATATATATATATATATATTTGGTGGCAGAGAATTTATTCTCTTGCTTAACACCCTTCTCTGTGACGTATGAGCTTAGAGGTTATATATTTATGGACATCAGTTGTACGTCGTGAATTGTTGGTGTGGCAGGCTAAGATGCAAATGAACAAGGCTTTTGTTGAAAAGAAAAGTCTTGTGGTTAATGATCAATGCACAACTTTAATTAGCATAGCTTTGTGTATAACGTTAATTTGTGAGTCTTACACCTTGGTATGAGTCAAAAACGGTATCAGGGACGTAGGGAGTGCACGACGTTTCTTTCTAGCTAGAAGTGGTGTCATGGTATGGAGCCTAAACATTTTTATTTATGTGGATGATGGATTGCTAGGCACCTCGGATATTGGTCGATACTGGATAAGTGATAGGTCCGACAGGACCGGGAAATGTGTGTTCAAGAATAGCTAATCCACTAAAGTAAGTGTGGACCGACCCTGCAGGAACCAAGGGTCCACCGCTGGGGATCCTGAGGTATTTTCTAGAGTGTCTCGAATCGGAAGGAGCTATCCCTAGCCTTGACTCATGAAGGAAATCCAATTTCCAATACGTGACATTGTGCGGTTTTGATTGTAAACCTATATATGACGACTTAGTAGGATGGGGTACAATGCCGTCTAGGATTGATACATTTATATTGAAAGTGTTTTAAACTGACTAGACACTAATAATAATATCAAATGATTTTGTTTTATAGTATAAAGCATATTTGGCCATTATATGGTAAAACTCTATCCTCCGGCTTGCGTTGCATTGTGTGATGGGACATGAGTCTTATAATGGCTACATTTTTCTATAAAGCCTTGCATTGTTTAAATGATTTACTTTATTTCATGCACTGGCAATCCAATGGAGTAAACCCATTCCGTGTTAGCAGGGTGGTCCTACGATTAGCCTTATTATTAAATAAGTTAAGTAAGATTTCTCATACCAGTCCCATGATTGACTCGTAGTTTGTTTTCACCTGCAAACTCGGGTTTCCTTATTTTTACACGGCGGCCAAGTAAATAGGTAATAGGCTTTATTTTGGATATGCACCATAACATGGGGTGCTCTTTTGGCTGAAGACGAAGACTATCGTTTATCGCTTATTTTGGACTTTTAGATGTTACCTTATGTATGTTGTATTTGATTATATAATAGACTTATTATCTACCTGATGAAACCTGTTATGTGCTATATCATGTATCTGTGTAACTCTGATGATGATGACATTTATGATTCCGCTGTTATGATGATGTATATTATTCTATGATTTCATGTGCTATGCTATTATTTGTAATCTGCTGGTGTGATAAATGTGTTATATTCCAATGATTATCCTTACTTCCATGGCACGGGGGTTTGTGTTGTCACAAACATGGTATCAGATCATTGGTTAACCTTAGCTATGGAGTATAACATATTTAAACGTCTTGTCAAAAATAGAATCAGCAGTATTCTAGGATGAGTAACTCATTAGAGATAGGATTATTAATTTCCTAGAATAAGTGCAGTAGAATAGCATTATAACCTGATCATTACATCATTAATTATGCTTTTACCATCCCTTAAGATATCTTTTCTGTTGGCCTGACTCTTTTCTAAATATTTTCGGAACTGACAGAAAATGAGTGGTTGAGGCAAAGGTAGGACTAGGAGTGGTTTGCGTAGAGGAAGGGAGAATATTCGCGTTGTTAATATGCATGTACTTTAGCAGCAACCCCTACAACCAGTGTTTGATCTCGATAGGGTTGCTAAGAAGTACCGGAATTTGGGTGGCATGCCATTCACTGGCAGTGAAACAATAATCGAGGCTCAAGCTTGGTTAAGGTCGTGCGAACGGATCTTCGTGGGCCTAGAATTAGAAGATCACAGGAAGAGGTTTATGGCATCTTGGCTACTTAAGGATAAGGCCTTGATATGGTGGGATGCAGTGACTATTGGCGATCTTGGTGTTGACATGACATGGGCAAGGTTTAAAGAAATTTTTAATGAAAGGTTTGTCCCTCGACAGGAAGTCGAGCGCTTGCACGATGAGTTTGCTAATCTCCAGCAAGGGGATCGAACCATTCATGAATATGTGAATAAATTTGAAGGACTCTCCCGCTATGGACCTGAACTGATTCAGGAACTGATTCAGGAACCAATTCAAAAGAATAAGCGATTAATAGTGGGTCTTTACCAAAAGTACCTTAGTCGGGTGATTGCACATGTCGAGCTTCCATTTACCAAGGTAGTTAAAATGGCTTGCAGGTATGAGGGTATTGATAAGAGGAATTCTCAGGAAGACCGCGAGAGAAATCAAGCTAGTAATAAAAGGATGTAGTCCGGTAAGAAGCCCGAACCGAGCAACACTGAAACAGCTAAGCCCCAGGAGGATAGAAAACCAAAGGGTAAATGCTATAATTGTGACCAATATGGACATTACAAATAAAAGGAAGTATTTTGGTAAGAAGCCCAAAGCGAGCAACACTGAAACAGCTAAGCCTCAGGAGGATAGAAAACCAAAGGGTAAATGCTATAATTGTGACCAATATGGACATTACTCTAGTGAATGCAAAGCGCCAAAGAGGCCAAGGAGAAATGAATCTGAATCTAGCCAGAGGCCTCGCGATAATTGACAATTCCATAATTACCATAAGAAGGGGCACATCAGGCCAAACTGTCCATTACTGAAAAAGTCCGAAGTAGCTCATGTTTATGATGGGGCGAATGCGCCAGCTTCTTCTGCAGGAGAAGGTAGACCAGATGTTTTGGGAGGTACCCTTACTATTAAAAATATTCCTATTACAATATTATTTGACACTAGTACATCACGAAGTTTCATTTCAAGTAACACAATTAAAAAGTTAAAGTTAAAACCAAGAAACCTTGAAGAATCAATTAATGTTCATAATCCGATTGGTGGTTCTCTTGTTCTCAGTTTATATTGTAAAGTGCCCATCTCTTATTCTTATTTCTGGTTTCCTTTTGATTTACTCGTCATGAATTTTTCTAATTTCGATGTTATTCTTGGGCTGGATTGGTTAACAAGATATGTGGTCGAAGTTAAATGTGCTGAAAGACTTGTCAAGGTTAAAACGAAGCTCGGAGATATATTTATACCATGCTAAGGCTCAGATTTAGATAGAAAAGAATTTTTTTTCTGCTCTAGAAGTTTCTCCTACTTCAATTGAGAATATTCCTGTAGTTAGAGATTATGCGGATGTGTTCGAAGAGGTTAATAGCTTACCTCTGCGAAGAGAAATTGACTTCAGGGTCGATTTAATTCTGAATGCAAGGCCAGTTGTGCATGCAGTTCGGAGGATGGCATTAAAAGAGAGAGAAGAATTGGGTGATCAAACTTGGCAATTGCTATGGAAGGGTCTAATCAGGCCTAGCTTTTCATGTTGGGGAGCAGCCGTAATATTTGTTCCTATGTTAGACGGTACTCTCAGATTATGCGTGGATTACTGTGATTTAGATAAGCAAACATTGAAAAATAAATATCCATTACCATGTATTGATGATTTATTGGATCGCTTAAATGAAGCTCAAGTATTTTCTAGAATGGACCTAGCTACATGTATCCATCAATTGCGGATTGCCAAAGAATGTGTTCCTTTGACAACTTTCAGAGGTCCAGACTTGTTTTATGAGTGGTTAGTAATGTCATTCGGCTTATGTAACGCTCCTTCATATTTTGTCGATTTAATGAATAGAGTATTTCGCAATGTCTTGAATAAATTTGTGCTAGTTTTCATTAACGACATTTTAATCTTCTCTAAGTCAGCTAGCGAGCATGCGAAGCATTTGGAAGAGGTTTTGGAAATTCTGAGAAAGAACGTATTAAAAGCCAAATTTTCTAAATGCATATTCTGGCAAGAAGAAGTAAAGTTCCTCGATCATGTAGTATCGAAGGAAGGAATTTCAGTGGACCCAAGCAAAATCACAGCCAGTCGAGATTGGAAATAGCCTACACGCCCACAGAAGTCAGAAGTTTTCTGAAATTAGCTGGCTATTATTGGAAATTCATTAAAGATTTTTCGAAGCTATCTAGTCCATTAACGAAGCTTACCAAGAAGCATGCAAGGTATAATTGGACGACTGATTGTGGGACAGCTTTCCAAGAACTGAAATTAAGGTTGACTACTGCTCCAGTGTTGACTATTATAGATGGTAATCAAGATTTGACAGTCTATACAGATGCTTCTCTAGAAGGAGTAGGTGCGGTATTAATGCAAAGAGGCCAAATAGTAGCTTATGCTTGCCGTCAGTTGAAGCTGCATGAGAAGAAGTATGTTACTCATGATCTTGAGTTGTTAGCCATCATGTTTGCTTTGAAGATATGGAGGCACTATCTTTTGTGTGAGAAGTTCGAATTATATACAGATCATAAGTCATTAAAATATCTGTTCACCCAGAAAGACTTGAATTTGAGAAAGCGGCGTTGGTTAGAATTTCTTGCGGCGTACGATCTAGATATTTTGTATACTCTACGGAAAGCCAATGTTGTAGCAGATGCGCTTAGCAGAAAGAATGCAATAATCGCTAATCTTATTATTACGCCTTCATTGATCGATAAGATCTCTGTTCTTCAGAAAGACGATAAGTTTATTCAGATGATCAGCAAACGAGTTCAAAAAGGCGAAGTTTCAAGCTTCCAAATTGATAGCAAAGGAACTCTTAGATTGCAAGGCCGAATTTGTGTTCTGGATATCCCGAGCTCAAAAGAGAGGTAATGTATGAATGTCACAAATCCAGGCTTAGTATCCATCCAGGGGTAAGTATGATGTATCATGATCTTAAGCACACATTCTGGTGGAAGGCGACGAAAAGAGACATTTCTATATATGTTAACAGGTGTTCTACTTGTCAACAGGTCAAGAGTGATCAGCAGAAACTCGCAGGATTGTTGCAACCATTAGAGGTTCCAAATTGGAAATGGGATCAAATTTCCATGGATTTTATTGATGGTTTGCCTAGAACCAAGAAGGGCAATGACGTCATATGGGTGATCGAAGATCGTTTCAAGAAGACCACCCATTTTTTTCCTATGAAGTTGAATAGAACAGCTCAGAGTCCGGCGCAGATATATTTTAAAGAAATCATTAGACTACATGGAGTGCCCAACAGTATTGTTAATGATAGAGATCTGATTTTCGTTGGTAAGTTCTGGGAAGCATTTCAAGAAGAGTTGGGAACAAAGCTGAATCTTAGCACCCATATCATCCTCAGACAAACGGCCAAACTGAGAGGATGAATCGTATATTAGAAGATTTGTTGCGGGCATATATTCTTGATTTTGGTCGATCTTGGGAAGATCACCTACATTTGGTTGAATTCTCATATAATAACAGCTATCAAGCAAGCTTGGGATTATCTCCATTTGAAGCGTTATACTGTAGACCATGTAGATCTCCTGCATGTTGGGTAGGGCCAAGAAATCAACTGGTATGATCTTCGATCCGAGAAGCTTCAGATAAAGTGGATTTCATCAAGAAGTGACTACAAGCAGCTCTAAGCGGACAGAAGAGTTATGAAGATTCTAGAAGAAGAGATCTGGCCATTTTTGTTGGTGTTTTGGTATATTTAAGAGTTTCTCTGATGAGAGGAGTAATTCAATTCAGGAAGAAAGGAAAGTTGACACCTAAATTTATTGGTCAGTTTCCTATACTCAAAAGGATTGGAACTCTTGCTTACAGGGTTCAATTGCCAAGCTGGTTTCCCAGAGTGCATGATGTGTTTCACGTTTCTCAACTTCGTAAATAGGTGCATGATCCAGACTTGGTCGTGGAAGAAACATCGCAACAAGATTTGGATATTACTCCAAATTTAGCAGTGAGAAGAGAGCCACTGAAGATTATTGGCAAAGAAACCAAAGTTCTCATAAACAAGAGGGTGCATTTAGTCAAAGTGCAGTGAAGTGGAGATCCTAGAGACTATAGATGGGAAACAGAAGATAGCATTAAGCAGGCTTATCCTAAGTGCAGAGTGGACATCTCTGATTAGCTATGGTGAAAGGTACATTTACAATATATTCTATTTCGGTTTTGTTTCCTACTTTACTATTGTTTCCTTTTCGAGGACGAAAAGTTTTAAGTGGGGGGATTGTAACAACCCTGAAATTCAGAACCAATTTAAAAATTATTTTTAAGGTAATTTTATCAGAAATTGAGTCAGATTTAAAAATTCGATTTTTAAATTAGAATATAACCCTTAAAAATAGCCATTTTGCGAACGACCTCTGTTTTCGATGAAACCACTTTTGTTGGATTCGGAATGTCAAATTATTGATAGGTTTAAAATTCCATAATTTTTGGAATTAATATGTGAGCATGGTAAATTAAAACGCGTTTGGTAATTTCCGTTGAATTGGATCAACCAGTAAAAAGGCCATTTTTCAAACGGTCTCCAAATTCGATGAAATTAGTTTTGTTAGGACTGTATCGTCAAAACGTAACTAGATTTATTTTTTGGGAATTTTTGGAGTTAGTATGTGGCCTCGGTAAATTAAAATGTACGTTCAAATTCAGTATTGAACATTATATACTTTAATTTTGAGAAAAACTGACAGAAACCATCGAATTGGCTTACGAAACATATTCCATTGTGTCCAGAACGGGGATATTCAGCCAGGGACAATAGTCGTTGGGTTTGATTTGGAGTTCGGATGTAAATCAAACATTTTTTGAATTAAATAGAATTAAATATATATATGTATGGCCAATCAAAATTCACCAAAACCCTCGTTTATTCTCAGATGAAACCGCCGCCTTCAAAACCGAATGCGATAAACAGTTCAAAACTTCTCTCCTCGATATTTTTTGATCTAAACAATGAAATCGAGAAATTCTTGAGGCAATATTGTAGTATTCACCAACCTCTTCAAATCCATATAGGTGTTGGTATCTGGAGTTGGGTATTTCATTTGGAATCGTCGCGCAAAGTCACGCTGCTCGCCCTTAATTTTCTCCGTCAAGCTGCCGTCGAGTTGCAGGTTGTGGGTAGCGAAGGTAAGCTTTTTCGAAGCTCTTCAACATGGTGTAGCCTGATCATCACCAAGGTGGTTGTGTTGCTCGAAAAATTGAACCCTAGTTCGGAACATATTGGGTTTGTCGCAGCCTGATAAATTGAAGGAGGAAAAAGGTTTAATTTTTAATTAACTACATTGTTAATTAATTTTATAATGTCATTAACCTTCAAAAATACACAACTTTCTCATACGGTGTCGAAATCCAATGAAATAGGAGACGTTGGACTCGTGACAGCGTATTCTACATTTTAGAAGTGACCGGAGGAATTTTAGAACTAGCCACCAGCTAAGGAGGAGATGAACCCAATGTGAGATCTCTAAATTCAATAGAAATGTAAAATATATATATATACATTGTATAAAATACACATGCGAAGTATAAAATTGAAATGCAAAAGAATTATTTTTATTGTTATTTATTTTTTGGAGTTCAACACACGAATTCACACAAATCATTGAAATTGGAAGTGATGTATGGATTATGAACACATGCATTTCATACTCTACGGATGGAAGTTTGTGGCGCCGTAAATGGCATTTGGTTGATGAGCATAAATATATATGCGTTGTACATGCGTTGTATAATATATACATGCGTTGAATGATATATATATATATACGTTGTATAATATATATATATATATATGCGTTGTATAAAATAAAACAGAGTAATATATATATATATATGCGTTGTATAAAATAAAACAGAGTAATATATATATATATGCGTTGTATAAAACATACATGCGATGTATAATATATATATATATATATATATATGCATTGTAGAAAATGTATATGCGATGTAAAAAATTGGTTATGCGATGTATAAATTGGAAATGCAACAAAATTGATTGTGTTGTGGAAAATTTGGTTTAACATGGGTTTGGCAACCCTATGATTGATTTTATTGGATGAAATGGTTATGTATAGCGCGAGCCAGCATCAGAAGAGGGATAATGCTAGATATTATTTTTTTCGGTTCTAATATCGCGCCGTTATAATGGTGAAATTTTCTAAAATAGTTAAATAAAATAATCATGTGTTGAAATAAATATATGTTCGCCAAAATTATTTTTAACATATTAATCAAGTATTAAAAATAACCATATGTTGAAATATATTTTTATTAGTTAAAAATAGCATTTTTAACATGTATATGAAGTGTTAAAAATAATCATGTGTTGAAATAAATATTTTTTCGCCAAAAATATTTTTTTTTAACATGTTAATGAAGTATTAAAAATAACCATGTGTTGAAATATATTTTTGTTAGTTAAAAATAGAATTTATAACATGTATATGAAATGTTAAAAAAACATATGTTGAAATATATTTTTGTTAGTTAAAAATATTATTTTTAACATGTATATGAAGCATTAGAAATAATCATGTGTTGAAATAAATGTCTGTTCAACAAAAATATTATTTTTAACAAGTATATGAAGTGTTAAAAATAACCATGTGTTGAAATATATTTTTGTTAGTTAAAAATATCGTTTTTAACATGTATATGAAGTGTTAAAAATAACCATGCGTTGAAATAAATGTTTCTTCATCAACAATATTATTTTTAAAATATATATGAAATAAATAAATTGTCATGTATGAAAATAAATATTTGTTCGCTAAAAATATTAGTTTTAGCTTAGATATGCATTTATACACACATGCTTAACAGGTAAATGGATTTCTTGTTGAGTATAGAATTAATTTGCGTGCCCGACAAATAGGTACACCTTAATGAGTTGGATGCGCAATTTTATTATTATATAAACTCCTGTGAATGAAATTGGATGCATTGTGATGGTTGTTCTATATGAGATTATAAACCACGCCATAGGATAGCAACAACTAAATTATGAACTACACCACATGGCATACTGCATGAAGATAACATATCATCTCATATTCCATATAAGCATTTGGAGCTTATATGATGAGGTTGGGATTACCATACGAGTGAGATGCTCGTATGCCGATGACTGAATTGCAGGTCGAACAGAAGACTAATTATGGACATAACTAAGGAATACATGTAACGGTTCGCATGGCAGGATTTAATGAAAACCCTACACGGGTTTGGAGATGACAATAATTCACATCTCTCTTGATTTTAGATATGGTACATGGATTATTTATTTCCAATACTGGGCAAGGTATGAGATATGATTTTTACACTCTCCCTTGGGCATAGATAGGTCACTAAAAATTGTATATGCTTTTTATTAATTTATTGGGTGCCTAATATGGCCCAATAAATTTTTCAGACCCCTCCCGAACAAAGGAGGTTATGGCGAAATTTTTCAAAATATAAAGGCATTTGCCAATTACTTGAAGAACTAAATGGTTTCAAAGTCGTCGAATAAATTATATATAGTATAAATTAAAATAACATTTACTGCACAACGGCAGTTCGCGTTTTGAAAACGTAATTTTAAACGATTATACTAGGAGATCTGACCATTGGATTTTCTCGAAACTGGAACCGTTGGGTTCGCTTTGGAAATATCCTTCCAACGATATTAATTTTGTTAAGCTCCAAAGACAAGATTTTGGGAAATGTGTAATTCAAATCTAAATGAAAACAATGTCAGTGCCGCGTAGTGACCTGAAACGTCGTTCGAATTAAATGGGCTATTTTTATATAAATAAAAATAGCGATAAATCATTTTAAAATATTATAAACGATATGGAATGGAAATATACCAATTTCACTTGGTTTATAAAGTAATATGGATGGTTAAATTTATTTTACATTTATCTATAGAATTGATTTGAATTTAACCAAGGAAAGAAATGGTTTGAATTATATATATTCGAGAATTATTTGAAAAGGCCGAATTAAATCTCATTCCAAATAATTGAAAGACGACTAAAAGTCATAGGAAATGAAGACGGTGCAGGACCGGTAATCTTCACATCGAATGGATTATTACCGATGCCTTCGATATGGGTAGCTCCCTTGATGAGGTTACAGTGGTAGTGGTCCGGACGTATTTGTTGATTGCGGACCTCTCTTCTGTATTGGACATATGGAAAGAGGAATAAGGTTCCTTCGGTTTCGTTCAGACCCAGAACGGACTTGTAAATGGATGTGTGTCTGATATTGGATTTCATTCTATGTTGATTAATTTCTATTAAATATATATCTGTTTGGTGGAGGAGAATTTATTCTCTTGCTTAACACCCTTCTCTGAGACATATGGGCTTAGAGGTTATATATTGATAGACATCGGTTGTATGGCGTGAATAGTCAGTGTGGCATGCTAAGATGCAAATGAACAAGGCTTTTGTTGAGAAGCAGAGTCTTGTGATGATGATCAAAGCACAGCTTTAATTAGCACAACTTTGTGTATAACATTAATTCGCGAGCCTCACACCTCGTTATGAGTCAGAAACGGGAACAGGGACGCACGGAGTGCATGACGTTTCTTTCTAGCTAGAAGTTGTGTCATGGTATAGAGCCCAAACATTTTTACTTATGTGGATGATGGATTGAAAGGCGCCTCAGATATTGGTCGCTACTGGCCAAGTGATAGGTCCGATAGGACCGGGAAACATGTGTTCAGGAATAACCAATTCACTAAAGTAAGTGTGGACCAGCCCTGTAGGAACCAAGGGTCCACTACGGGGGATCTTGAGGCATTTGCTAGAGTGTCTCGAATCGGAAGGAGTCATCCCTAGCCTTGACTCATGATAGAAATCCAATTTCCAATTCGACACCGCGGATTTAATTGTAAACATATATATGGCAACATAGTAGGATGGGGTACTATGTCATCTAGGATTGATACGTTTATATTGAAAGTGTTTTAAATTTGATCCTGTGATTAGCCTTATTATTAAATAAGTTAAGTAAGATTTCTCATACCAATCCCATAACTGGCTCGTAGTTTGTTTTAACTTGCAAACTCGGGTGCCTTTATTTTTACATGGGCAGCCAAGTAAACGGGTAACAAGCTTTATTTTGGATATGCACCATAGCATAGGGTGCTTTTTTGGCTGAAGACTATCGTTTATCACTTATTTTGGACTTTTAGACATTACCTTATGTATGTTGTATTTGATTATGTAGTAGACTTATTATCTACCTGATGGAACCTTTATGTACTAAGTAGTATCATGTATCTGTGCAACTCTGATGATGATGACATTTGTGTGTTATGATGATGTATATTATTCTGTGATTTCATGTGTTATGCTATTATCTGTAATTTGCTAATGTGATAAATGTGTTATACTCCAATGATTATCCTTGCTTCCGTGGCACGAGGGTTTGGATTATCATATGATCCACAGATTTCAAACATCTTGGATAGGCTCAGTAAAGGGTAGACTTCTAGCCACCTCAATAGATATTCCATAGACAATAAAGGGTGGTTGCGACGAGACAGAAGGCTTTATTTTCCCTAAAATGGAAGTTTGTTAGAGACAGTCCTAGAAGAAGCCCATCATTCTAATTTGACTATTCATCCAAGTGGTGATAAGATGTATAGGGATATGAAGAGGATTTTCTTTTGGGTTGGGATGAAGAAAGATGTAGTAGAGTTTGTTTCTCAATGTTTGGTTTATCGGCAAGTCAAAGCTGAGCAAAAGAAGCCCGGGGGTTTACTTCATCCTTTGGAGATTCCGCAGTGGAAGTGGGAGAGCGTCTCTATGGATTTCACAGATGGTTTGCCTAGATCAAAGAAAGGAAATACCAGTATTTGGGTTGTGGTCGATAGAATTACTAAGAGCGCTCATTTCATTCCAGTTAAGAGTAAGAGGACAGCAGCATGGTTGGCAGCAGTTTATGTTCGTGAGATAGTCCGTCTACATGGAGTACCTCCCAGCATCGTAAGTGACTATGACCCTATTTTCACCAGTAAATTTTGGAGGAGCTTGCAAGAAGTATTAGGTACACAGTTTTGTTTGAGTGCCTCCTATCATCCTCAGACCGATGGAAAGACGAAGAGGGTGAACATATTTCTAGAAGATCTTTTGAGGCTGTGTGTCCTAGACTTCGGAGGGACTTGGTAAGAGCATCTTCCTTTAGTAGAGTTCGCCAACAACAACAGTTATCAAGCTAACATTGGCATGGCACTCTTCGAAGTATTAAATGGACGACCCTGTAGATCACCAACTTGTTGGTGGGAATCTATAGAAAGGCTATTACTTGGACCAGATATGGTTAGGGAAACGTCCGAAAGATTGATCTTATCCGACGACGAAT
This sequence comes from Allium sativum, assembly GCA_030737875.1. Classification (NCBI taxonomy): domain Eukaryota; kingdom Viridiplantae; phylum Streptophyta; class Magnoliopsida; order Asparagales; family Amaryllidaceae; genus Allium; species Allium sativum. Next base: position 637,335,247 of record CM060913.1, read on the forward strand.
GAAGACTTCTCAAGACAAGCAGAAATCCTACACTGACAAGAAAAGGACTGTCATTGAATTTGAAGTAGAAGATATGGTTTTCATTAAAGTGTCACCTTTGAGAAACGTGGTTCGCTTCGGATCTCTTGTAGGGCCATTTCCGGTAACATAAAGGATTGGCTAAATGGCCTATAGAGTAAAGCTACCAGAGAGACTATCCGAAGTTCATGATGTTTTCCACGTTTCTAATTTTCAGAAGTGCTTGCATGATACAACATAAGTAGTTGAGCCGAGTATATTGGTGGAAGTAGAGGTGGAACAGGAGGCAACAGCCAGACGATTTCCTTCCCATATTCTTGGATCAGAAGTTAAGAAGCAACGCAATAAAGAAGTCAAGTTGCTAAAAGTTCAGTTGGGAGATAACCCAGAGGATGCGACTTGGGAGACCGAAGATAAGATTTGTGCTTCGTACCTCCTTTTCTCTTCGAGGGTATTTTCTTAACTTCCTTTTCAAAGCTTTTATTTATGCTTGTTTCTATCATTTAAGTATGTCCTATCGATCGAATCTTCGACCTTTAGGTAGGAATCCCATGGATGTAAACATGTGTTTGAGACATGTTATATTTGATGGATGCAAGTGGATGCCAGTGGATGTAAGTGTTTGTTAGTGGTTGCTCATGGATGCATATACACACACATTAGGCACTAGATCAGCTCAATCGCTCTCATACTGCATATGGATGTGTGTGCATTTTTCTTTTGTTATGGATGGAAATGGATGTTGCATTTGGACGGATGATTGAGCACCTATATAGAACTTACATGTTATAATAGGATTATTGCATACATGTTGGATTCGTGGCACTAACATACATTACATTAAGGAGATCGACAAGTTCAGTAAACCGCCAGATCTTCGCATTAGTATTGGGACATATACATATACCTTTGCATATGTTTATATAAGCATTAGAAATCTTTTAAGGACAATGGATGCCAGTGAATAGCGGATGAGTAGATGGATGTAGATGGTAGGATATACATTCTTCTTAACTTGGAGATTTCGGGGACGAAATACTTTGAGTAAGGGAGAATGTAACACCCTATAATTTTAACAACACTAAAGATGACAAATTAAAGAATAATTAATTTTATATTCAGAACTAAGGGAAACAGACTACAAAATTGTGTCCACCTCGAAATTCTGGTCAAGATAGACATTTGGTTTGCGTAAAACGGACACCGTATGAAGAAGTTATTAAGGTTTGAAGTTTTTATATGCGCAAGAGAAATATATATATATATATATATATATATAATTAAATCAAATTTCAGTTAAAAATCGTCCAAAACGCTGAAAACTGGGTGAGCAGGATAAATCCCGCCCAAGGGAGTCGACCCTTGGGACGACCCCTCAAGGGCGGTGTCGGGGGTCGACCCCCCTAGGGCAGACGTGGCAGTTAGTGTTTGGGGGCTGGCGGCTATAAGTATGGCTCCATTTCTCTTGATTTCTACACTGAAAGTCAATGGAGGACTAGATATTATCGGTTGCCAGGCTGAATCAAACCTTTTTCCTTCTTCTGAAATTAAGTTAATCAAGTTACTTAAGTGCAGATTTGTGATTCAACCTCTGCTATTCTTCTTCTATCTTTCTGATCCAAACAGTGTGAGTTTAAGTTACTTTCAGATTTAAATAATTAAAAAGTAAAACATGGTATGGCCGTAATTTGGATTTATGCCTGTGACTGCTTGAATCATGTCAGATCTGTAATAACTTATGAATCCATGATATTCTGACATATATGACTTAGATCTTAACCTTTATCATGTCATATCTACCTTTGATTATAGATCTAATTTGCTATTTAGATCACCTTGTACCTATCATGTTTGTAATTAAATTGCAACAGTTATTAGTTGGACATCTAAATCATTGTTTAGATCTTATCATGTCTATTATGACATCGCTACTTTGTTAGAAACAGTTCTATGATCTTATGTTCACCAGATCTGTTATTATATGCCCATCTTATCAATATGCCACTATATGTTTATGTCAATTTTGTTAGTATAATCATTTTTGTCATCTTCCCTTCATCTTTCCCTTTTTATTTTATATAGCCAGCCTACTTTCGAGCTTATTCATGCCACTGAAATACACAAACACATTAAAAGGGGAACGAGGGGAAAACATTGAAATTGGGCATAACTTGTAATTGGGTATTTGGGCATAACCTGAATAAATTGTATGAATATGAATTTAGGGCATATAATTCATTATGAACATATTTGGGAAAAGGGGGAATGAAACCTGTAACGACATAGGTAAATTTGGTTAATAATTGAAATGCCTAGGATTTCAGTAATTAGAAAATTTAACTGCGCCTAGACACGAGGTAAGATTACACTTGTGGTGGAGGTCTGCTCGAAACCGCTCGGCATATCCAGCGAGCACAAGTGGAAAATCTAATGTGAGGGGTCTAGGTGCACAAATACGAGATGTGCTATGACACGAGATTAAACCCAACTTGTGGAAGAAGTCTGCCCGAAGCCGCCCGTATAACCAGCATCCGAAAGTTGTAGATTTAATGTAGGAGGTCTAACACATTATAACCATAAATGTACATGGTAATGAATTGGAATACTTAACCTTGTTGAATCCATAGGGGTTGTTTGAATATGAACTTGAATAGGGGTTAAGTAAATTTATTTGAATAGTGGGTGGGTTAAGTAAATCTGAGGGGGTGGGTAGTATTTATATATAAGCCCACAAACTCAACCTAAGGGGGTTATGTAATTAAAGACACCAATAGGTATACATAACCTATGGAAATCCTAGTGGGGATACAAGACAAGGGGGAGAGCTTGTATCATCTTGTGTATGGGACCTGTTTCAGTCAGTAACCCATATAACGGTATCGAACGAGTACTCCTCCCTAGGTGGGAGTCGGGGCACGCTTACTAGGCTGATTGTAAGAGATCCAAACGTGGAGGATGGTGTGGGCGGCGCATACCGACCGGGACATGTGTGTGCATGTCTGGGCAGAGGGGGATAAGACGACTGTGACGCCAGTAGATATGGTTGTGCACATCAACGAAGGTTTTCCACTTTAGGAAGTGATACCTCCTATTGTGGGGCCGGCACAGGGAATCTACGGAGTAGGGAGCCGATCGATTAAGGTAGTAGTTAAGGTACATCTAGACTCTGGTAAAAAGTTTAGGATCCTATTAGGTTGGGCTGCCTGTAGATTGTATGAGGTTAAAACCTCTCACCAAAAGTACACCTAAGTCTACCATCTGATAGTGGTTGAGATCATCTCATTCTAGTTATACTAGTATTAGTGCAGAGAATAAGGGTAATCATTAGAGAAGCGCAATATACCCTATCATGTTTATCCAGTTCACCTTGTCATACCTGCCTTTTGTGATGTTATCTTTCTTATCCACTTTATATATGTCATGATACTTTTACTTATTTACTTGCTAAAAGTAACTGGACTCACCAGACTTTATGTCTGACCTTTTTTGTTTCCTCTTCTTTCTTCTGTTCCCCTCCTAGGTTCTCAGGGTGGGAATACTCAAGTTTGACCAGGATTCTGCTATCATTTTCCTGGAGCTGCTTAAATGTATTGCTCAACCTCCTATCTTTGCTACTATGGCTATGCTTTTATTTGGGGATTTTTCTTCTTTTATTTTGTACTCTGATTTTAAGAGCAAGACATAAGTTTTTATGATGTACTGGTTTTTATGTAATTTAGACATAAGATGTTTTGAACTACGATGCTTTATGATTAATAAAGTTAGTTTTTATTCCGCTGCTATTTTTATATCTGTCTTGTAATCTTTCTGTTTATGTTTACCAATAACGCTTCATGAAACTTAATGCATTCTCTTAATGAGTGACATTAACAGACGTGGGGTGTCACAATTTTCATGGAATATAGTTCTGTATCTTTGGAGATTTGTGCACAGTAAAGGTGATTTTCATGCACCTGTATACCATGGCTTTGGGGAAGACGGTTTGAGGGTAATTTGGTAATTAAATAATTAGTTTATTTAATTCTTATTGATTTAAGTCGTGAAACTTATATCTAACTTTTGCATATTATGTCAGATTTGGATGCCATTTCTTGCATTGGATTTGTATTGGCGACCTCTACTTTTTGACACTAGTTTGGACCAATTTGCCAAAGTAAGTGATATTATCGTCACTAAATTTTAGTTATTTACATGGCAAAAGTTTGACATTTTAGGTGATTTAAAATCTTGAAATAAATTTTCTAGGTTAGTTGAATCTAGTTAGTAATAAATAAAATAATAAAAGTAATTTGATTGGTTTGAACCTAAATTTCGTATTTTTACCCATTTGCGTGTCGTGCTATTTTGACGCTATCGCTAGAATTGAACTATTTTGACACTAAATCATCATCAAACATTTTAGAAATGTTTTATTTCTTTTATGGATGTAATTATGGATGTTTATTTGCTAACATAGATAATTATATCATTATTAGTTGGATGGATGATTGTTTGCTTAGTTAGTTAAAATGTTGTTCGTAGGCGACTTAGTATTAAGAAAAATATCATGTACTAGAGTTTCTAGTACTTATCGATCAAACGTATAAATAGTTTAGTGCATGTTGATTGAGTACGTGGGTAAGACTCAAATAAGATGAGATGAATTTGCAAAAGAGTTGTGAAACGCATGGATTAATCTAAGGATATAGCGGCATTGGAGCATGGCAATGGATCTAAAGATGGAGATTGTATTTGGCAACAAGCTTAGATTTCGCAACGAATGACGAGTGTTTTCATTTCATTGTACTTAACGAATTTTGGTTAAGTATGTGACCAAATTAATCGTTATAGATTACAATAGAGTGATCAATATCGACTATTATTAATATTGGCCATTTTGGCCTATTTGATGCAGATGATGGTGCGATTTTGAGAAGCAGGATATGATGGTTCGTTCAGCAGTGAATTCTATCTAGTGGCTCTTCGACCAGCAGTTTTGGTGTGAGGCAAGGATATAGAGCTTTGATGTAGAAAATTTGTCGTTTGACGATGGTGATACCACGATGTTAAGCACCAACATCTCGACGATGGTTTATTATTTTTCAAGAAGTAGAGTATTAAAACTTGAGTCAGGATGGGGAGATTGCAAGTTAGGATGATAAGACCGAGTTAGGATAATGAAAGACTACTAGTTAAGATGAAAGAGCTATCAAGAGAGGTATAGGGAGCGGAGTTTAACTATAGATGTAGTTGTCTAGGCGGTTTCCAATAGGAGTATGAAGACAGTTCCAGAATAAACTCTATAGTGGAGATATGTATGCAAAGGGATTGTTAGTGTGTAGGTTTGGATGGGTACTTGGAGAGCTGATGATTGAGCGTCTATTGATTCTTCAACCTAATGTAGGCTGTAAGCCAGTTCAGAGGTAGCTCGTAGGATACAGATGGTTAATCCAGGGAAGACTCGTGAATACCACTTATGTTCGTTCTTAACCAGATGGAGGTAGTTGGTCAGATGTAGATTATTTTCAGCTTAGATAGGGTATAGTTACTACAAAACCAAGCGTACTACATATCCAATGCATTAGGTGAGCGAAGGTGAGGGTAGATGATGTTTGTTATTTTTTATTAGTAATTTATCATTCTTAGGGATGTCATTAGATGTAGTTAGCGTTAATGTAGACATTTACACACCCCTGTACTCTGACGTAGGGTACACCTAAAATTATTTTCATAGCGTAGTTATTATAATTTATGTCCTACTTCTATGGATGTTGTAACAACCTGCCTAGAATGAGCCTAAATTCCGACCTGGAAAAGGCCCATTGAAACTTAGAACCATTTTCAAGGATCGTTGGTTCCTATAGGGGAATACTAAAAATAGATACAACAGAGTAATCTAAATGAAATCAGAGTCTCACACAACAAAAGGATAAAATGTAATATCTCAAAATAGATGTACCATAAATAAAAGCATCAACAATGTCAGATACAAACGAGTCGCACAAGATAAAAAGGTACACCAATAATTGTCCTATATACATAATGACAACAATAACAATAATAGTACCACTGCCATAAATAACTAAGCCTCCATTGTAGGGCTCCACCTCTGAGAAATCACTAATCATCATTGATCCATGTGTCCTCAACTATTAACTTGTTTATGTTAAGAGGAGGGAGGTCAGAACATAAAGTTATGATGAATGAAAAATATAAAAGTTTAGGAATGACTATTTCCTATATTTGGCATTGTAAATTCTTCATGTTATGTCTACACAAACAAACATACACAACTAAATGTATAAGACGGACATCCTTACAGTCAGTTAAGGCCTACATGTAAATCTAAGGGCGGACATCCTTAAAGTCACTTAATACCCAACATGTAAATCTAAAGGCATATATCCTTACAGTCACTTAATACCCTACGAGGCAGGCTATACCTAGTCACTTAAGGCCATTTCCTAATTTATTAAGACTGATATCCTTACAGTCACTTAATACCCTATGGCGGAGACCTTGTCCTAAACTTCAATGTTATTACATATATACACTCGCATTGTAGGCCGAGAAATTGTAATGACCTCTTAATATTAGGTGTAGGTAGGAACACCACTACATTTAAGAGCCTCCTTGTTGACCACCCTGTAACTATCTAGTTGTCCCTACGGGGAAACTCTTAGCCACTTAATCTTCCCTTAGATGGTGCTTCCTTTAGGCTATTTATATAAACCATCCCTAGGTCACCCCTCACTAACCCCTAGATAAGAAGCGGACATTACTTGAAGAACTAACTACTCATACGCTATCGTCTACTAGGACCATTTAATACCTTATAAGAGAAATCGAACGCAAAGACCACTTGAAACCTAGAAGAGCGGATCCCATGACTTTGGTCAAAAACCAAGGAGTGAACCTTAGGAACAAACCTAGTCTAATCACTTAATACCCAACCAAAGGGTAGGTCAGCCACTTAACACCTTTTACAAGGAAGACCTGCTTCACATACACACACACACACACACACACACACACACATATATATATATATATGTATATGTATATGTATATATATGTGTTGTGTGTGTGTGTGCACAACACACTAGACATCTCAAATTAAACCAACCACTCGTAGATGTTGGATTTGCCGGGGGGTTCCAGATAGGCATCTACTACAAGTTGGGATTAACCTCGCATCTTAGTGCACTAATTAATGGCCCATGACACTCAGACCACTCACATAAACCAATCTTGCTTCTAGACAATGGATATATCGGTCGGTTTCGGGTAGGCTTCTGCTACAAGTAATGGTTAACATCGTGTCTATGTGTCATTAATTATAATTAAAGCCATTAACTACCACACATGCATACAAACTCCTATAAGGACATTCAAATTCTATTTCCTAATTTAAACATATTTATACGCATCTAATGCGCATTAATACTACGTTTAATTATGCTATAAATATATAAATAGATAGGTGTAAATTTGGCGCATGAGAATAACGGTGTAATTACGTTTGAAATGTCAATCCTAACAATCACAATTAAGGTATACAAGTTACTTTCCCTATTAATTAACATGGTCCAACATGTGTATTCAAAATTTATGATAAAAAGGGAAATAGCAACATATACGGATAAAACTTACAACCTAGGTTCGAATAGTTATTTAAATAATAAAAATATAGACAAGGTGCAATAAATCCAATTACATATGTAAAAACTTGCTTTTGGCGCTGCTTCACTTTTATATTTATATTTCATACAAAAAATTAAGATAATATATTGTAAATAATATGTTCAAACCCATCTATTTGAAACACACATTTAAAACTATTAATTTACAATTTAAAAATCTCATGATTTTAGCATACAACATATATGAACGTTAAAAATATGAATCAAGTGAATCAGAACTAAAAACTAAGAATTTCACAACACCCTAAGCCTAAATTTCCATTATCCAAATAACACAAACTCAAATATATCACTTTTGATTGACCATCAGCGATAAATAAAATATAGGATTTGAAGGGTTTATAACATTTTATTTTTGTTTAATCCAAGTCCCATTTAGGCATAATATTTCAAATCTAAATAACAAAGACAGAAAATATAAACTTATAGGGTTCCACTCACAGTGATTTGTAGAATAAAGAACAACATGATATGTGTAGAATTAGATTTGGATCCAACAACCGAAATCAAGCTTCAATCTTTCTATTAATATATATATATATATATATATGATAATGAAGTGAACCAGAATCTTATATATATAAACTAATTTCCAGAACTTGAATCTATATTAATATTAGAATAGAGAGGATAGAGTTGAGGTTATAGGAATAGAAGAGAATGCAAAACTTATCTCTAGAATTAACAATGGTAGAAGGGCCTTATGGAGGCGCAGACAGGAATGAGAATAGGGTTTAGAGTAAGGCTAGGGAGTCATATTTACAGTTGCAAGTGTAAGTATAGACCGTTGAATTATTTAGATTTAATCTGGATGGTCCAACTAATGCAAAATATATATATCCGTAACAAAACACACATCCACCAATACTCTACCCAGGAGGGCAGCCGACCCCTTTCTGGGATCAAGCCAAAATATTTAATTCTCCTATAATGTTGTTTTCTTATTAATTCTGAATTGATTGGTTTGATTTATTTCCATAGGTTGATTACCTTTGTCCACTTTGCATATGAATATATACACACAATTCCAAATTCACTTGGAATATTCTTTCATGTCAATCTATAATTAAATATATGCCGGATTTATATTTATTCTATTTGAATTTCAAAACTTATGTGTTGATATTTATGCATAACTTGTGTAATAACCCGGAAATTTGAGCCAATTTAAAATTTTATTTTGGCAATTTCAGTGAATTTTGAATATTTAAAATGAATTATTTTAAATAATAACGACGAGAAATTTATTTTGAACAGAATTAGAACGAATATATTTATATAGATCGTCGTTGAATATAAATATTTTATTTTAATTATAAAAGGAATTGAAAATGGCGTGGTAGTTCGAAAATTTGATTTCAAATTTCAACTGAATGTACAGGATTCAAAATAAACCGGATTTTAGCGAAACCAAAAATATTTGAATCTATTTGAAAATATCTTTTCAATGAATCCAAAAAATCAAAATTTCATTGCGGGGATATAAAGTTATGTCCAGTTGAAAATTCAGAATAATCGCTATGAAATTTTGGCCCTTAAAAATGGAAAATTTTCAAACGATCTCAGAATTTGACGAAATTAGTTTGTTAGGAATGTATCGTCAATACAAAACTAGAAATAATTTTTTTGAAATTTTTAGGGTCTGTATGTGACCCTAGTAAATTGAAATGTACATTTAAAATTCAATATAATGATTTAAATATTAAATCTAACGAAAACTGATCATAACGATTGAATTTAGGGGTGAGCATTTGGTTGGTTTCGTTTATCCAATGATAAATTTGTCAAACCAAACTAAAACCAATAAAAATGAAAACCAAACCAACTAAAGTAAGTTTGGTCGGTTCGGTTGGTTATCCGATTAAATCGAACTAAAAATATTTTACACTTTGTGTTTGAAATATTCACTATAATTTGAAACAAATTATAAATTTATGATTACGATATTATTATTTTTGATTTTCATGCTTTTTAATATTAATTTTGGCACATAGGTGATTATTAATATATACTTAAATAACTAAACTAACCTAAAATATTTTTTATAATACCGATAATTTTAAAAATATAGTAAAAATTCGGTTAATTTGGTTAAACCGATAACCGAACTTAATATTTTTTCGGGCCGATTACAAACCGATTTAATTTCAAAACCGAACCAAACCAACCAAAATAAATTGGTTTGGTTGGTTTATTTGGTTTAACCGAATAATGCTCACCCCTAATTGAATTGGCCTACGTGACATATCCCACTGTGCTCGAAATGAGGGTAATTAGCTAGGGGCGACAGTCGGTGGGTTCGAATTGGGCTTCGATATAAAAAGTTGTTTTTTAGAATTTTAAAATAAAAAATATAAAAATATATATTCTCTCCCTTCCCCATACCCTTTCACAGTCAACGCCATTTGAAAGAGAGAAAAAACCCGATCCCCAAATCGTGAGCGCGCTTCCCCTCAACGACGATCGACGCCGCCACCGCGTTCACCACCTACGATCGCACCTCCGCTCCACCCTCGACCCTCCCGTTCTCTCTCTTCTACTTCAAATCGCGCCCCCCTCCCCAAGCCCTAATGCGCCACCTGACCACGAAGACGCCGCCGCCTCCCGTTGGCCCACCATCCGCCGCCGCCAACGAGAACGCGCCACCTCCAGACCCCGCACCTCTCCCCCCTCACCTCCGATCAAAATGCCGACGAACTGTAAGTTTTTTAATTCATAAATCGGTTTTTATGTATAGAATAGAATAAAAAGAATCGAGTTTTTATCGCTTGAAAGATTCGATTTTTACCACTTTGAAAATTTTGATTTTGATTTTACAAAGAACCATATAAAATTTGGTTTTTAATATATGAATAGCTATATAAAAATTTGATTTCTATAGATGTGAACATCGATTAAAAGAATTGATTTTTAAAATGAGAACACAAGATTTTTATATGAAGAAAGAAGAGATCTTTATTTGTTTAAAGATAAGGTTTTGTAAATAGGAAAGATGTGATTTTTTTTAATGATATAAAAATATAATTTTTCTTATATGTAGAATGACCATATGAAAATATGAGTTTTGCAGAAAAGTTTTAGAATAAAGATATGAACTTTATTTTATATGAGGCAAAATAAATATTCGATTTTTATCATGAAAGCAAAGTAAAAATATAATTTTTATATAAGTAGAGACATAAAAATATAATTTTTATATATGAAGCGAGATAAAAATTCGATCTTTATATAAGAAGCGGAGATATAAAATTATAATTTTTATATAGAAAGAAGCATGGTAAAAATATGATTTTTATATTATAGAACGAATAAAAATATGATTTTTATATTATATAACAAATAAAAATATGTTTTTTATATTATAGAAAGAATAAAAATATGATTGTTATTTTATAGAAAGGATAAAAATATGATTTTTATATTGGTAAAGTATTAAAAATATGATTTTTAACGTATAAAACATCATATTAAAAATGTGATTTTAATATGAACAACGTGGAGAAGACTGCGTTGGAAGCACGGGCAAATCCAAACGGTTTATATGTTCAGAAGTAAAACTGGCGGAGTGGAACCCTCGATGAGAACTCCTCACTTCTATTTTGATTTCTAGTATGAAATATATACTAGGATGCAGACGGTGCTTAGCAGCACCCGACACCCGTTGTCCACAGACCATAGACGACTTGTTTGTTTGTTGTTTGTGGTGTGAAAGTTGATTGTGTGATGTGGAATGGAATAAAATATTTTATAGTTGAAAATATTTTATAGTTAAAAATATAATTTTTAACGTGTAAATAAAATAAATATTTATAAACAAATCGGACGATTTGTTTATATACACACATTTGACATATATTGATTAGGACGATAAAATTTTACACATCACTCAACTGCACAAATAAAACCTGTGTTTGATTGTTTGAAACCCCACACGATTATTAGGATGATACTGGACATACACTAATCCCAATAATTAGTTGTATGTCGATCGATTGGTTGACAGGCTGTGTAAGCGTTAATTATTTATATTTAATGCTTATGCAGTTGTGTGGGGCACTTTGGATGATGGTTGATTATTTATCATTGCTATTATATACATGTGTTTTATGGAATCCATATAATTAACATTATATGGTAATTGATTGGGCCTCATTCCAATTTGGGAAATAAAAAATATAAATTCATGTGTTGAATAAAAAAATAAATTCATGTGTTGAATAATATAAATTCATGTGTTGAATAGAATAAATATTCATGTGTTGAATAAAATAAATATTCATGTGTTGAATAAAAATATAAATTCATGTATTGAATAGAATAAATATTCATGTGTTGAATAAAAATATAAATTCATGTATTGAATATAATAAATATTCATGTGTTGAGTAAAAATATAAATTCATGTGTTGAATAATATAAATTCATGTGTTGAATAGAATAAATATTCATGTGTTGAATAAAATAAATATTCATGTGTTGAATAGAATAAACATTCATGTATTGAATAAAAGCCATGTTGATTAGATTGACGTCATTTTGACGTGAACGATATTTATATCGATTTTACTCATTTTTATAATGAATATAGAAAAGGAAATGATTTCAAAATATAACATTTTGAAAATATTATCATTTATAGATTAATGATATGGAATATTCAATTTTGATTAGAAATTAAATATAAAGTTGAAATCGTTTTGAAAACAAATTTAAAACGATTTATAAAATACGTTTTGAAAGGAAATCGACGATATATATAATATATATAATGGCCTGAATAGAACGCGCCGCGCTGCGGCAGTTCACGAATTTCGACCATTGACTTCGAATGGAAATTATGGGAGATCCGACCGTCGGATTCTCCTAAAACCAGAACCATTGGGTTCGTATTGAAAAGAGCTTTCTAACGAATATTAGAGATTTGAAATCTAACAGTTGGATGTGGAATTATGTCTAAATCAAATTTGGAAAAGGTCGCTTTTAGTGCGGTTCGATGGCCGTTGATGGAAATCGACTGTACGGGCATTGATAAAATTATTAAAAATAGTAATAATTTGTGTAAAATCATAAGAAATGATTTGGAAAGAATTGGGATGAAAAATTCCATATTTGAAAAGATAAAAATAGATTTTTATCGAAATGAACTAGTTTTAAACTAGAATTATAATTCCATTTATTTTTAAAATAAATTGGATTTGAAATGGTTTTAAAAGTAACCAAAATTTCCAATAATTGATTTGGAATGGAATCGAAATTGTCTTTGGAATATTTCGATGTTGGATTTCGAGATTATACAGATATTGTTATGGAAATTTGAAAGATATATATATATATATATATATATATATATATATATATATATATATCGTTGTTATCATACATAATTTTTTACTTTTCATCAAAAATGGCGGACACAAACACATGAAATTCTCATCAATCTCATACATCTACAAATATCAATCCATTAATTCAAAATACAAAAATACAATCAAATGCTGTGAAAGTCTCTTCTCCTAATCCAGATCTGGTTTCGGATCTGAACAACAGAAAGCTCGAATATGTTCCTCCGAGATCTGATTGTATCATCATTCCTGAAAGCATATACAATGAGTCATAAATTTCTTGGATTAATACTTTGGCTTTAATTCCGATCTATTTTAGACTATCAACAATCAAACTGAAGGAGTATATTTTAAAGGTATGGAAGCCTATTGGTAATTTCAATACTCATGTATCTTCCAGCTACAATTTTATAGTTCAGTTTGAATCTAAAGAGGATTTTGATAGAATCAAAGAGTGTTCAACGTATTCTTATTTTGGTAAGCTTTTATATGTTGAGATCTGGTATCCTGGATTTGATTTTACTGGAAAACAGTGTAATATGGTTCAGATCTGGATCCGGTTAGTTGACTTACCATTTGAACTTTGGACTAAAAATGCTATACAAATGTTGTCTAGCTATATTTCGAAACCTCTTTTGATTGACTCTAATACTGCAGAGAAAAAGTATTCAAAGTATGCTAGAGTTCTTCTATTAATTGACACTGAAACAGATTTAAAAATTGAAGTTCCAACACAGTTTCACAATGGGAAAAAAATTTCAATACCAATAGAGTATGAATTTGTACCTCAGAAGTGTTTTAAGTGTAATTTGTTTGGACACAATGATGATTATCATACTGAAGCTTCTGATTCTTATTGGAAACCTCTTGATGCTGATGAGATGCATGAAGAAATTCCTAAAGTGCCAGGAAAGCAAGGAATGGATCCTCAAACATCTGAAATCAATAATGCAGTTCACCCCTTTTCTGAGAATAATGATAATCTTGATTTTTTGAATGATAAGCTCCCTGATAACATAATTCCAGATATGTTAAACAATGTTGCTGATCAAGTTGAGGAATCTGATAAGGTAACTAATCAGGATAAGGGCAAACAGGCTGATATTTCTTTGTTAATTGAAAAGAATGACAATTACCTGCAAGTTTCAAAAACAAAACCAATCACTCCTCCTAAAAGAAGCACAAGGAGTACAGCTTCAATTAAATGACAATTTTAACCTGGAATTTTAGGGGTATGAATACACCTTTTAGAATGAAGGATGTATTCTCACTCCTAACCAATACTAAATCAACTCTAGTTGGTTTAGTAGAAACTAAATTGTCTACAGCTAATTTGAGACTTTTTGTATCTTTAATGCCTAAAGATTGGAAATATTTGACTAATAATTCTTCTATGGCTACTGGAAGAATATTATGTATTTGGGATTCAAATGTTTGGGAACTTTTCACTATGTCTATTTCTACCCAGCATTTGACAGTCAAAGCAATAAACAAAGGAGGATTTGAAATGGTTTTTACAATAGTGTATGGTAGTAATTCATTTCCTGAAAGAGTTGGTTTATGGAATACTTTGGTTAGAGACTCAATATCCTATTCACAATCTTGGATTCTTATGGGAGATTTTAATAATGCTCTGTCACCAAATGATAAAAAAGGGGGACTGCCTATTCCTTATTATCATTTGAGAGAATTTCAGAAATTTCTTCTTCAAACTGATTTATCTGAAGTGAAACCTTTGGGATTTAATTACACTTGGCGTAGAAGAGGACTAGCAACTCATATAGATAAAATACTGGTGAATAATGTTTGCTTACATCAATTTTTAAATATGAAAGCTTTATCTCTACATCAAAGATCCAGTGATCACAATCCTATTGTTATAGATCTTATTCCTACTCAAGAAGTGAAAGGTTTCCCTTTTAGATATAGGAATGATTGGAACAGTTTTGAAGGGTACAATGAAGCTGTGCAAAAGGGTTTGAATGGCAATGTATGGGGTTTTCAAAGCTACCAATTTCAACAGAAGCTAAAAAACTGTAAAACTGAGTTGAAAAATTGGAATAGGGTAAGAGATAAGAATAATTCTAACCTGAAACAGGCTGAACAGAAGGTGACTATGCTTGAATCTGAAGTTGACCTTCATCCATAGGATACGCAAATCTATGATGAATATCTACAGGTAAAGAAGAGTTATCAGCAATTACAATATATATATTTCAGAAGCTTTAAACAACAAGCAAAGATTTCTTGGTTGCAATTAGGGGATACAAACTCAAAATTTTTCTATTCTCGTATGTCAAATAGAAGATATTTCAATCATATTAGAGCCTTAATTGATTCTAATGGTTCCCTGTTGTTTAAAGCTAGTGAAATTGAATCAGCAGCCATCAATTATTACTCAGATCTGTTTAATGGTCCAAAATCAAGTGATTTCCCTCATTTTTTGCCTATTTCTTTTATAAATGAACAAGGCCAGAAAAGTTTACTGAAGAAAGTTGATTTAGATGAAGTCAAGGAAGCAGTTTTCTCAATTCATGATGAATCCAGTCCTGGACCTGATGGTATGAGTGTTAAATTTTTTAAAGTTCATTGGGATAGTATTAAATCTGAATTATTGGAAGCAATTTCAGATATTTTCCAGTCTGGAAAATTGCCCAAGGCTTTAAACCATACTTTTATAACACTTGTGCCAAAAAATGATAAACCATCTGAAATTTCACAATATAGACCAATCTCTTGTTGTAATGTCTATTACAAAAAAATTTCAAAAATTTTATGCAATAGACTTAAACCTTTTCTCCCTTTCCTAGTGTCTGAAAATCAGTGTGCATTTATAAAAGAAAGATATATTGGGGATAATATTCTTTTAGCTCATGAGCTGTTGAGAGACTTCAAAAAAGTTGGTATGCCAAAAATGTGTGTCAAAGTTGATTTGCAAAAAGCATATGATAAAGTTAATAAGGAATTGATCTGTTTTTTGATGGAAAAAATGAATTTCCCTACTCACTTTATTAAATTGATACATGAATGCATGGAAACAACAACATTCTCAATTATGATACAAGGAGTCCCTAAGGGTTTTATCACAACTTCAAGAGGAATCAGGCAGGGGGACCCCTTATCACCATATTTGTTTGCTATTTGTATGCAATATTTTACTTTCCTGATGGATGAAGCTAATGTATCAAAGTCTTTTCTACCTAGCAGTAAAATTCAGCCAGTGGTTTCTCACCTTCTATATGCAGATGATCTAATGGTGTTTGGCAAATCCTCAGTTCTTAATGCAACTATTCTAAAAGGAATTTTTCAAAAGTTAAGTAAGTTTGCAGGTTTGAATGTCAATGCTTCTAAAACTAAAATAATTTTTAGTATTTCTACTTTGAATAGAATTGAAATACTAAATATATTGGGTTTTGAACAAGGACTTCTGCCTGTGAAATACTTAGGTGTTCCACTCTCTTCCAATTACTTGCATTATTCTGAGTGCAACTCCTTAATTCAAAGAGTACAAAGTAAGATTCAAGGATGGGAGTCAAAATTGTTAAGTTTTGCAGGACGTGCAGAATTAATAAATACAGTGATTACTCCTATTATCTTATACTGGTTATTCATCTATCAAATACCAGAATATACACTGGATAAACTACAGTCTCTTTGTGCTGATTTTTTCTGGGGAGGTATTGCTCAAATGGTTGCTTGGTCTGTCCTTTGTAAGCCTAAGATTGAAGGGGGAATTGGTCTTAAAAATTTGTCAGACTTGAAAAAGGTTGCATGTATTAAATTATTGTGGAATTTTCTATCTAACACCTCTTTATGGAGTAGATGGATTCACAATAAATATTGCAGAAATGATCATTTTGGGTCAATGGCAGCTGATCCTAACTCTTCTAGCACATGGAAAGCTATGCTAAAACTCAGATCTAATTCAAAGCAACTTTTTAATAAGGTAATATGTAAGGGAGAAAATTCTTATTTGTGGTATGATCCCTGGATCAATTGTAAATGTATGGTGGATCTTTTGGGTTTTGATAGACTTCATATAATGGGTAACTCTGAGCAAAAAGTCAGCTTTGTAATCAGAAATGAAGAATTTCATCCAGAAGTTCATCCTGCTACAAGGGAATTAATAGAAGAAATAAGTCCTATATCAGTTAATCCTAGCCAAGAGCAGGACTTTTATGAATGGTGTGAAGGAGGATTATTTTCATTTCATAAAGTGTGGGAATATACTCGAATAAGTGGGATTTCAGATTCAATTTTCTCAGTAATATGGCATAAGAAAAACAGTAAAAGAATGCCTTTTATCTCGTACCTCGCAGTGCTTGGAAGACTGAACACCAAAGATCGTTTGCTCCGATTCAGAGAAGTGGAAAATGTTTTGTGTCCTTTGTGTGAAAATCATCCTGAGACTATAAACCATCTGTTCTTTAACTGTGCTTTTTCATCCTTTATTTGGCTATCAGTAAAATGGAGACTTGACTTGCCCCTTCATCTTCATGATAATATCCAGGACGAAGCAAGAACCCTAATTTCCCATTTTTCAGACAAAGATCAAATTAGAGACATAGCGTTTGGGGCTTTTACGACGGTGGTGTATTTCATCTGGAGGGAGAGAAATTTGAGGATATTTCAAGATCGAAGAACTCTGGCAGCCATTACTTTGTTGAAAATTGAGAAGGAGATTGTAGATCTGGTTAGAGGTAATGGATCTAAATCTTCTCGTACTTTCAGAAATGAACAGCTGTTATCACGTTGGGGGATTGAACTGTTTGACTCAGGATAAGTTTGAAGTGGCTTTGACTATTCTTAGTCGGTGATGGGCTCTGGGCTATTGGGCCGGTGAAGAAGGTTTTAGAGTTTTAAGTTTTTGTTTTGTTTTCTGTTTTTCTCTATCTTTTTTTGTATTTCTTTTAATAGTTTGATGTAATCACCAAATTTATAAGTACTCTTTTTCCTTGTAAGGTACCCACTAGGGGGATTGCAAGGTTTTAACGAGGCTTATAAAGGAGGTTTGTAATTGGTTTTTAGTAATAAAGTGAACCAATTTTCAAAAAAAATATATATATATATATATATCGTTGTTTCCAATACGATATTTGTTGGTCGTAGAATTTGATATTGAATATAAGTCGATATATTTTCTATTCAGAGCCTTGTATTTAATATCAAATGTGAATTTGGGTTGTCGTGAATGGTATCTTTAATAATACCGCTCTTAGACCCAACGGAGTTAAGAAAATCAGAAACTAACTGGAGATTAGTAAAGTTGGATAGCTACTTGGGTATTGATCTGATGTTGGTTTCGGCCTTCGGGGTTAACACTTAGGGAATTATTCACTTGCTAATTTACGGTTAAAGGCTAATGGAATAAAATGTGATTTTGGGTTTATCATGAATCGTGTTTTAAACAATGGTTCTTTAACCCAGTTAAAGACAGGATATGATTTCCCAAGTTAAACAAACATTGATATTGATTTTTGGGAAGATTAAAACCAAGTGGAGTTTTAATGAATCTTTAATTAGATTGAAATGATCGAGAATGGAGTATCACCAGTTTTGCTCCAGGCGATAGTTAAATCTTTAATTAGATTTGAACGTGAAATGGTAATTGAATTTACCGATAACACCGTGGTGTTAGATATGAAGTATTACCAGTTTTACTTCATGGGATCAATAGGTTGGGATTGGGAAATTAAAACAAATGATTACTTCAGTAAGGTTCGTTAATCCCGACTAGTTTGGATAAACCATAATTTGGTTTGAATTGATATTCAAAAGAAGATTAAAGAATAAATTTAAAGAATTTATCTTTGATAGAATTAATGGGAACCTTTCCCAAAGTATAAGAATATTTGAATAAAAGAATATTCTTAATTGGAATGAGGCGTGTGTTGTGTTTGTATAACACTTGTTTATTATATACGCGAGTTATTCAGAAAGACCGGGTTTATCCCATTCTGAATAACCGATTCGACGATGTGTCTACGATGAAGATGGTGGTCGAAGACCAGAGGTCTTCACATCGTTTGGATAATTACTGATGATCTTGATTGGGCTGTACACCCAAGAGGAGGGAATCAGTTGGTGATTGTCCAGGCGTACTTGGAGATCGATGGATATGCGAGGTACAAGGTGCCTCCGGTTTTGTTCAGACCCAGAACGAACTTGTAAATGGACTATGTGTCTGACATTGGATTTTATTCTGTTTGATTGATTTCTATTAAATATATATCTGTTTGGCGGCGGAGAATTTATTCTCTTGCTTAACGCCATTCTCTGAGACGTACGAGCTCAGAGGTTATATATTGATGGATATCAATCGCATAGAGTGAATTGCCTTTGTGGCATGCCTAAGTGGCAAATGATCAAGGCTTTTGTTGAAAAGCAGAGTCTTGTGGTTGATGATCAAAGCACCGCCTGTGTGGCATAGCTTTGTGTAGCGTTGACTCGCGAGCCTCACACCTCGGTTGTGAACCAGAAACGGGAGAGGACATCAGGGAGGGCATGCGTTTCTTTCTAGTTAGGGTGGTGTCAGTGACCTACCAGCCCTGACATTTATATTATTTTCACCTGTGTGGTTGTTGCTGTTGCGAGGTGCCTCGGATATATCGGTGACTATGTGGAGCCGATGGAGTCATTTGGCTCATTTACGCCCCGAAGGGTGGGGAAACGCAGTGTTCAGGCATTTTAATCCACATCGGTGGACCGGGCCTGACGATCCAAGGGTCACTCGAGCTCTGATCCTGAGGCTCAGGCTAGAGAGTCTCGAATCGGTGAGGACTATATTTTTCCTTGGTTCACAGATGGAAATCCAACTTCCAATACGTGATATTTGCGGTTTTGATTGTAGAACCTATATATGGCGACATAGTGGTATGGGGCACTTAGGCCGTCTATGATTGATACTTATGATTGAAATTGTTTTGACACTATACACTTATAGTAATAATAAAAGATGAAATTTAGCGTATCAAGCATTCTTTGGCTATTATAAGGTAAAACCCTATCCTACGGCTTGCGTTGCATTGTGTGATGGGACCTGGGTTTTATAATAGCTTCATTGTTCTTTATTGAGCATTGCCTGTTGTTTTATGCACTGGTATTCTTGGGATGAAACCCGTTCCGTGTGATACGGCGTGGTACCTTGATTTACCTAACTTTAAAATAAAGATTAATAACTGTTTTAGTTCTCACACCATTCACATGACTGACCTGGAGTTTATTGTTTTAACCTAAACTCTGGGTGCCCTTATTTTCCGCACGGGTAGCCAGTAGTTTTGGCTTTGCTGCTGGAATGATATCCGGAAAGCTCTGTATCCGTGTATTCTTTTCAGTTGCGTTTTGTATTATTTTCCACTGCATTGTAATTTGTAAATCTCTGATATTTATCGAATGTGTAATATTTATTCATACTCTGTATATTCTTGTATTCTTATGGAATTGTTGTAATAAGCAATGAAATGTTCTTTTGTTTGCGTTCCGATGTGGCTTGTCCTCAAAGTATCCGCTCTTTGCTTCACGGGGAAGTTACGAGTCCTTACAGCTTGTTTTTATAATATCTTCTACATACGGACTCCGTTTTCAGTAGATAAAATATGAAAACAGATCAGAATCTCACCACGAATGCAGTAGAAATACAATCATGGCCCAATCTGTTAGGGAATGCAGATTAAGGATCTTAAGGAAAAACTAACACTAGGGGGGTGAATAGTGTTTATAAGGAATTTATGAAAATCCTAAACTTAATTGACCTACTATATGAATCACACAATGATTGTCATACCAGAGATGATCACAAACACAGAATCAAACACAGACACAGAAATAGATAAATGTAAAATGCAGAAAAGAAAGAACGTACCGGATTTTATACTGGTTTGGATTACTCCTAGTCCAGCCCCATGCAATGCTGGATTGCGCAGAGTTTTATTATTATCAGTATCCAAGTACAACACCCTTGATTTCACGGCTACAAGGTTAATAGCGATTCCACCACCCTTGATTTCACGGCTACAAGGTTAGCACTACTCCTTTTCCTTGATTTTAGGGATACTAGGAACACATCCTATCCCAAACAATTTCCAAATGATAACAACAGCCAAAGCACTCTTCAATAACACTTTAATTCGGAGAGTATTTGATAAAGATTGAGAAGAGAAGAAGTTCGATATAATTTGAGTAGAAATCAACAGAGTATAAATGTAGAAATCAAGAAAATAATATATATAAATGGAGGTATTTAAGGTGTGAAAATGTAGAAGAAGAATGATTAAAAAAATTGAAATCAGCCCCTTTTTATAGTGTCTCATTGGTTGCAACGTTTCAGAAACGTTATAAATAGTGAAAAGACACTTCCTTTGAAAATTGAAATTATGACAGTTGTATGTCGACATATGTATAGTATTTTGATTTTTAAAACTATTTTTCAAGTGTTAAAACATATATATTATTCTGGAAATTCTTGAATCAAAACTTAGTAATTCAAATGAATATTCTAAAGTGTAAAATCATATGAAAACATAATAATATACTACATAAACATATTTATAAAGTTATAAGATTTAAAACTACATATTATAAACTTATATATTGAAATTTTGTACACATATATGTTTGACATCATAAGTAAGATAATAGCTTGAAATCATTTAGAAAAATAATTTGAAATCAGGAACATAATTTGAAATTTGAAAATCAGAAATTGAACCTGGAGTGTTATTCAGAGTCTTACAAATAAACTAGGCTCTATTACAATATTATTTTGAACTCTTGAAATCATGATATCTTGATAACTCGATAACTCATGAGTCTTGAATCTCTTCTGAATCCTAAATGTCTTGGAACACTAAAAATGTACAGTCTTCGGTATTTAAGTCTTGTATACAAACCCTGAATATATATGCATACATATATATATATTCTAGATAGAAATGTTAGTATATATTTTATAAACAATTAATTATGATAATTAAAATAAGTTTGTTTTCGTAAAAACTCCATTCTCCAACAATCTCCCCCTTTTTGATGATGACAACCTTGGTTTATAAAATATTCATACCTGATATTACCTGTTAATCTGCTTCCTTGATTACTCCCCCTTAAACTATAGCTATCTTATTTTTTAAACTATGCTTATCTTATTTTATAATTTCTCCCCCTTTGTTATTATCAAAAACTACCCTATACTAAACTATATTATATTATACTTATAGTAGACTATACTAAACTAGACTAAATTATATTCCTCCTACATCTATGCTATAAATGATTCTAATGACTATAACTATATATAACTCCCACTTAATCTATAACTCTCCCTAAATCTATAATTGTCCCTAAATCTATAAGTTTCAATAACTCACCCTAAATCTATGGCTATAAATATTGTATAATTTAAGCCAAACAAGCAATTCAGACAATATTCAGACTAATAATTAAGTCAAACCAATTCCATACAAATTTTCTATATAAAAAGCCATCCAATCAGTTCAAACAAATTTAAATCTTAGTTATATTAAATTCAAGTTTTAAGTTAGTCAAACCTCATCATTCTTAATAATGTTTATTATGTATAGAATATTCCAATTAAATCAATAATCCAGACCAAATCAATTAAATCAAAATAATATATGTCAATTCAAAAACACTTTTTGAACCTTCAACTAATCCTTAGAAACTATAAAACTCCCCCTTAATCCAATACAGGACTAAACCTAACCTAAACTCTAATTCCCTTAAAACTATAATAAGCCTTAATCTAGACTAAGAAATAATTTTGATAAGATATCCTTAAAACTATGATATAAGTTAAGTAAAGCAATTTAATCCAAACAATCAATCAATTTAAGTTTTGTTGTCACAAAACATCAATTCAAAAAAATTCAAACATAAAGCCAAACATTTCTTGTAACTTCTATTTATCCTAAAAAACCTATAAAACTTTTATTAACCACAAATGCATAAGTATATTTCTAACACACCTATCAACCACTAATGAAATTCAACCATGTCAAACAAGTCAATCAAATTATTCATGTCAAACAAATCAGACAAGTCAATTAAGTCAAACAATTCAAACAAGTAAATCAATCAAGCCAAACAAGTCAGTCAAGCCAATCAATTCAAAGTATATATTGACTAATAATCCTATATATTTCTAATTAGACAAAAAAACTCCTCATACAGTATACTTGTTGTGGAGTTAATGTTAACATGTAATGCAGTGTGTGTAGTGTGTTGGTTATAATGTAATATGAAATGTATGTCATATGCAAAGAAATATGAAATGATATATTAAGTGAAATGTAACCTATGATGTGAATGACTTTAATTTGAAATGCATTGTAATTAATAATAATGATGTATGATTTGAAATAAGATATGTAATGAAAATATGCAGAATGATTTGGTGATGATATCTATTTTGGAAAAAGATATTCAAAGTTGTAACGAACAGGGTTTTTCGACCCCGAAAATCGACATAAAACTCATGTCAACTATTCAAGCATCGACCATACCAGATCGTAAATAGAAAGAAGCTAGAGGGTGAGAATTAGAGAGAAAGAAAGTCAGAATAGAAGAAGAAGATCACAACAGAACAGAATCAGAATAAACACAAATCTCACAACGGAATGAATAACATATGTTTTATAACATAACTTTTGAAATACAGACTTATAACTGTATATACATACTATCTCAGAGTACAACATATAACATCATAGCAGAATTATACAAAAGCTATAAAATTCTGAAGCCTCCTGCTCCAAGATCTTCCAAGTATATCTGTAAAATCCCAACTACTTGACTACCCATACAAATTTGGGCACCCAAGCGTTTAGAGTAAAACAAAACACAACAAACTCTGGGTTAGTCATGGAACTAGTGTGAGTAAACTTCAACCACTTGGTTTAACTTTAAAAATCCTTTATAAAGAAAGGATAATCGTAAGACCGATCCATACATAAACATTGATGATCTTTACCTTACGATAATCCAAAATATTATTTAAAATCAATACTCTTTTGATATTATAATAATGTCTAAATCAAATAAAATCAATACCCACTTAGCTATGCGACCTACCCGATTTTATATCAATCCCCGGTTATGAGACTTGAGACCATAACGTATCCGTTTGATAGATCACACCTTTGTTTACTATGAATGCCACATCGTCATACCCATCAAATCACAAATTGATTTCTCTAAAATACCATGGGTATAAAGCTAAGAGAAACGAATTCCCCCGCTACCAAACGTAAGAAGTTTGAAGAGATCAACTTACGTGATCTATTAAATATACTCTATCAGACATTCTTCCATACTAGTTGTCCTTGGACTGGACAATCCGAAGGCACTATTCTGTAAACCCATCTTAGGCAATTGTTATCTAGGATTTGCCAGAACAACCCTTGCATAAACTCCGTCTTTAATTATCTTCATCATATTTGATTCGCAATGCTAATGCTCATACAGAGTGGTTTTTAAATAATGAATTTGATCCCGATCTCTCCGTATTAATGACGGAAAAACGGTCAAAACTTTATTAGTCGGTTATTTAACTATCAAAGGAAAACATCCATACACACAACGATCTTATTTCCAAATGGAAACTTTGTCGATCAATCATCAATCAACGTTTTTCACATTAAATTAGTTTATCATTAATTTATTCATTTCCCATTTTTGTTTCCATATATTCATAAAATCTTATTTCCTAAATTTAGAAAATATACATTATTAACATTGAAAAACGTTTCCAATTCTTATTCACGCATCACAATCCACCCACACCTATCAGTCTCTAACTGCAAACTAGTAAGAGAACAACTTCCTAAGTATCAATCCCGAAGGCCGAAACAAACATCAGATCAACACTCGTAAAGCCATTCAACTTGACCAATCTCCAGTTAGTTTCTAATTTCCTTTACTCTATTTCTTAATTTCTTATCAAATCATTTCTTACGCAATTCTCGAATTCAGTTTACGAATATAATTCTTTTATGAAAAACATTTATCATAACGATGGCGTTATAATCCCTACTTCCGAAATATCTAACTTCAAAATATAACTTTTATTCCTTAATTTGAATAAATAAATAAATCTTTATTAAAAATCGGAAAGTAAATAATACTTCCCCAAATTCGATATAATCGAATTTCAATATATAACTCTCTTTCAAATAATCTCTATTTGATGATTCTCTTTCGAATAACCTATATTCGATTAACGTTCTGAACTTCAGAATTATTTACCACTTCAGGTCAACTAATTCTCTAAATTCAGTTTAGAATTTATCACTTCTATATATTTACCAATCCCCTTTTATAACCATTCCAATTTGCAAAACGTTTGCTTTTAAATCATTATTCACTTTAAAACGTGAATATTTATCTTTTATAGAAATCTGGACTTGTTCTATCAAATCAAAACTTGATTTCAATTTATAAATATTATTACGGGTTCAGTTTCTATTTATTGAGTCATTTTATAAATCCACAACTAATCCATTTTTTCCAAAATAGAATCCACTATTATATTTTAATTCAATTTCCTATTTCATTGAAATTCCTATTTCAAAACCTAATTTCCTTTATAAATGTTTTTATTTGCAAAATATTTACTTTAATGCATTATTCACATCGAATGTGAATAATATTTCTTTTATGTAATCAATTCGGTTTGTTTTCGCATTTAAAAATAATATCCCATATCCAAATTCTATTTATACGTTTATTTATAGAATTATTCAATGAAAATCCTAATTTTATTTCCAATCACCTATAATCTCATTTAAAATTCCCTTTATGAATGTTAAGTTTACATTCCATAAAAATATCGGTGTTAAAATCGATTTTTACTTCTTAATATAAATTAAGACTTATATATTCAGTTTATCCAATGAAAAATATTTTCCTTAATTTATAAAACGTTATTTATAAATTAATCTTCTCAATTTATCTGTTAAAACAAATTTCTATTTAAAATCTACTTTAAATCCATCTTCTCATAGTTCTTTTATAACTCTCAATTCCCTTTTGTAATTCTATTAATTTTAAAACAAATCATAACCATCCCAAATAACCATTAATAACATTACACATTAGTTTCTTATTTAATTTCCAAATATTTCTTTTTTATAAAATCTGTTGATTTTATAAAATTCTTAAATTTAATACCCACTTCAACCATTCCTTTTTCATAATCAAATGTTACTTATGGTATTTAAAATACCATATAAAAAGGCCTAGTACCATCCACACACACAAAAAAAAAATCAATTACGGATAATATATCACATCATATATCATAATATATGAAAAACCATAGTATAAAAGTTGACAAATCCAGTTGGAACCCTCCAACCTGTTTCCCTGCATCCAAGGATGTTAATCAATGTAAATAATACAAATTTTATATCAGTATGAAATATTCTGATAAACATAATCAATATTTAATTAACAATTTATATATACAACTATATCTATATTTTCAACCAATTAATTAGCAACTAATCCAATAAGCCATCACACAAAAAATCCATCATCATTTGTCAATACTAAATTACGTTTATAAAATTATATACTGAACAGAGTTAGTGAGTTTACTCACTTTGGCCGTTTATCGTTAAATAACGATAATCGTTCAATAGATCCGATCAGGCATTTTATTCCACCGTAAATTCAACTGAGCTCCAAATGACTCCAAATCAATTCCATTGTGTAGTGTTCATTGCTATGGCCGCAACGGATCTTGTTTCGCTGAATTCGGATAACGTATGAGATAGTTATTGATTTTACAAGCATTTATACTATTTACTTGTAATTAACTATTAATTATTTATATAATTAACTAACTTAAACCACCTTATAATTGTTGATTTGTCGCTCATCACCCCCTCCCCCCTATTCGAAATAAACTGCTGCCATTGACCAATCTTAAAGCCCACGCTTCTCCTTTATTAAGCCATGAATTAACAACTAAATACACCAAATTCCTTCTCATTGAAATCTCTCCAACCCCATATCAAAAATATCTAACTCGACATGCATATCTACAAAGCGCCGCAGCAGTTTCTTCGATCATGAACAGTGAACATCGACGGTTTTAATTTTTATAAAATCCCCATAATTCATACAAGCTGCTATCTTCCATCCTCAACCCAAAAACGACATCGAATCGAACCAAAACTTCCTCGTTTTGGCTAAATCTTAAACCCTAACTCCACGCAACAGCAGGTCATCGAATCACACTATGTTCGAACCATCTGAAACACATATAGAATTGAAGCTAGACTCTCCATGGACCCAAATAATATTGTTTCATAATTATTGGGTTTTTCTTTGATTTTGTATGAATTTATAAAGGATATAATTGCTCAGGATTTAAATTTCAGATGACGGCTGAGAAGATATTGATTATTGACTACGGGAGGAATTATTTTAGGGTTAGTGATGTAGTGGAATTTGTAGGATAGTTTTTATATTTTTTATATTCGAATTTTTTATTAATTATACACTACCGTTATTTGTATTCGTCAATTTAAAATCTATGTAGTCACATATTATACCCAATTTCAACGAAAATGGACACACTCCTATAGTTTGAAGGTCCGCACCCAACGAAACTTATTTCGTCAAATTCCGATTCTGTTCGCTTACACAGCGTATTTTTAAAGTCAAATTATTGAACAATTTACATTTTAATTCTGCACGGTCACAAAACAACTCCCAAAATCACGAAATTTGAAATTTAACAATAATTTAGTATTCCGGTTCCAACAAAATTAATTTCGCCAAAAACGGAGGTCGTTTGCAAAAATGACTATTTTCTAAGGTTTAAATAAACCAATAAAATATTAATATATTTAAAAACAATTAAATTTAATATTACTAAATTAATATTATCATATATACTGACTGCAATACCTTATAGTTCCAAAATATACATTCTCGGATTTATAAACCGATATTTCAAGTCCAGGTTAAATCGATATTCATTTTATATTAAAAATCCTTTTATTATATAAAGAAATCGTTATAAATTATAAACGAATTCCATAGCGACTTTCTGAAAATTTGATTTGGACATAACTCACAATCTAATAGACGAAATCTCTATTTTTTCTCTTTTATTAGAAAAATATTTTTCAATAGATTCAAATGTTTCTTGTTTCAAAGAAATCTGACTTAAACAGATTCCATATATTCAATTGAAGTTCAAAACTCAATATTACGAACTACCGCGACATTACATGTTCGTTTTAAATTATATAATAATTAATACGTTCAACTGTCATTTATTAAATATATTTGTTATTATAATTCAATTCTAAACTGAATTAAATCTTATAAATAATCCAATTCACACAATATTGCAATTTCAGCTATTTCTGACTATTTTGGAAATTAAATATATTATTTCATTATTAATATTAATTAAATATTCAAAATTATTTAATTCAAATCATTTAAACTTTCCAAATTACTATTTAAATAATTAAATAAATTAATTATTCGACCGTTAAAAATACGGGGCATTACATTCCTTCCCTCCTAAAAAAATTTCATCCCCGAAATCACTAAGCTAGAAAAATGCTACCAACCCCACTAACTAGATTAAAAGTTTTTTGTTTTACTTCTTAACTTCAGTTTCAATGGGACCAATTTATTTTAATTAAATTGTTAGTTCATTCCGACTAACATAAAGCTTTCAAAGATTATGAAAATTTTCTAACCCCTTAAATTTTCGAAAAATTTCGCCAGCGTCTCCTTTGTACGGCTCAATTGATAGAACTTAAACTTGTCTCTCTAGGCCTTCTCCAATCCCAAAGAAAATCAAAATGCCAAGCGGCTTGCCAAATAGGCTCATAAAAATCTCATATCCAATTAGAACATAAACGTGTACCTTTTTGTCGGGCATTCAAATCGATCTCTTTCACTTGTTACCAAATCAGCATATACCGATACATTTCCAACTTGATCTCCAATCAATTCATTCTCAAAACCAAATCATCCACTTATATCCATACTAGATCCATTTGAACTCAAGTTCCATTCTTGATTACAAACTATTAACCCACGAATTTAGCGCCATTTCAGATTCCTATCTCACAATCCAATTTTATTCTATATCTTATATTTCAATTCGATTTTCACTTAACTGGCTTTAATTAAATTAAAAAGTAATTTGCTTCCTAGGAGTTTTAAACAACTTAGCTTTTTCTAAAATCAAATATTCCTTTTCCTGAACTCAAAACAACTTGCTTTCTCAAAATAATTCAAACTATATATTTGGTAGTAATCCGTCACTTAGAAACTCGAAAATGAACACTAATGGTGTGAGCAACATCATCAGGGTTATTTTCCAATGACTGAAGTGAGTTCAATTCTATATCACTTTTCAAAACTCATATTTAAACATTTCCATTTTGAAATTATTTCAAAATATCATGCATAATGCTTGTAAAACAATTTTAAAATCTCCGAGGATTTTAAAATCCCCGTATATTTAAACCAAATCTATTTACAAATATTTTCCAAGTTTCCAGAATTTTAAATTCCAAATTCTGATATAAATCCAAATTTAATTCATCTGATTTTATATATTAAATCTATATGAATTCTAATTGGTTATTTACATAACCATTTCAATTATAGTCTTATTCGATTATAAAAATAACCAACACATCCTATATATTATAATATTTCTCATATATACTTCCTTTGTATCAAAATATAATTTGGGTAGAATTATTTCATTTACCTTCTTTTCCAAACATACTGTGTCAGTTCATCATATTCAAGTGTTTAGAAACTCCTACCGATACAGTGGATCAAACTGATCCACCAGAATTCATAAGCCACTCAACCAATATATCTCCACAACATAAAGACATTTTATTTGAATAAAAAATGCGTGCTCGTATATATATATATACACACACACACACTCAACTCAATCTAGGATATCACTAATCCCACCTCTATTGAGTTACGCCACATAGCCAAGGTAATCAATTAACCTTCAGCTCTGATACCTGTGTAACGAACTGGGTTTTTCAACCCCGAAAATCGACATAAAACTCATGTCATATATTCAAGCATCGAACATACTAGATCATAAATAGAAAGAAGTTAGAGGGTGATAATTAGGAAGAAAGAAAGTTAGAACAAAAGAAGAAGATCACAACAGAACTGAATCATAATAAACGTGAATCTCACAACGGAACGAATAAAATATATTATACAACATAACTTTTGAAATATAAACTTATAACTGTATATATACATACCATCTCAGAGTACAACATATAACACCACAACGGAAATAAACAACAACTATAAAATATTGAAGCCTCCTGCTCCAAGCTCTTCCAAGTATATCAGTAAAATCCTGACTACTTGGCTGTCCATACAAATTTGGGCACCCAAGAGTTTAGGGTAAAACAAAACACAATAAACTCTGGGTCAGTCATGGGACTGGTGTGAGAAACCTCCAACCACTTGGGTTTAGCTATTAAAATCCTTTTTAAAGAAAGGATAATTGTAAGATCAATCCACACATAAATACAGATGGTTTTTATCTTACGATAAACCAAAATATTATTTAAAATCAATACTCTTCTGATATTATAATAATGTCTAAATCAAATAAATAGCAATATAGCAGAATGCTTTCATCTCACATTCCACATACATAATATATAATCAAAAACCCACAGGTACTTGTCGGGTAACGGATTCCAACTGGCAAGGTATGGGACCACCTTCCGATAGTGTATCTCTAGAGAGAAATACACCGGGTTCAACAAGAACATCTTGCAACCCAGGCTAAACATGAGCGGTCACTCATTTTTCTTGAGTGTACCAAACGTATTATCATCAACGGTTGGGATCAGCAATCGTTTCCCGAAAGGGACAACATCGAAATAGACTAAAGAAGCAAAATGGATTTTCTCTAGATCATGTGACAATACACCCTAATTGGGACTACCCACTTAGCCACGCGATTTTATGCCATTTCCCGGTTGTGAGGCTTGAGGCCATAACGTATCCTTTTGACATATCACACCTTTGTTTACTTGGAATGCCACATCATCATACCTGTCAAATCATAAATTGATTTCTCCAAAAATACCATGGGTATAAAGCTAAGAGAAACAAATTCCCCCACCACCAAACATAAAAACGTTTGAGGAGATCAACTTACGCGATCTATTAGATATACTATATTAGACATTCTTTCATACAATTTGTCATAGGACAGGACAAACCGAAGACACTATTCAATAAACCAGTCTTAGGAAATTTCTACCTAGGATTTGCTAGAATATCCCTTGCATAAACTCGGTCTTCTATTATCTTAATCATATTTGATTCGCAATGCTAATTCCCATACATAGTGGCTTTCAGATAATGAATCTGAACCCGGTTTCTCGGTATTGACAACGGAAAAATGGTCAAAACTTTGATAGTCGTTTATTTAACTATCAAAGGAAAACATCCATACGCACAACGATCTTATTTCCAAATGGAAATTTTATCGATCAATCATCAATCAACATTTTTCCCTTTAAATTAATTTATCATTAATTTATTCATTTCTGTTCACATATATTCATAAATTCTTATTTCCTAAATTTAGAAAATATATTTTATTAACACTGGAAAACGTTTCCATTTCCTATTCACGCATCACTATTCTTACTCATCTATCAATCTCTAACTGTAAACATGTAAGAGAACAACTTCCTAAGTATCAACCCCAAAGGCCGAAACCAACATCAGCTCGACAATAAGAAAGCCATTCAACTTGACCAATCTCCAGTCTGTTTCTAATTTCCTTAACTCTATTTCCAAATTTCTTATCAAATCATTGCTTACGCAATTCTCGAATCCAGTTTACGAATATAAGTCTTTTATGAAAAACATTGATCATAACGATGGCGCTATAATCCCTACTTCAGAAATATCTAACTTCAAAATATAACTTGTATTCCTTAATTTGAATAAATAAATCTTGATTAAAAATCGAAAAGTAAATAGTACTTCCCTAAATTTGATATAATCGAATTTCAATATATAACTCTCTTTTAAATAATCTCTATTCGATGATTCTCTTTCGAATAACCTATATTCGATTAACGTTCTTGTGACGACCCCAAAACCCCATACCACGGTGGTAAGGATAATCATTGGAATATAACACATTAATCATCATTAGCAGAATACAGGTAATAGCATAAATAAGAAATAGAATAATTTACACAAATATGACAGCGGAATCATATATATATATATATATATATATATATATATATATATATATATATATATATCACCACATCAGAGAGCACAGTGCAGGATACTACTTAGTGCATAATGATACATAATCAGTCTACATCGCCTACGGTGGAATCATAATACATATACAATACATAAACTAAAAATCAGTCTACATCACCTATGGCAGAATCATAATACATATACAATAATGGCGGAAAAGTCACAGTCATCACAATGTAGTGAAGCCTCGCCATTAGCCCAAAAGTGCACCTCTGCTGCGGTGCCAAGCCAAAATATGTCAGCTACTTGTAACTCGGCTGCCCGTGTGAAAATAAGGGCACCCGAGTTTGCAAGTTAAAACAAACTACGAGTCAGTCATGAGACTGGTATGAGAAATCTACTTGACTTATTAAATCACAATAATAAGGCAAATCAAAGGACCACGCTACTTTCGCGGAACGGGCTTACTCCAATGAGTGCTGGTGCATAAAATAAAGTAAATGGTTAAATCATCGCAATGCTTTTTATAAAAATGAAGCCATTATAAGACCCAGGTCCCATCACACAATGCAACGCAAGCCGGAGGATAGAGTTTTACCTTATAATGGCCAAAAATGCTTCATATGTATAAAACAAAAGTGTTTGATATTATTACTAGTGTATATATGTTTTCAAAAGCAAATTCAATCATAAATATCAAACCAAGGCGGCATAGCTACCATCTACTATGTCGCCATACTAGTATTACAATCACATCCGCAATTTCGTATCGGAAATTGGATTCCATCATGAGTCGAGGAAAGGGGCAAGCTCCTCTCCGTTCGAGACACTCTAGCAAATGCCTCAGGATCGCACATAGCGGTCCTTGGAATCGGCTGGGCCGGTCCTCTCTTACTTTTGAGGATTGGCAATTCCTGAACACACGTTTCCCGGTCCTTACAGACCTATAATCGAGGCGCCTCGCATTCCAACAACCACACAGGTGAAAAGTAGATATAAATGTCAGGGCTGGTAGGTCATTGACACCACCATAGCTAGAAAGAAACGTCGTGCTCTCTCAGCGGTCCTTCTCCCGTTTTTGACTCATACCGAGGTGTGAGGCTCGCGAATCCACGTTATACACAAAGCTACGTCACACAGACCATGCTTTGATCATCAACCACAAGACTTTGCCTTGCAACAGAAGCCTTGATCATATGCCACTTAGGCGTGCAACACAGGCAATTCACTCCATTCGACTGATTTCTATCGATATATAACCTCTAAGCTCGTACGTCTCAGAAAAGGGCGTTAAGCAAGAGAATAAATTCTCTGCCGCCAAACAGATATATATTTAACAGAGATCAATCAGCACAGAACAAAATCCAATCTCAGACACACAGTCCATTTACACGTTCGTTCTGGGTTTGAACGAAGCCGGAGGCACCATATTCCTTGCATATCCGCACAATCAGCAATACGTCCGGACGGCTACTACTTCAGCTCCTTCAAGGTAGCTACTCCAATCACGAGCATCAGCAGCGCCCATCCATCCAATGCGAAGATCGTCGGTCTTGAACCGTCTTCATCTCTTCGACTTCTCACCGTCGATCGATTATTTGAAATGAGATTTAACTCAGCCTTTTCAAATCATCCACGTATATTTAGAATTTCAAATCGATTCTTCACATGGTTAAATTACTCATCATTTACATTTCAGTTCCTAAGTATAATTTTCATGTTAAATACATTCAACCATCACATACCAAGCAAACACAGCAAAATTGGTTTATTCCCCCTCTATATCACTTATAATATTTTATAACGATATATCGCCATTTTTGTTTTTTTTTAAACGGCCATATTTAATTAAACGACGTTTCAGGTCGTGCCGAGGCACTGACGTTGTCTTTCACTAAATTTGTTTTACACATATCTGAAAATCTAACTGTTGGATCTTCACAAATTTTATTTCATTAGAAAGATCCTTTCAAAACGAATCCAACGGTTTCAGTTTTGGGAAAATTCGACGGTCGGATTTCCCACACTAGTCGTTTGAAGTTACGATTTCAAAATACGAATTGCAGCGTCGTTATTCGATTTAATTTAATTATATTTATATTTATATATAAATATAATCGATTCTGGCGCTGTTTTTCTTTAGATTTGAATTAAACATTCCAGAGAATCCAACCGTCGGATCTTTACAAAGTTGGTGCCGTTGGAAAGATATTTCCAAGGCGAACCCAACGGTTGTGGTTTCGAGAAAATCCGATGGTCGGATTTCCCGCACTAGTCGTTTGAAATCACGGTTTCAAAACACGAACTACATGGCCACGATTCATTTTAATTTTATTTATATTTATATATATATATATATATAATTCATTCGACGATTTCTATATCGTTTTCACTTCAAATATTTCACTAACGCCTTTAAATTTTGGAAAATTACTCCATAACCTCCTTTGTACGGGAGGGCTGGGGAAAAATTCCCAAATAGCCACATGGGCATCTCATCTCAAAAAGAAAAAGAAAAAGCCAAGCGGCTAGCCAATAGGCTCATAAAATCATCACCCAAGCAAAACAGTAAACATGTACCTATTTGTCGGGCACACAATTTTATTCCTCTTCTCTAGCCTCTTTGCTATAACCTGTTCAATAAATATGCATGTACATATGTGCAATTCTTATCACTTATCATTTTCCATTCAATTTCATATTTGATTCAATTTGGTTTAAAGTCACCATTCATTCTAATGTTGCATACACAAGCAAAAATCATATCATTAGCTAATTAACGAATATTTCAACTCATGCATATTTATTTGAACAAGTGGTTATTTTTAACACTTCACATTTCAAAAATGATATTTTTGGCGAACTAAAATATATTTCAACACTTGATTATTTCATTTAGTTCCTATACATGTTAAAAATAATATTCATAGCAAACAAATATTTATTTCAACACTCGTATATTTTTAGCGAATCACATACATGATAAAAATGGTATTTTTATCATCTAAGATATTTATTCAACACATGAATGTTTTTAACACTTCATAATTTCAATAAAAATGTAATTTTTATTGTTCTATCTTTTTATTCAACACATGAACCTTTTCAACACACGCACTTCTCAACACATGAGCATTTCCACACATGGATATTTTATATAGTTTGTTCATATAAGAAAGATGAAATTTTTATTGTTGAAACAATTTATTTACAACGCGAATATTTTACATACTTCATATATTTTATAAAAATTGTGATTTTTATTGTTTAAACACTTTATTCATTCAACACAAGAATTTAATTTTCCCACATTACTTCTCAATACATGAGCACTTCCACACATGGATATAGTTTCAACACATGACTTTAGTTTCAACATATGAAAATAATTTCAACATATGAAAACAATTCTAACACATGAATATTATTCAAAATTTCGGCAGCATAATGGCAGGGTAGTTAAAACCGGCACCGTCCCGAGTACGGCTCCTCACTCTACCTTAAAACCTCGCGGTTTTTGACAATGGGGATTTCATGCATCTAGTTCGCACGCAGGCGGCATGTTTTATTTTCATTTCCAAAATTATTTCCAATTTGTTTCAACACCAATGGGTATTTTTCAACCACAACCAATCAATATCAACCACAAACAATTATTCAACCATTCGCATTATTCACCAAAAAAATTCACACCAATTCACAAACAATAAATATCGTCCATGGTTTGTGGACGAGGGGAGTATATATATATTATTTCTATATTTCACTTTCATTTGAACACACATATCATTTATACAATGCCTGTATAATTCATACTTCGCTCATATAGCTTACACAATGCATGTACATGAGGTATACAACACGTTTATAATTTATATTTCGCTTATATAATTTATACATGACATTTCCATTCACGTTTTCAATTTGGAAATCTCACATTGGTTGTCGAGGTGCTAAAAATCCTAGCGAGCTCAGAAAAATCCGCGGTCTCTTCTAGGTGGTAGAGAGCCTCCTTGCGGTCCTGATGTTTCATGTTTCATCGAATTTCGTCAACACACCATAAAGATATAATTTTTCAAAGTTTGCAACACTTAAAAGTGTTATTTTCAATTCAAATATAATAAAGCCGATACCTTTCACGATTGTTCAAAACTAGGTTTTCAGTTTTCACGAAATCCGTAGCACTTCGTCCCGATCAGATTGTATGATGTCGTAGAGGGTGGAAAGGGCTTCAGGCGCAGGGGGGTTTCGTCGGGATCGGTGGTCAGATTGGCGGTGGCGACGCTGGGAAGTCGGCTACTTTGAGGGCGTCGTTCTCGTCGATGGGGCGACGAGGGGGGTCGGGTTTGGTCGGATTTATAGAGGGGAGGCGCCGCTGTCGAGATCGGGTGGTGGCGAGGTCGTCAGGGGGCTGAGGCGGCGGCGATTTGGTCGGGAAGTGAGGAGCGACGTGCGTTGTCTGTCGGGGGGGGGACGAGGGTTTTCTGATATATTTTTTAATGAATGGAGAATTTTGATTGGCCCGTGGGTTTTATTAAATTTTAAAATAGCGTTTCTCCACACGAACATCAATTCAAACCCAACAACTGTCGTCCCCAGCTAAATACCCCCATCCCGGACACAATGGGATATGTTTCGTAGGCCAATTCGACTGTTATAGTCAGTTATTTTTCAAATTAAAGTATAAAACATTTAATATTCAATTTGAATGTACATTTCAATTTTCCTGGGCCACAAACTGATTCGAAAAATTACAGAAAAATAAACCTAGCTATGTTTTGACGCTACGGTCCCAACAAAACTAGTTTCGTCGAATTCTAAGATCGTTTGAAAAATGGCCCTTTTCTGGCCGATCCAATTCAACAGAAATTGACCAAACACATTTTCTTTTGTCACGCTCACATACTAGCTTCAAAAACTATGAAATTTGAAACCTAGCAATAGTTTGACATCCCGGATCCAACAAAAGTGGTTTCGTCGAATTCCGAGGTCGTTTGCAAAATGTCTATTTTCAAGGGTTATATATTCTATATAGCGACCTTTCTGAAAATTCATTTGGCCATAACTTTTGATTCCCGCTATGAAATTTCGATTTTTCAGATTCGTTAGAAAGGTATTCATAAACAGATTTAAATATTTTTGGTTTCACCAAAATCCGTTATATTTTGCGCCCGGTACAGTCAATCAAAGTTTGAATTCAAATTTTCAAACTGCCACACTATTTCTACTTCACTATTTTATTGAAATATTCTATTTCAATTGTTCAAATTCCTTTGAAATAACCAATTTAAAAATTTTAAATTGGCTCGTATTTTCCGGGTTGTTACAATCTCCCCCACTTAAAACTTTTTTTTCCCCGAAAAGGAAACAACAGTAAAGTAGGAAACAAAAATGTAAATGCAAATTATTGTGAAGGTACCTTGTACCGGAGTTAGTCAGAGATGTCCACTCTGCATTTGGGGTAAGCTTGCTTAATGCTCTCCTCAGTCTCCCAAGTACAGTCTCTAGGATCACTACTCCACTGCACTTTAACTAAATGAATCTTTTTGCTTCTTAGCTCTCTAGTTTCTTTGCCAACAATCTTTAATGGCTCTCTTCTGACTGCTAATTCTGGAGTAATTTCCAAGTCCTGTTGCGCTGCTTCTTTTACAACAAGATACGGATCATGCACATGTCTTCTAAGTTGTGATACGTGAAATACATCATGCACTCCAGGCAACCAATCAGGTAATTGAACCCTATAAGCAAGAGTTCCAATTCGTTCTAGTACAGGAAAGGGACCAATAAATCTGGGTGCTAACTTCCCAGTTTTGCCAAATCGGATCACTCCTCTCATCGAAGAAACTTTCAAATAAACATGACCACCAACAGCAAACGTCAGATCTCTTCTTCTAGAATATGCATAACTTTTCTGTCGGCTTTGTGCGGTTTTCAATCGCTTCTTGATGAAATCGACTTTATCATATGCTTCTCTAATCATATCGGGTCCCAACACAAGTCTGTTGCCAGGTTCTACCCAACATGCTGGAGATCTGCACAGTCTACCGTATAATGCTTCAAATGGCGACATTCCCAAACTTGCTTGATAGCTATTGTTATATGAGAATTCTACCAAATGCAAGT
Organism: Allium sativum; assembly: GCA_030737875.1. Taxonomy (NCBI): domain Eukaryota; kingdom Viridiplantae; phylum Streptophyta; class Magnoliopsida; order Asparagales; family Amaryllidaceae; genus Allium; species Allium sativum. The sequence goes on from CM060913.1 coordinate 637,373,702, forward strand.
GATCTTCCCATGACCCACCAAAATCAATAATACAAGCCCGCAGTAAATCTTCTAGAATTCTATTCACACGCTCAGTTTGGCCATCTGTCTGAGGGTGATATGTTCAATTTCTTTCCTAATTTTTTCTGGAATGCCTCCCAGAATTTGCTAGCAAATATTGGGTCTCTATCACTGACTATGCTGATGGGAATTCCATGCAGCCTAACAATTTCTTTGAAATATATCTATGCTAGACTTTGAGCGGTTCTACTGGATCTGACAGGTATGAAATGGGCAATCTTCATGAAGCGATCTACGATTACCCAAATACTGTCATTACCTTTCTTGGTTCGGGGTAAACCATCTATGAAATCCATGGAAATCTGTTCCCATTTCCAACCTGGGACTTCCAACGGTTGCAACAATCCGGCTAGCTTTTGTTGGTCGCTCTTGACTAATTGACAAGTAGGGAATCTGCTAACATATAAAGAAATGTCTCTCTTCATTGCCCTCCACCAGAAGGTGCACTTAATATCATTATACATTTTGCTCACACCGGGATAGATACTAAGTTTGGACTTATGGCATTCATCGAGCACCTCTCTTCGAAGCTCTGGAATATTCGAGATGCAAATCTATCATTTAATCTGAGAACTCCCTTGTCGTCAATACGGAAACTTGTGGTTTCACCTTCCTTGATCCTCTGACTGATTCTTTGAATAAATTCATCGTCTTTTTGAAGTACTAAAATCTTATCAATCAATCCAGGCGTAATTATAAGATTGGCAATGATTGCGGTTTTTCTACTAAGCGCATCCGCTACAACATTAGCCTTTCCCGGCGTATACAGGATATCTAGATCATACGCTGCAAGAAATTCTAGCCAATGTTGCTATCTCAAATTCAGATCTTTCTGGGTGAATGAATACTTCAATGATTGATGATCTGTATACAGTTCGAATTTCTCACCCAATAAGTAATGCCTCCAGATTTTCAAAGCAAAAACAATAGCTAACAACTCAAGATCATGAGTTACATAATTCTTCTCATGCGGTTTCAGTTGGCGGCTTGCATAAGCAACTACTTGGCCTCTTTGCATTAACACTGCACCAAGACCTCTAATAGAAGCATCTGTCCAAACCGTCAAATCCTGATTGCCATCGATAATGGTTAACACTGGAGCAGTTGTCAATTTCGATTTCAATTCCTGGAAAGCTTCCTCACAGTCGGAAGTCCACTTAAGTTTCTTGTGTTTCTTCGTAAGCTTCGTTAACGGACCGGATATCTTTGAGAAATCCTTAACGAATTTTCGACAATAACTGGCCAACCCCATAAAATTTCTGACCTCTGTGGGTGTGGTAGACTGTTTCCAGTCTTGGATTGCTGTAATTTTGCTCGGATCGACAGAAATTCCTTCCTTTGACACGACGTGGCCAAGGAACTACACTTCTTCTTGCCAGAAGACACATTTAGAGAATTTGGATTTGAAGACGTTCTTTTTCAAAATCTCCAATACTTGGTCTAAATGTTTTTCATGCTCGGGTTTTGATTTGGAGTAGATTAAAATATCATCGATGAAAACGAGGACAAATTTATTCAAAACTCCCCTGAACACTCTATTCATTAGATCGACAAAGTATGCTGGAGCATTGCATAGGCCAAACGGCATTGCTAACCATTCATAAAATATGTCTGGACCTCTAAAAGCTGTCAAAGGAACACACTCTTCGGCAATTCTCAATTGATGAAAACCCGGTAGCTAGGTCCATTCGGGAAAATAATCTCACCCCATTTAATTGGTCTAGCAGATCATCGATGCGGAGTAATGGGTACTTGTTTTTTAGCGTCTGTTTGTTGAGGTCTCGGTAATCAACACATAATCGAAGAGCACCGTCTGACTTCGGGACAAACACTACAGCTGCCCCCCAACTAGAAAAGCTAGGTCTGATCAGACCCTTCCATAGTAGTTGACGAGTTTGATAGCCTATTCTTCTTTTTCCTTTGTAGTCATTCTTCTAATTGGATGTACCACTAGTCTAGCATTGGGAATTAGATCGATTCTGAATTCTATTTCTCTTTGCGGAGGTAAGTTTTCGACTTCTTCAAACACATCCGCATAGTTTCTAACAACGGGAATCTTTTCTAAGGAAGTGGGGATAACTTCTAACGCAGACCAAAATTCCTTTCTATCTGGATTTGAACCATGGCATGGTACAGTAATATATCCAAGCTTCGTTCGAATTTTTACTATCCTTTCAGCACACTTTACTTCAGCTTCATATTTCGTTAACCAATCAAGCCCGAGAATGATGTCGAACTCAGGAAAATCCATAACGACTAGGTTAAAAGGAAACCAGTATCGAGAAAAAGAAGCAGGTACTTTACAATATAAACTGAGAATAATCGAACCCCCTATTGGATTTTGAACTTTAATCGATTCTTTGAGCTTTCTTTGTTTAACTTTAATTTGTGAACTGTGTTACTAGCAATAAAACTACGTGATGCACCCGTGTCAAATAATACAGAAACATGAATATTTTTAATTGTAAGGGTACCTCCCAAAACATCGGGTTTACCTGCTCCATCGGAAGCAGCTGGCGGGTTCGTCCCGTCATATACTTTAGCAACCCCGGCCTTCTTAAGCAAGGGACAGTCTCTGACAAGATGATCTGTCCTGCGGCAGTTAAAACATGAGCGAGGGTTTTGGGAACCCTGGCTTGAACCTTAAGTGTCGGTCTTCTGCCTTTTCGGGGCTTTGCAAACATTTGAGTAGTGCCCCACCTTGCCACAATTGTAGCAGCTTCCCTTTGGCGGCCTGCTAGTCTGCTGATTCGAGGACACCACATTGCTTGATTCTGGCTGGTTTGTAGCAGCCTTGCGCTTATTCCTGGCCTGGCTTTTAGCACGATCCTAATCCAGGTGCCTTTGATCCAGGTCCTCATAATTGAACGCCATCTCCACTAACTCATTAAACGGCAGCTTGATGTGGGCCATTGCCCTGTCTTGGTACTGTCGCTTCAGCTCGAGGATGAGCCTCTTGTTCTTGGACTTTGCGGTGGCGATGAGCTCAGGAGCATAGCGGGATAATTGTGTAAACTTGTTCAGATAGTCTTGCACTGAGAGATCCCCCTGCTGGAGGTTTGCGAATTCGTCGTGCATGCGCTCAAGGGCTTGCTCTGGGACATACTTCTCTTTGAATAATTCTTTGAATTCGTCCCAGGTCCTGCCAGCATTTCTGTTCGTTGCAGTAAGAGCCTCCCACCATAGTTCGGCTTCCTCTTGTAGAAGCCAAGCACCCATGAAAGCTTTGTCTTGATCACCTAGCCTCAGACCTCCTAGTATCTTCTCGCATGTTTTCAGCCATGCAAGGGCCTCAATCACAGTGCCCGTTCCAGAGAAGGTTCTACCTCCTAGGTTCTTATACCTTTTTGCCACGCGGTCAAGCTCGAATGGTTGAGCGGCCGGGGGTTGTATTAAGGGTCCCTCTTCAGCTGGGACTTCACCTCGTCCTCTGCCACGGCCAGCTCGGCCTCCTCTACCAGCGGTTGCTCGGGTAGCCATTGTTCAAGTTCTGTAGAAACAAGAAAAGAGTCAACCTACAGAAACGATAACTTTATTGTATGGTAAAGCAGAAGAACTTAAGGAAAGACAACGATGTACTGAACAAATTGTTTTTGCTATTCTGCTTAGCTCATTCTAGGACATTACTAGTCCTATATCTAATAAGCTACTCGCCTTAGAATACTACTGATTCTATTATGACGAAGTGTTTAATGTATTAAATTCGAGAACTAAGGTTAACCAAAGCTCTGATACCAGCTGTGACGTCCCCAAAACCCCGTACAACGGTGTTAAGGATAATCATTGGAATAAAACACATTAATCGTCATTAGCAGAATACAGATAATAGCATAAACAAGAAATAGAATAATTTACACAAATATGATAGCGGAATCATATATATGTCACCACATCAGAGAGCACAGTGCAGGATACTACTTAGTGCATAATGATACATAATCAGTCTACATCGCCTATGGCGGAATCATAATACATATACAATACATAAACTAAACATCAGTCTACATCGCCTATGGAGGAATCATAATACATATACAATAATGGCGAAAAAGTCACAGTCATCACAATGTAGTCAAGCCTCGCCATTAGCCCAAAAGTGCACATCTACTGCGGTGCCAAGCCAAAATATGTCAGCTACCTGTAACTAAGCTGCCCGTGTGAAAATAAGGGCACCCGAGTTTGCAAGGTGAAACAAACTACGAGTCAGTCATGGGACTGGATTGAGAAATCTACTTAACTTATTAAATCACAATAATAAGGCAAATCAAAGGACCACGCCACTTTCGCGGAACGGATTTACTCCAATGAGTGCTGGTGCATGAAATAAAGTAAATGGTTAAATCATCGCAATGCTTTTTATAAAAATGAAGCCATTATAAGACTCAGGTCCCATCACACAATGCAACGCAAGCTGGAGGATAGAGTTTTACCTTATAATGGCCAAAAATGCTTCATACGTATAAAACAAAAGTGTTTGATATTATTACTAGTGTATATATGTTTTCAAAAGCAAATTCAATCATAAATATCAATCCTAGGCGTCATAGCTACCATCTTCTATGTCGCCATACTAGTAATACAATCACATCCGCAATTTTGTATTGGAAATTGGATTCCATCATGAGTCAAGGCAAGGGGAAAACTCCTCTCCGTTCGAGACACTCTAGCAAATGCCTCAGGATCGCACACAGCGGTCCTTGGAATCGGCTGGGCCGGTCCTCTCTTACTTTTGAGGATTGGCAATTCCTGAACACACGTTTCCCAGTCCTTACAGACCTATAATCGAGGCGCCTTGCATTCCAACAACCACACAGGTGAAAAGTAGATATAAATGTCAGGGCTGGTAGGTCACTGACACCACCATAGCTAGAAAGAAACGTCGTGCTCTCCCAACGGTCCTCCTCCCGTTTTTGACTCATACCGAGGTGTGAGGCTCGCGAATCCACATTATACACAAAGCTATGTCACACAGACCATGCTTTGATCATCAACCACAATTCTTTACTTTGCAACAGAAGCCTTGATCATATGCCACTTAGGCGTGCCACACAGACAATTCACTACATGCGACTGATTTCTATCGATATATAACCTCTAAGCTCATACGTCTCAGAGAAGGGCGTTAAGCAAGAGAATAAATTCTCCGCCGCCAAACAGATATTTATTTAACAGAGATCAATCTGCACAGAACAAAATCCAATGTCAGACACATAGTCCATTTACACGTTCGTTCTGGGTTTGAACGAAGCCGGAGGCACCATATTCCTTGCATATCCGCACAATCAGCAATACGTCCGGACGGCTACTACTTCAGCTCCTTCAAGGTAGCTACTCCAATCACGAGCATCAGTAGCGCCCATCTATCCAATGTGAAGATCGTCGGTCTTGAACCGTCTTCATCTCTTCGACTTCTCACCGTCGATCGATTATTTGAAATGAGATTTAACTCAGCCTTTTCAAATCATCCACATATATTTAGAATTTCAAATCGATTCTTCACATGGTTAAATTACTCATCATTCACATTTCAGTTCCTTAGTATAATTTTCCTGTTAAATACATTCAACCATCACATACCAAGAAAACACAGCAAAATTGGTTTATTCCCCATCTATATCGCTTATAATATTTTATAACGATATATCGCCATTTTTGTTTATTTAAAAACGACCATATTTAATTAAACGACGTTTCAGGTCGTGCCGAGGCACTGGCGCTGTCTTTCACTAAATTTGTTTTACACATATCTGAAAATCTAACCATTGGATCTTCCCAAATTTTATTTCATTAGAAAGATCCTTTCAAAACGAATCCAACGGTTTCAGTTTTGGGAAAATCCGACGGTCGGATTTCCCACACTAGTCGTTTGAAGTTACACTTTCAAAATACGAACTGCAGCGTCATTATTCGATTTAATTTATTTATATATAAATATAATTGATTCTGGCGCTGTTTTTCTTCAGATTTGAATTAAATATTTCAGAGAATCCAACCGTCGGATCTTTGTAAAGTTGGTGTCGTTGGAAAGATATTTCCAAGGCGAACCCAACGGTTGCGGTTTCGGGAAAATCCGATGGTCGGATTTCCCGCACTAGTCGTTTGAAATCACGGCTTCAAAACACGAACTGCATGGCCACGATTCGTTTTAATTATATATATATATATATATATATATATATAATTCATTCGACGATTTCTATATCGTTTTCACTTCAAATATTTCACAAATGCCTTTAAATTTTGGAAAATTTCGCCATAACCTCCTTTGTATGGGAGGGCTGGGAAAAATTCCCAAATAGCCACACGGGCATCTCATCTTAAAAAGAAAAAGAAAAAGCCAAGCGACTAGCCAATAGGCTCATAAAATCATCACCCAAGAAAAACAGTAAACATGTACCTATTTGTTGGGCACACAATTTTATTCCTCTTCTCTAGCCTCTTTGCTATAACCTGTTCAATAAATATGCATGTACATATGTGCAATTCTTATCACTTATCATTTTCCATTCAATTTCATATTTGATTCAATTTGGTTTAAAGTCACCATTCATTCTAATGTTGCATACACAAGCAAAAATCATATCATTAGCTAATTAACGAATATTTCAACTCATGTATATTTATTTGAACAAGTGGTTATTTTTAACACTTGACATTTCAAAAATGATATTTTTGGCGAACTAAAATATATTTCAACACATGACTATTTCATTTAGTTCCTATACATGTTAAAAATAATATTCATAGCAAACAAATATTTATTTCAACACTCGTATATTTTTAGCGAACCACATACATGATAAAAATGGTATTTTTATCATCTAAGATATTTATTCAACACATGAATGTTTTTAACACTTCATAATTTCAATAAAAATGTAATTTTTATTGTTCGATCTTTTTATTCAACACATGAACCTTTTCAACACACGCACTTCTCGACACATGAGCATTTCCACACATGGATATTTTATATAGTTTGTTCATATAAGAAAGATGAAATTTTTATTGTTGAAACAATTTATTTATAACACGAATATTTTACATACTTCATATATTTTATAAAAATTGTGATTTTTATTGTTTAAACACTTTATTCATTCAACACATGAATTTAATTTTCCCACATTACTTCTCAACACATGAGCACTTCCACACATGGATATAGTTTCAACACATGACTTTAGTTTCAACATATGAAAATAATTTCAACATATGAAAACAATTCTAACACATGAATATTATTCAAAATTTCGGCAGCATAACGGCAGGGTAGTTAAAACCGGCACCGTCCCGAGTACGGCTCCTCGCTCTACCTTAAAACCTCGCGGTTTTTGACAATGGGGATTTCATGCATCTAGTTCGCACGCAGGCGGCATGTTTTATTTTCATTTCCATAATTATTTCCAATTTGTTTCAATCACCAATGGGTATTTTTCAACCACAACCAATCAATATCAACCACAAACAATTATTCAACCATTCGCATTATTCACCAAATTTTTCACACCAATTCACAAACAATAAATATCGTCCATGGTTTGTGGACGAGGGGAGTATATATATATTATTTCTATATTTCACTTTCATTTGAACACACATATCATTTATACAATGCCTGTATAATTCATACTTCGCTCATATAGCTTACACAACGCATGTACATGAGGTATACAACACGTGTATAATTTATATTTCGCTTATATAATTTATAAATGACATTTCCATTCACATTTTCAATTTAGAAATCTCACATTGGTTGTTGAGGTGCTAAAAATCCTAGCGAGCTCAGAAAAATCCGCGGTCTCTTCTAGGTGGTAGAGAGCCTCCTTGCGGCCACGATGTTTCCTGTTTCATCGAATTTCATCAACACACCATAAAGATATAATTTTTCAAAGTTTGCAACACTTAAAAGTGTTATTTTCAATTCAAATATAATAAAGCCGATACCTTTCACGATTGTTCAAAACTAGGTTTTCAGTTTTCACGAAATCCGTAGTGCTTCGTCCCGATCAGATTGTATGACGTCGTAGAGGGTGGAAAGGGCTTCAGGCGCAGGAGGGTTTCGTCGGGATCGGTGGTCGGATTTGGCGGTGGCGGCGCTGGGAAGTCGGCGACTTTGAGGACGTCATTCTCATCGATGGGGCGACGAGGGAGGTCGAGGTTTGGTCGAATTTGTAGAGGGGAGGTGGCGCTGTCGAGATCGGGTGGTGGCGAGGTCGTCAGGGGGCTGAGGCAGCGGCGATTTGGTCGGGAAGCGAGGAGCGACGTGCGTCGTATGTCGGGGGGGGGGGGGGGGGACGAGGGTTCTCTGATTTTTTTTTTATTATTTTAATGAATGGAGAATTTTGATTGGCCCGTGGGTTTTATTAAATTTTAAAATAGCGTTTCTCCACACGAACACCAATTCAAACCCAACGACTGTCGTCCCTAGCTAAATACCCCCATCCCGGACACAATGGGATATGTTTCGTAGGCCAATTCGACTGTTACAGTCAGTTATTTTTCAAATTAAAGTATAAAACATTTAATATTCAATTTGAACGCACATTTCAATTTGCCAGGGCCACAAACTGATTCGAAAAATTCCAGAAAAATAAACCTAGCTATGTTTTGACGCTACGGTCCCAAAAAACTAGTTTTGTCGAATTCTGAGATCGTTTGAAAAATGGCCCTTTTCTGGCCGATCCAATTTAACAAAAATTGACCAAACACATTTTCTTTTGCCACGCTCACATACTAGCTTCAAAAATTATGAAATTTGAAACCTAGCAATAGTTTGACATCCCGGATTCAACAAAAGTGTTTTCGTCGAATTTCGAGGTCGTTTGCAAAATGTCTATTTTCAAGGGCTATATATTCTATATAGCGACCTTTCTGAAAATTCATTTGGCCATAACTTTTGATTCCCGCTATGAAACTTCGATTTTTCAGATTCATTAGAAAGGTATTCATAAACAGATTTAAATATTTTTGGTTTCACCAAAATCCGTTATATTTTGCGCCCGGTACAGTCAATCAAAGTTTGAATTCAAATTTTCAAACTGCCACACTATTTCTACTTCACTATTTTATTGAAATATTATATTTCAATTGTTCAAATTCCTTTGAAATAACCAATTTAAAATTTTTAAATTGGCTCGTATTTTCCGGGTTGTACAGTTCTGAACTTCAGAATTATTTACCACTTCAGGTCAACTAAATCTCTAAATTCAGTTTAGAATTTATCACTTTTAAATAATTACCAATCCCCTTTTATTACCATTCTAATTTGCAAAACATTTTCTTCTAAATCATTATTCATTTTAAAACGTGAATGTAACAACCCGGAATTTTGGGGCCAATTTAAAATTTTTATTTTAAGAAATTTTAAAGGAAATTTAATATTCGAGATAATTTATTTTAAATAATCATGGCTAAAAATTTAATTTTTAATCAAAAATAAACAAACTCAGGTTAGAAACATATTTTTTTTTTCTTATGTAAAATAAAAGAGTTACATTTTTCAATGTAAATAAAAGATTAAATAAAAATCACTGTGAGATTTCTAATTTTAAAAATTAATTATTTAATTTTTATTGCATTCATTTGATATGAAATTCACGTTGTATGTTGTATATACTTCAATGTTGATTGTGCTGTGATTGTGATGAACGATGGATTGTGATTGGGTATTCATGTTTGTTAGAATGTTGTGTATACGATAAAATCATAATTCATTGTATATATAAAATATGTTAGATTCATGTGTGTTAAATTTGGTGTATAAAATAAATATTATATTTTTATTTTATACACAAGAACAATAATGTTCATGTTTGAATTGAATAAAGGTATGACATGGAAAGAAGATTTATTTTGGTCAAACGTGATTATTGAATTAGAAAACATAGCTTTGTCAAATTTGAGCATTGAAAATAAAAACACCTTCCTTGTCAAATTTGAACATTGAACGAAAAAAAAAAACACATTTTCTTGTCAAACTTGTGTTTGGAAATAAAAACATATTTTATGTCATTATCTAAAAAAAAAAACATGCTTTCAATTAAAATATACATTTTAATGTTATATGATAAAAATAGAAAAGGATTCATGTTTTAGGATAGAGAAAAAACATGAGTTCATTAAAGTTAACATTTTTATGTTAAAAATACAAATAAAATCATTGATTTTTATTTAAAAAAAAAATTACATTAAGTGGTTGACATATAAAGGCATTGATCCTATTTGTCAAGATTTACTATGTGTCAAATATAACCTTGATTTGTTAACATATAAAATATCATTTTTATATGACACTATAATTCATGGGAAAATGTTAGCATAGAAAATGTTCATTCGTATGATATTTGTAACATAGAAAAATGTAAACATTAGAAAAAGATTTATGTTTTATTTTGAAAACATGTTTTTCATTAAAAACATATTTTAGTGTTACGTGTTTTAATTAAGAAATTATGATCACGTTAAAAACACATGTTAATGTGATACTAGAAAATATGGAAAAGAGTTATGTACATTTAAAAACACATTTTTGAAAATTTGAAGAACATTTATTGTCATTATGGTGGGATTGATTTATTGTATCAATTCAAAATTAGTCAAAACATTTATTTGTCATTATGGTTGGACTGATGTAAAAATTTGTTGTGACAAATAAAATTTACTTTTATTTGTCATTAGAAACTTAGGATTGATTCTACAAATAAAATTTAATTTTTCATGAGAAATCTAGAATTTGTTAAAAACAAAAACAGGTCATTTTGTTTGTATTTGTCAAAACAAAACAAAACATGTTAATTTAGAATTGTCCAAATATAAATTTGTCATAAATATTGATTTAGAATTGTCCAAATGTAAACATCATTAGTGTTGGAAATAAAATTGTTAAAACATAAATGTCATATATGTAGAAATGTTATGTTTACATAGGAATTGTCATTTAAGTAATGTCATTGGTTTACCTAAGAAATTTTTTTTTTATAAAAAAAAAAAAAAAGAAAAGAAATTTTTTTTTAAGCGTTTGAATTTGAAACTAAGGGAAGATTATTAACATATTAGCAAACTTCATTTAATAAAATAGGAAAACAAATATGTGTGATAGAAAGGGATTAAATCAGGAAAGGGAAATAATTAATATTAAAACGGCAATGTTTCCTTTAAATTACTAATGTATGTCAATTAAGGACATCAAAAGAGAAATAATGGAAATAATGTCAAAAAAACTAGAGGTAGATAATTATTTCTAAAATGTGAACACACATTTAAAGGTAATAAATACAACCCAAATACGTAACCCCAATCCCCCTTTATACACAGCTACCACTAATCTGAATCAATGGCAGCCATGCTCCCTTATTCTTTCTCCTCTTTCTTCTAAATTCCTTCTCCCTCACGTAATATTTTCAAACACAAATAATTGCAAGAATCTTTGTCTAAATGAGGTGCTTCTATTTGGCGATGGTGGTTCAAGTGGCTTCGGTTGGCGTGCGTTCTGGGTATGGCAAGGCCGAAGTTGGGTTTGAAAAGGAACCGATGTCTGGAGTAGCGAATGATGTGGAAGATGAATTAACGTGAAGTAATGATGTAATTATTGAATCTAATTATCATTTAATTATTTTAATTAATGGAAAATGTTTGTAACATTATAACTATTCCATACGAGATCCAAATCCAGCAAAACAAGAGACGTTGGGACCGTGGCAACGAATATGACTTTTTGATGGAGTTTAGAACTGATTCTGAACCTTTTGAATTTCAGATCTGAATAAGAACAAGGTGAGAATTCTCTTCTTTTAAAAATAATTTAAATTTATTAATTATAATCATGTTAAAAATCATTTTGTTCTGCTGTTAAATTTCAGATTGTTGTATATGCAATTTGATTTGGTTTGTCGTTGTTGTTGGACTAATCTGTTAATGTGATTGATGATCGTGTTGAAAATTAAATTATCATTTATTTATGTTGGTTTGAATTAGATTAGGATACGATTAAAAATACCATTATGATTATGTTATAGAAATGTTATGCTAGGAGAATAACATTTTTAGTTAAGAGATGTTTATTCGATTGAAAATAACATTTTCTTTAGAAATGTTATATTAGGTTTAAAAGTCATTTTGGTTAGAAATAGATTGTGTGAACAAAAACAACATCTTGATTAGAAATGCAAATTTAGATTAACAATACCAAACTGGTTAAAATTGTTGATTAGTATAAAATAATAATTTTTGATTTGAAACTTGTTATAGAAAATAAAAATGCACATTTTCAATCATTAAAAAGGATTTAATAAGGTTTAATCTTTTGTTTAGAAAACAAAATAAAGTTTTAATCTTTTATTTATTTTGAAAACAAATTTTGATCTTTTATTCTGATTAATAACATAAAAGAAAGTTTGATTTAAATAACATAAAAGAAAGTTGGATTTGTATAATAAAGATTTGATCTTTTATTCTAATTTATAATATAAATAAAGTTTAGAGATTTTGTTGATTTACAAAATAAATAAAGATGGAACTTTTATTTTGATTCATGGAAAATGACACAAAACCCATCATTGTGTTAATTTATTTGTAATGACACAAAACCCATCATTGTGTTAATTTATTTGTAATGACACAAAATCCATCATTGTGTTAATTTATTTACGACACAAAACCTATCGTTGTGTTAATTTAGTTGTGATGACACAAAATTTCATTGTTGTGTTAATTTAGTGTAATGACACAAAATAACATTGTTGTGTTAATTTAGTTGTGATGACACAAAAATAGCATTATTGTGTTGATTGGGTTGTAATGACAAAATTCATCATAGTGTTAATTTAGTTGAAATGACATTAAATTCCATCGTCATGTTATATAATTGAAATGAATCAAATATTGGCATTTGAAAATATAGTTGTTTTAGGAATGTTGACACTAGAAAAGACATTTACATTAGAAATAAGTTCACCTTTTCATTTGCATTCTAAAATGCAAATATTACTTAGAAATAGAAAGACAACATTTATTTCAATGTAAATCAAAATAAAACATAAACATCATTTTTCTATGTAAAGAAAGATAAATAGAAAACATCATTTTTCTATGTAAAGAAAAAAATAAATAGAAAACGTCATCTTTCTATGTAAAGAGAAGAAAATAGAAAACCTTATTCCCTTTTCAATGCATAAGAAAAGAAATCATCCTTTATACTTGCATTTGCAATGCAAGTATTGCATAAGAAAATAAAATCATTCCTTTTTATCTGCATTCACTATGCGAATATTTGCATAGAAAATGAAGCACTCTTTTTATTCGTGTTCTTAAAACACAAATATAACTTGAGAACAAAACTTATATTTTTATTTGTGTTCTCAAAACACAAATATGACTTGAAAATAAAACTTACTTTTATTTGCATTTTATAATACGAATAAAACTTTAAAAATAAAATTTCCTTCTTTGTTCGCATTCACAATGCGAATAAAATATGATTTAAAAAGAACACATTTTTATTTGCATCCTTCATTGCAAATAAAATATGATGAAAAAGAAAGGAAAATAAAATATACATTTTGTTAAAGTAGAAAAAGAATAAAAGATAAAATATATTTTGTTAAATAAGAAAAGATGCTTAACCCGAGGTTGGATTGAGTTGTGATGTAAACCTGCCCGGACCCGCCCGGCTGTCCAGTAATCACAACAATACCTATCCAATGTGGGAGGTTAAAGCATATGTAAACTATTTAGTGTAAATAAAATAAAACATAGAAAAAGTAAGACATTTATTTACATTAGATAAATAAAGGATTAAATAAAATTATACTTTTATGTAATTAAAGAACATGTTTTACATTGTAAATAAAATTACATTTCTATGTAATTAAGATTAAACATGTGGATTAAAATTTATTTACATTTTCTTATGTAAATAAAAATAAAAAAGGAAATAAAAAGAACCAAAATGTAGGTGGTAATTATTTACATTTTCTTATGTAAATAAAAATAATAAAAAGAAATGTTAGAAAAGAATTAACATAAGATATTCTTTTTATGAAAAAATTTATTAGAAAAGAATTAAAGAAATACGCCTATGTACATTTACTATGTAAATAGGTTTGGTAAGGAAATTGAAACCATTTATTTACAAATAGCGTAAATAAATATGAATAAGAAATTAGATACATTTATTTACAATTAATGTAAAAAATATAGCAAAAGTAAAAGTAAAACATTTATTTACAAATAGTGTAAACAAATAAGAAAATGAAATTAGATATATTTATTTACAATTAATGTAAATAAATATAGAAAAGTAGAAGTAAACATTTATTTACATTTAGGTAAATAAATAAGATAAAAGAATAGTAAAAACATTTATTTACAAATGGTGTAAATAAATAAGAAAAAGCAATTGAAAACATTTATCTACATTTAGGTAAATAAATAAGGAAAAGAGAAATACTTATTTACACTTAGGAAAATAAATAAGGAAAAGAATAGAAAACGATTATTTACAATTAGGTAAATAAATAGGAAAAAGAATACAATTTATTTACACTTAGTGTAAATAAAATAAAAGGATATATAAAGTATAATTTATTTACAGTGTGTAAATAAAACAAAAAGGGTAGTAAAATAAAACAAGTGATATTTTATCGTCATTTTAGATGCGATAAAAAGAATAGACGTTAATAGTTGAAATCACCAAACGATTTATATATATATATATATATATATATATATATTATAAATTAAACGGAACACGCGCGGCAGTTCGCGTATCGGCAATCGTAACTTTAAACGGTTAGATTTCAAGTTATGTGTATATCAAATTTGGTTGAAAACAGCGCCAGGGAAGCGTCGTTAAATTTATTCGAGCTATTTTTATATAAATAAAAATAGTGATAGGTCGTTATCAAATATTAATAACGATAGAAAATGTTTTCAAATTATTATATCTATGCGAGAATCATTTGAAAAGACCGAGTTCAATCTCATTTCAAATGATTTATACGACGTTCTAAGTCGAAGATTTGAAGATGGTGATTGAAGACCGACGATCTTCACATCGAATGGATGTGTAGCTACTGAGACCCATGAGAGGAGTAGCTACCTTGAAAGGGTTTCAGTGGTGGTCGTTCAGACGTAGTGTCGATTTGTACGGATTTGACTTTCGCTCAGACCCAGAGCATAAGTTATAAATGGAATGTATGTCTGACGTTGTAGTCCTTTATACTACATTCGTTGATCTCTGTTAATACATATCTGCTTGGTGGTTAACACCCTTCTCTGAGACATATGAGCTTAGAGGTTATATATTGGCAGAAATCAATGGTATAGTATGGACTGACAATGTGGCATGCTAAGATGCATTGATCAAGGCTTTTGTTGAAAAGCAGGCCTTGTGGTTGATGATCAAAGCACGGCCTGTTTAGGCGTAGCTTTGTGTATAGCGTGACTTCGCAAGCCTCACACCCCGGTATGAGTCAAAAACGGGATACGGACGGTAGGGAGTGCACACGTTTCTTTCTAGCTAGAGTGTTGTCAGGGACCTACCAGCGCTGACATTTTACTCATTGTGGATGATGGATTTTGAGGTACCTTGTTATTTTTATAGGCCGTAGGTGGTCATACTATAGGTCCAAAGGGACCGGGAAACGTGTGTTCAGGCATAACCAATCCACTGCCCATAGGCGGGGACCGGCCCTACCGCTTCCAAGGGTTCACTGCGGGGAATCCTGAGGCATTTGCTAGAGTGTCTCGAATCAGAGAGGATCTTGCCTCTAGCCTCGACTCATGATGGAATCCAAATTTCCAATACGCCCTTGCGGTTTTGATTGTAGAACTAGTATTGGCGACATGCTATATGGTAACCATGCCGTCTAGGATTGATACTTATGATTCAAATCATTTTATCAAAACATATACACACTAATAATAATAATAATAATATCGTTTTCACGTATCAAGCATCTTTTGACCATTATAAGGTAAAACCCTATCCTCTGGTGTGCGTTGCATTGTGTGATGGGACCTGGGTCTTATAATGGTTTCATTTTTCCAAAAGACATTGCGTTATTTCTCGATTCACTTTGGTTTATGCACTGGCAATCCACAGGAGTAAACCCGTTCCGCGAAAGTGGCGTGGTCCTTGGATTTGTCTTATTAGTTAAATTAGTTTAGAATTCTCACACCAGTCCCATGACTGACTCGTAGTTTGTTTCACTTTGCAAACTCGGGTGCCCTCTTTTCCACACGGGCAGTCGAGTAGCTTTTTGCAGATATCTATTCTTTTAGCAGGATCCTGGATCGAAGCCTAAAGCTGTGTCCAGAGCTTAGTAGTCTTCCGCTGTTTACTGTATTTTATTTAATGTATTAAATCTTTTGTAGTTTATCTTCCGCTGTAATTTTATTTCAATGTACTCTGATATATTCTGCACTCTGATGTAACATTATTATAATGTAATAAAAGTCTGCTGTTATTGTTCTGATGTATTGTATTCCCAAAGTTAACGTATGCGAGTTTTGAATGGTCTTGGTCGATTTTGCGATCGATTAGGTCCGGGCAAAATCCGTGTCGTTACAGGTGGTATCAGAGCTCTGGTTAGCTCAAAATCTTTGGGGTACAACTCGTTAGAACTGAACAAAAGACTCATCAGAGATTGGATTAGTAATGTCCAATAAGAATACTCATTAGAGATAGGATCAGCAGTATCCTAGAATGAGAATACTCATTAGAGATGGGGTCAGTAATGCCCTAGAATGAGTTCAGAGTGATAAGCTTATAATTAAAGTATTTTGATTATATATATAATCCTATTTCAGAAGATAAGATTTTTAAATATATAAAAGTATATATGTATTTGATAAATTAGTCCACAATTGAAATTAATAATAGTAAAATTGAAATTTAGTTAATAAATTAAACAACTTATAGCTTAGTTCCTTTTCGAGGACGAAAAGATTTTAAGTGGGAGAGATTGTAACAACCCGGAATTTTGGGGCCAATTTAAAAATTTTATTTTAAGAAATTTTAAAGGAAATTTAATATTCGAGATAATTTATTTTAAATAATCATGGCTAAAAATTTAATTTTTAATCAAAAATAAACAAACTCAGGTTAGAAACATATTTTTTTTTTCTTATGTAAAATAAAAGAGTTACATTTTTCAATGTAAATAAAAGATTAAATAAAAATCACTGTGAGATTTCTAATTTTAAAAATTAATTATTTAATTTTTATTGCATTCATTTGATATGAAATTCACGTTGTATGTTGTATATACTTCAATGTTGATTGTGCTGTGATTGTGATGAACGATGGATTGTGATTGGGTATTCATGTTTGTTAGAATGTTGTGTATACGATAAAATCATAATTCATTGTATATATAAAATATGTTAGATTCATGTGTGTTAAATTTGGTGTATAAAATAAATATTATATTTTTATTTTATACACAAGAACAATAATGTTCATGTTTGAATTGAATAAAGGTATGACATGGAAAGAAGATTTATTTTGGTCAAACATGATTATTGAATTAGAAAACATAGCTTTGTCAAATTTGAGCATTGAAAATAAAAACACCTTCCTTGTCAAATTTGAACATTGAACGAAAAAAAAAACACATTTTCTTGTCAAACTTGTGTTTGGAAATAAAAACATATTTTATGTCATTATCTAAAAAAAAACATGCTTTCAATTAAAATATACATTTTAATGTTATATGATAAAAATAGAAAAGGATTCATGTTTTAGGATAGAGAAAAAACATGAGTTCATTAAAGTTAACATTTTTATGTTAAAAATACAAATAAAATCATTGATTTTTATTTTAAAAAAAAAAATTACATTAAGTGGTTGACATATAAAGGCATTGATCCTATTTGTCAAGATTTACTATGTGTCAAATATAACCTTGAATTGTTAACATATAAAATATCATTTTTATATGACACTATAATTCATGGGAAAATGTTAGCATAGAAAATGTTCATTCGTATGATATTTGTAACATAGAAAAATGTAAACATTAGAAAAAGATTTATGTTTTATTTTGAAAACATGTTTTTCATTAAAAACATATTTTAGTGTTACGTGTTTTAATTAAGAAATTATGATCACGTTAAAAACACATGTTAATGTGATACTAGAAAATATGGAAAAGAGTCATGTACATTTAAAAACACATTTTTGAAAATTTGAAGAACATTTATTGTCATTATGGTGGGATTGATTTATTGTATCAATTCAAAATTAGTCAAAACATTTATTTGTCATTATGGTTGGACTGATGTAAAAATTTGTTGTGACAAATAAAATTTACTTTTATTTGTCATTAGAAACTTAGGATTGATTCTACAAATAAAATTTAATTTGTCATGAGAAATCTAGAATTTGTTAAAAACAAAAACAGGTCATTTTGTTAGTATTTGTCAAAACAAAACAAAACATGTTAATTTAGAATTGTCCAAATATAAATTTGTCATAAATATTGATTTAGAATTGTCCAAATATAAACATCATTAGTGTTGGAAATAAAATTGTTAAAACATAAATTTCATATATGTAGAAATGTTATGTTTACATAGGAATTGTCATTTAAGTAATGTCATTGGTTTACCTAAGAAATTTTTTTTTATATAAAAAAAAACAAAAAGAAAAGAAATTTTTTTTTGAGCGTTTGAATTTGAAACTAAGGGAAGATTATTAACATTAACATATTAGCAAACTTCATTTAATAAAATAGGAAAACAAATATGTGTGATAGAAAGGGATTAAATCAGGAAAGGGAAATAATTAATATTAAAACGGCAATGTTTCCTTTAAATTACTAATGTATGTCAATTAAGGACATCAAAAGAGAAATAATGGAAATAATGTCAAAAAAATTAGAGGTAGATAATTATTTCTAAAATGTGAACACACATTTAAAGGTAATAAATACAACCCAAATACGTAACCCCAATCCCCCTTTATACACAGCTACCACTAATCTGAATCAATGGCAGCCATGCTCCCTTATTCTTTCTCCTCTTTCTTCTAAATTCCTTCTCCCTCACACAATATTTTCAAACACAAATAATTGCAAGAATCTTTGTCTAAATGAGGTGCTTCTATTTGGCGATGGTGGTTCAAGTGGCTTCGGTTGGCGTGCGTTCTGGGTATGGCAAGGCCGAAGTTGGGTTTGAAAAGGAACCGATGTCTGGAGTAGCGAATGATGTGGAAGATGAATTAACGTGAAGTAATGATGTAATTATTGAATCTAATTATCATTTAATTATTTTAATTAATGGAAAATGTTTGTAACATTATAACTATTCCATACGAGATCCAAATCCAGCAAAACAAGAGACGTTGGGACCGTGGCAACGAATATGACTTTTTGATGGAGTTTAGAACTGATTCTGAACCTTTTGAATTTCAGATCTGAATAAGAACAAGGTGAGAATTCTCTTCTTTTAAAAATAATTTAAATTTATTAATTATAATCATGTTAAAAATCATTTTGTTCTGCTGTTAAATTTCAGATTGTTGTATATGCAATTTGATTTGGTTTGTCGTTGTTGTTGGACTAATCTGTTAATGTGATTGATGATCGTGTTGAAAATTAAATTATCATTTATTTATGTTGGTTTGAATTAGATTAGGATACGATTAAAAATACCATTATGATTATGTTATAGAAATGTTATGCTAGGAGAATAACATTTTTAGTTAAGAGATGTTTATTCGATTGAAAATAACATTTTCTTTAGAAATGTTATATTAGGTTTAAAAGTCATTTTGGTTAGAAATAGATTGTGTGAACAAAAACAACATCTTGATTAGAAATGCAAATTTAGATTAACAATACCAAACTGGTTAAAATTGTTGATTAGTATAAAATAATAATTTTTGATTTGAAACTTGTTATAGAAAATAAAAATGCACATTTTCATGCATTAAAAAGGATTTAATAAGGTTTAATATTTTGTTTAGAAAACAAAATAAAGTTTTAATCTTTTATTTATTTTGAAAACAAATTTTGATCTTTTATTCTGATTAATAACATAAAAGAAAGTTTGATTTAAATAACATAAAAGAAAGTTGGATTTGTATAATAAAGATTTGATCTTTTATTCTAATTTATAATATAAATAAAGTTTAGAGATTTTGTTGATTTACAAAATAAATAAAGATGGAACTTTTATTTTGATTCATGGAAAATGACACAAAACCCATCATTGTGTTAATTTATTTGTAATGACACAAAACCCATCATTGTGTTAATTTATTTGTAATGACACAAAATCCATCATTGTGTTAATTTATTTACGACACAAAACCTATCGTTGTGTTAATTTAGTTGTGATGACACAAAATTTCATTGTTGTGTTAATTTAGTGTAATGACACAAAATAACATTGTTGTGTTAATTTAGTTGTGATGACACAAAAATAGCATTATTGTGTTGATTGGGTTGTAATGACAAAATTCATCATAGTGTTAATTTAGTTGAAATGACATTAAATTCCATCGTCATGTTATATAATTGAAATGAATCAAATATTGGCATTTGAAAATATAGTTGTTTTAGGAATGTTGACACTAGAAAAGACATTTACATTAGAAATAAGTTCACCTTTTCATTTGCATTCTAAAATGCAAATATTACTTAGAAATAGAAAGACAACATTTATTTCAATGTAAATCAAAATAAAACATAAACATCATTTTTCTATGTAAAGAAAGATAAATAGAAAACATCATTTTTCTATGTAAAGAAAAAAATAAATAGAAAACGTCATCTTTCTATGTAAAGAGAAGAAAATAGAAAACCTTATTCCCTTTTCAATGCATAAGAAAAGAAATCATCCTTTATACTTGCATTTGCAATGCAAGTATTGCATAAGAAAATAAAAGCATTCCTTTTTATCTGCATTCACTATGCGAATATTTGCATAGAAAATGAAGCACTCTTTTTATTTGTGTTCTTAAAACACAAATATAACTTGAGAACAAAACTTATATTTTTATTTGTGTTCTCAAAACACAAATATGACTTGAAAATAAAACTTACTTTTATTTGCATTTTATAATACGAATAAAACTTTAAAAATAAAATTTCCTTCTTTGTTCGCATTCACAATGCGAATAAAATATGATTTAAAAAGAACACATTTTTATTTGCATCCTTCATTGCAAATAAAATATGATGAAAAAGAAAGGAAAATAAAATATACATTTTGTTAAAGTAGAAAAAGAATAAAAGATAAAATATATTTTGTTAAATAAGAAAAGATGCTTAACCCGAGGTTGGATTGAGTTGTGATGTAAACCTGCCCGGACCCGCCCGGCTGTCCAGTAATCACAACAATACCTATCCAATGTGGGAGGTTAAAGCATATGTAAACTATTTAGTGTAAATAAAATAAAACATAGAAAAAGTAAGACATTTATTTACATTAGATAAATAAAGGATTAAATAAAATTATACTTTTATGTAATTAAAGAACATGTTTTACATTGTAAATAAAATTACATTTCTATGTAATTAAGATTAAACATGTGGATTAAAATTTATTTACATTTTCTTATGTAAATAAAAATAAAAAAGGAAATAAAAAGAACCAAAATGTAGGTGGTAATTATTTACATTTTCTTATGTAAATAAAAATAATAAAAAGAAATGTTAGAAAAGAATTAACATAAGATATTCTTTTTATGAAAAAAATTATTAGAAAAGAATTAAAGAAATACATCTATGTACATTTACTATGTAAATAGGTTTGGCAAGGAAATTGAAACCATTTATTTACAAATAGCGTAAATAAATATGAATAAGAAATTAGATACATTTATTTACAATTAATGTAAATAAATATAGCAAAAGTAAAAGTAAAACATTTATTTACAAATAGTGTAAACAAATAAGAAAAAGAAATTAGATGTATTTATTTACAATTAATGTAAATAAATATAGAAAAGTAGAAGTAAACATTTATTTACATTTAGGTAAATAAATAAGATAAAAGAATAGTAAAAACATTTATTTACAAATGGTGTAAATAAATAAGAAAAAGCAATTGAAAACATTTATCTACATTTAGGTAAATAAATAAGGAAAAGAGAAATACTTATTTACACTTAGGAAAATAAATAAGGAAAAGAATAGAAAACGATTATTTACAATTAGGTAAATAAATAGGAAAAAGAATACAATTTATTTACACTTAGTGTAAATAAAATAAAAGGATATATAAAGTATAATTTATTTACATTGTGTAAATAAAACAAAAAGGGTAGTAAAATAAAACAAGTGATATTTTATCGTCATTTTAGATGCGATAAAAAGAATAGACGTTAATAGTTGAAATCACCAAACGATTTATATATATATATATATATATATATATATATATATATATATTATAAATTAAACGGAACACGCGCGGCAGTTCGCGTATCGGCAATCGTAACTTTAAACGGTTAGATTTCAAGTTATGTGTAAATCAAATTTGGTTGAAAACAGCGCCAGGGAAGCGTCGTTAAATTTATTCGAGCTATTTTTATATAAATAAAAATAGTGATAGGTCGTTATCAAATATTAATAACGATAGAAAATGTTTTCAAATTATTATATCTATGCGAGAATCATTTGAAAAGACCGAGTTCAATCTCATTTCAAATGATTTATACGACGTTCTAAGTCGAAGATTTGAAGACGGTGATTGAAGACCGACGATCTTCACATCGAATGGATGTGTAGCTACTGAGACCCATGAGAGGAGTAGCTACCTTGAAAGGGTTTCAGTGGTGGTCGTTCAGACGTAGTGTCGATTTGTACGGATTTGACTTTCGCTCTGACCCAGAGCATAAGTTATAAATGGAATGTATGTCTGACGTTGTAGTCCTTTATACTACATTCGTTGATCTCTGTTAATACATATCTGCTTGGTGGTTAACACCCTTCTCTGAGACATATGAGCTTAGAGGTTATATATTGGCAGAAATCAATGGTATAGTATGGACTAACAATGTGGCATGCTAAGATGCATTGATCAAGGCTTTTGTTGAAAAGCAGGCCTTGTGGTTGATGATCAAAGCACGGCCTGTTTAGGCGTAGCTTTGTGTATAGCGTGACTTCGCAAGCCTCACACCCCGGTATGAGTCAAAAACGGGATACGGACCGTAGGGAGTGCACACGTTTCTTTCTAGCTAGAGTGTTGTCAGGGACCTACCAGCGCTGACATTTTACTCATTGTGGATGATGGATTTTGAGGTACCTCGTTATTTTTATAGGCCGTTGGTGGTCATACTATAGGTCCAAAGGGACCGGGAAACGTGTGTTCAGGCATAACCAATCCACTGCCCATAGGCGGGGACCGGCCCTACCGCTTCCAAGGGTTCACTGCGGGGAATCCTGAGGCATTTGCTAGAGTGTCTCGAATCGGAGAGGATCTTGCCCCTAGCCTCGACTCATGATGGAATCCAAATTTCCAATACGCCCTTGCGGTTTTGATTGTAGAACTAGTATTGGCGACATGCTATATGGTAACCATGCCGTCTAGGATTGATACTTATGATTCAAATCATTTTATCAAAACATATACACACTAATAATAATAATAATATCGTTTTCACGTATCAAGCATCTTTTGACCATTATAAGGTAAAACCCTATCCTCTGGTGTGCGTTGCATTGTGTGATGGGACCTGGGTCTTATAATGGTTTCATTTTTCCAAAAGACATTGCGTTATTTCTCGATTCACTTTGGTTTATGCACTGGCAATCCATAGGAGTAAACCCGTTCCGCGAAAGTGGCGTGGTCCTTGGATTTGTCTTATTAGTTAAATTAGTTTAGAATTCTCACACCAGTCCCATGACTGACTCGTAGTTTGTTTCACTTTGCAAACTCGGGTGCCCTCTTTTCCACACGGGCAGTCGAGTAGCTTTTTGCAGATATCTATTCTTTTAGCAGGATCCTGGATTGAAGCCTAAAGCTGTGTCCAGAGCTTAGTAGTCTTCCGCTGTTTACTGTATTTTATTTAATGTATTAAATCTTTTGTAGTTTATCTTCCGCTGTAATTTTATTTCAATGTACTCTGATATATTCTGTACTCTGATGTAACATTATTATAATGTAATAAAAGTCTGCTGTTATTGTTCTGATGTATTGTATTCCCAAAGTTAACGTATGCGAGTTTTGAATGGTCTTGGTCGATTTTGCGATCGATTAGGTCCGGGCAAAATCCGTGTCGTTACAGTGATTGATGATCTTGGTCGATTTTTAATCATTTTGTTCTGCTGTTAAATTTCAGATTGTTGTATATGCAATTTGATTTGGTTTGTCGTTGTTGTTGGACTAATCTGTTAATGTGATTGATGATCGTGTTGAAAATTAAATTATCATTTATTTATGTTGGTTTGAATTAGATTAGGATACGATTAAAAATACCATTATGATTATGTTATAGAAATGTTATGCTAGGAGAATAACATTTTTAGTTAAGAGATGTTTATTCGATTGAAAATAACATTTTCTTTAGAAATGTTATATTAGGTTTAAAAGTCATTTTGGTTAGAAATAGATTGTGTGAACAAAAACAACATCTTGATTAGAAATGCAAATTTAGATTAACAATACCAAACTGGTTAAAATTGTTGATTAGTATAAAATAATAATTTTTGATTTGAAACTTGTTATAGAAAATAAAAATGCACATTTTCATGCATTAAAAAGGATTTAATAAGGTTTAATCTTTTGTTTAGAAAACAAAATAAAGTTTTAATCTTTTATTTATTTTGAAAACAAATTTTGATCTTTTATTCTGATTAATAACATAAAAGAAAGTTTGATTTAAATAACATAAAAGAAAGTTGGATTTGTATAATAAAGATTTGATCTTTTATTCTAATTTATAATATAAATAAAGTTTAGAGATTTTGTTGATTTACAAAATAAATAAAGATGGAACTTTTATTTTGATTCATGGAAAATGACACAAAACCCATCATTGTGTTAATTTATTTGTAATGACACAAAACCCATCATTGTGTTAATTTATTTGTAATGACACAAAATCCATCATTGTGTTAATTTATTTACGACACAAAACCTATCGTTGTGTTAATTTAGTTGTGATGACACAAAATTTCATTGTTGTGTTAATTTAGTGTAATGACACAAAATAACATTGTTGTGTTAATTTAGTTGTGATGACACAAAAATAGCATTATTGTGTTGATTGGGTTGTAATGACAAAATTCATCATAGTGTTAATTTAGTTGAAATGACATTAAATTCCATCGTCATGTTATATAATTGAAATGAATCAAATATTGGCATTTGAAAATATAGTTGTTTTAGGAATGTTGACACTAGAAAAGACATTTACATTAGAAATAAGTTCACCTTTTCATTTGCATTCTAAAATGCAAATATTACTTAGAAATAGAAAGACAACATTTATTTCAATGTAAATCAAAATAAAACATAAACATCATTTTTCTATGTAAAGAAAGATAAATAGAAAACATCATTTTTCTATGTAAAGAAAAAAATAAATAGAAAACGTCATCTTTCTATGTAAAGAGAAGAAAATAGAAAACCTTATTCCCTTTTCAATGCATAAGAAAAGAAATCATCCTTTATACTTGCATTTGCAATGCAAGTATTGCATAAGAAAATAAAAGCATTCCTTTTTATCTGCATTCACTATGCGAATATTTGCATAGAAAATGAAGCACTCTTTTTATTTGTGTTCTTAAAACACAAATATAACTTGAGAACAAAACTTATATTTTTATTTGTGTTCTCAAAACACAAATATGACTTGAAAATAAAACTTACTTTTATTTGCATTTTATAATACGAATAAAACTTTAAAAATAAAATTTCCTTCTTTGTTCGCATTCACAATGCGAATAAAATATGATTTAAAAAGAACACATTTTTATTTGCATCCTTCATTGCAAATAAAATATGATGAAAAAGAAAGGAAAATAAAATATACATTTTGTTAAAGTAGAAAAAGAATAAAAGATAAAATATATTTTGTTAAATAAGAAAAGATGCTTAACCCGAGGTTGGATTGAGTTGTGATGTAAACCTGCCCGGACCCGCCCGGCTGTCCAGTAATCACAACAATACCTATCCAATGTGGGAGGTTAAAGCATATGTAAACTATTTAGTGTAAATAAAATAAAACATAGAAAAAGTAAGACATTTATTTACATTAGATAAATAAAGGATTAAATAAAATTATACTTTTATGTAATTAAAGAACATGTTTTACATTGTAAATAAAATTACATTTCTATGTAATTAAGATTAAACATGTGGATTAAAATTTATTTACATTTTCTTATGTAAATAAAAATAAAAAAGGAAATAAAAAGAACCAAAATGTAGGTGGTAATTATTTACATTTTCTTATGTAAATAAAAATAATAAAAAGAAATGTTAGAAAAGAATTAACATAAGATATTCTTTTTATGAAAAAAATTATTAGAAAAGAATTAAAGAAATACATCTATGTACATTTACTATGTAAATAGGTTTGGCAAGGAAATTGAAACCATTTATTTACAAATAGCGTAAATAAATATGAATAAGAAATTAGATACATTTATTTACAATTAATGTAAATAAATATAGCAAAAGTAAAAGTAAAACATTTATTTACAAATAGTGTAAACAAATAAGAAAAAGAAATTAGATGTATTTATTTACAATTAATGTAAATAAATATAGAAAAGTAGAAGTAAACATTTATTTACATTTAGGTAAATAAATAAGATAAAAGAATAGTAAAAACATTTATTTACAAATGGTGTAAATAAATAAGAAAAAGCAATTGAAAACATTTATCTACATTTAGGTAAATAAATAAGGAAAAGAGAAATACTTATTTACACTTAGGAAAATAAATAAGGAAAAGAATAGAAAACGATTATTTACAATTAGGTAAATAAATAGGAAAAAGAATACAATTTATTTACACTTAGTGTAAATAAAATAAAAGGATATATAAAGTATAATTTATTTACAGTGTGTAAATAAAACAAAAAGGGTAGTAAAATAAAACAAGTGATATTTTATCGTCATTTTAGATGCGATAAAAAGAATAGACGTTAATAGTTGAAATCACCAAACGATTTATATATATATATATATATATATATATATATATTATAAATTAAACGGAACTGAAACGACCCGCAAATCCGTGCTACCTGAGTTGACTAAATACACCACACGTCCAACCCAAATAACACAGAAATACGACTCATTATTAGAAAGAAGATAGAGGATGAGAAATAGAAAGAAAGAAATATTAGACTAGAAGAAAAACGAAGATCACAACTCACAGCGGAACGAAGAAAATATATTATATCATATACTTTTGTAATACAAAATTTCTGTATACATGTAAATTCAGAATCAGAGTTCAACACTTACAATACAGCGGAAGATAAACACTAGATAACTAACGCTGAAGCCTCCTGCTCCAAGCTCCTCCAATGGCATCTGTAAATACCTGAAACACTTGACTGCCCGTACAAAATTGGGCACCCAAGAGTTTAGGGAAAACAAACAAATAAACTCTGGGTCAGTCATGGGACTGGTGTGAGTAAACTCCAACCACTTGTTTAACTTTAAAAATCCTTTTCGAAAGAAAAGATAATAGTAAGACCAGCCCACACATAAACACGGACGGTTTTTACCTTACTATAACCCAAATCACTTTGATACGAAAATCTAGTGATATTATAATAATGTCTACATCAAGTAAATAACCAAATAGCAGAACGCTTGCATCTCACGCTCCACATATATATTATAAAATCAAAAACCGCATGTCGCTTATTGGAGATTGGATTTCCAACATGACAAGGTATGGAACCACCTTCCGACAGTGCATCTCTAGAGGCGAATACACCTGGGTTCAACAAGAACGTCTTGCAACCCGGCCCACACATGACCGACCACTCATTTCGCTTGAGTGTATCGAATGTATATCACCAACGGTTGGACTCAAACCACCGTTTCCCGAATGGGCAGAATCGATAGATTTAGAAACAAAAGGAATTTCTCTAGATAGGTGATTATACACCCTAATGGGTGCGACCCACATAGCCATGCTGCCTGCCCGATTTTTGTCCTTTCCCGGTTGTTGAGGCCTGAGGCTACGCATACTTACCATTCATTGATAACACAATTACTTTGAATGCCACATCATCAGATCCGTTAATCACTAATTGGTTTGCACCAATATTCTGGATGTTATGCTAAGGGATAAATCCGTTGCAACCATATATATTCATACAGACCAACCCATTTGATCATTGGAAATACTCTGTCAGACATTCGTCCATTTACGTTCGTTCTGGGATTGAACGAAACCGAAGGCACTATTTCTATTACTAGAAAAGCCCTTGCACTTTACTCCGTCTTCAATATATTTAGCATACTTGGTTCGCAACGCTTATGCCGATACGGAGTGGTTCTTCGGATAATAATCCAACCGGTCTCTCCATATTGACAACGATGGTCAAAAACTTCGATAGTCTGTGATTTAACTATCGAATAAAAACAAGTGTTCATCCAAACATATCAAACAAATCACTGGCTCTTTAATTAATATTTCATTAATTAAATCTCTTCTATATCCTCTTATCAATATTTGTTAACCCAAATATTTTCAATAATCAATCTTGGCCCTTTACGCTATTTTTGATTTCATTTCCTTATCGAATTCGATATATATCGATATATAGATTTCTAATTGTCAAATTTCTTAAAAATATTCTAACTCCTTAAATTCCCGGAAAAATTCGCCATAACCTCCCCTGTATCGGGAGCATCGGGAAATTTCAAATAGCATCCCGGTATCTTCTCCAATCGAAAAGAAAAAGGAAAAGCCAAGCGGCTTGCCGATACGGCGCATAAATCTCATATATGAATTTAACATGTACCTTTTTGTCGAGCACACAAATTTAAATCTTCATATACTTCATCCCATATCTGTTCAACACTTGTTCACCTGTTTCCAATCCAATTCAACTCAATCCATTCGTTTGAATTCAATTTTGAATCGTTTGAATTCAGTTTCGCTCAATTATTCTTTAATTAGCCATTTTGCCTATTTCACTTCTTTATTGAACATAACATGTTCAAACAAAATGTTTAACTTGTTCGTAACCAAATTGAATTTCAATTTCAAGTCTAGTTCTCTTTTCTATTTCGAATATAAATTCTCAAATCGAATTCACTTATTCAAAGCCCAATATTCATTTGAAATCTCATTAACAAATTTCTATTTAGTTAATTCTATTCAATAATCAAAATCTGGTTTCTGTTTCAAAAATCATATTCATTTACACAACTTGAATTCGCATATATTTTACAACTCAACTCTGAAATTTTCTAAATAGAAACTTCGGATTTTCTCGCTTAAAATCCTTTTATAATATTAAATAAACCATTATGGTTTTAAAACGATTCTGGCGCTGCTTTTCTGAAAATTTGATTTTTACATAACTCAAAATCTATACGACGAAATTCAAATTTTTCTCTTTCATTTGAAAACTATTATCAAATCGGTCCTGACGTTTCTTGTTTCGAAGAATTCCGACTTCAATTGCGTTCTGTATACTCAATTGAAGTTCGAATCGCTATTTTACGAACTGCAGCGCTGCGGCGAGTTCGTTTTAATTATATTTATATATATAATAACTTTAAACTTTGTTTTAAAATGAATTCAACTCCACCGTTATATATATATATTCATAGATATTTCAAATTCCATTTGAATCTTCACATTTCAAATTCTTTATTCGAATTCCATTTCAAATTCTTTATTCGAATTCCATTTCAAATTCTTTATTCGAATTCCATTTCAAATTCTATATTTCAAAGTCTGTTCAATTCTTCTTTGAAATTCTATATTTCAACTTACATTTCTTTTATTTACAATTCCATTTTTGAATTTCCTTTATCCCAATCCCATTTGAATTCCTTTGAATTCAAATCCTATTTCAATTCCCTTGAATTCAAATCCCATATTTCAATTCCTTTAAATCCAAGTTCTATATTTGAATTCCTTTAAATCCAAGTTCTATATTTGAATTCCTTTTGAATTTCTATAGTCAAATTCTCCTTCAATTATATTTGAATTCAAATTTCATTGCAATACTATTTTTGAAATTCTATTTTCAAAGTCTCTTTTGAAAATTCTGTTTTGAAATCCTATTTCAAATTCTATATATTCAAACACCATTTGAAAGTTCTATATCCAAATCCACTTTGGATTTTCTATTTGAATTCTAAATTCAAATTTCCATTTCCCTTTCTATTATTCAAATTCATTTTCAACACCATTTAAATTTCTATTATTCAAATTCATTTTCAACACCATTTGAATTTCTTATTCTACTTTGAAATCCTATGTTCAAAGTTTATTTCGAATTCTATTTTGAAATTCTATATTCAAATCTCTATTTGAATTTTCTTTTTGAATTTCTAATATTCAATCTCCTTTTAAAATTCAAACATTTAAATTCCTTTTCTAATTCAAATGTTATACTCAAATTTCATTTTCAAACTCCAATTCCAAACTTGTATTTCTATTTCTGAATTATCAAATGATAATTCTTTTCACTTCATTTTATAACTTCGTTATAAAAGAATTATTTATAAACTTCGTTTATAAAGAAACTACTTGTTTTATTTTCAAAAACAAGTTTATATTTTTATTTCCATTTAAAATTCAAATTCTATTTAAAAATAGAATTTTCCCTTTCTAATCTCAAATATCCTCCCACGATATTTTTAAATATCATTGCTTAAGCCCAGTGATAAAACACACAAAGCAACCAATTATTTATTTTTCTAACACATCATATATAACAATATATATATATGCAAACAAATAAACAAACAGATAATATATTTTTGAGGAATCCAGTTGGATTCCTCCAACCTGTTTTCCTGCATCCACAGATGTTAGCACATAAATAATACCCATTCTGCTTCGTGGCAGAATATCGCGGTATAGAAGGTCATCCACTAATCATAGCGTGGGGCGTATAGGGTAATCATCCGCTATGAAACTGCGGGCATCCGCTAATGAGACTGCGGGAATCCAACCAATCAATCAACCCAATATATATATAATAGCCTAAATAACTAATATATATATAAAACAAGCAGAAAAATCCAAACGAGCATCAACAATTATTTTTACGAAGTAAAAATAATTAAAATAAAAGGTGAGTGAGATTTACTCACCGTGATTTTAATTGCCGCATATCCATTTAAAATTCTCTATCGTCTCGCCTTCGAATCTACTCGAATGAAATCCACTTGTACCTCACTACTTTGCATTAACATGACAACCCGGCCCAAAATGCCATCACTATTGCCTACTATAATTGCTTGCAAAGTCCCCAACTACCTTTGCCGAATCCCAAATACTCAGTCCATCATCACACAACAACTCAATAAATTCCGCAGTCCAACAAGAAAGTCAAAACCACCTCATCTGGCCTAGCTTTGAACTCCCCTGCCACAACAGCTGCAATTACCACCACTGCAACATTGATTCAAACACCTCACTGACATCACCTCATTTCCAAATTTTACCCAGATCGAAACCAGACTTGCGTGACCTTTCTGGAAATCCCCAGCGTATTCCCTTCCCCTACATTTGAACTCTTGCAACCTCACTGAACTACCTGCTACCATAGTCCAACCGTAGAACCACCTGCATTCACCGACTCCAACAGCAACCTATAACATCACCGCAAACAACGACTAACAGAACGAACCCTTTGAACACCCCTGAATCCTCTTCGAACCACCAGAATTCCATCGATCGGCCTGCCTGTCACTTCATCCTACATCCATCGCATGTAGGCTTCAGGTAGTCATCGGCCTCCTTTCCTCTCGATCGAAGTCCTACCCAGATCGAAGAAATCTTTCTGCCCTAACTCGCGATGCCGAGGTCAAGCTACTTGCGTCGCATGAAGATCGAGAGGTACAAGGTTGAAGCCTTCCTCGAATCCATCAATTTTCGATTTCACAGCGTTTGAATTTCGAGTGGAAGCGACCATTTAAATTTGTAACTCTCGCTTTTCGATTTTATTTGGGGAAAAATAGAGATGAAGGGGAAATGTAAAATGGTTTTCGTGGTTCGGAGAAATGGCAGAAATAAATAAAAAAAAAACGATGGAAGGATTTGGGAAGGCTATTGTTAATTTATAGCCGCGAGAAGGAGGCAAAACATACATGCAATTAAATTTCTGCTTCCTAGATATCGGACAAGGAAGACAATATTTTCAGCTCAAGAAGAAGATAGCTGCGCGCTATCAGTCATTAGGGTGACCTTGTTTATATTAGGTCGGCTGATAAAATATTAAAAATTTGAATTTTAAATTAAAACACCTTGTGGTCCTCAACCCGTAAATCTAAATTGCTATTGTAATGAGCAACGTCTCCAACGTTATTTCCTCAACATAATGGATTCTGAAATTAAAGAAGAGAACAAATTTAAATTGAAATTTATATTAAATTTAATTTCTTGAAATATAAATCGAATTTAAAATAGTTAAATCTATTGATAACAAAATTTTATTTATCATTCTAATTCAATATAAAAATACAAACTAATCGATAGAATCGTTTTGATTTTATTTTAACTTCGTGTTTAGTTATATTTTGTTCTCGTATTTCGATTATTTGATCGATAATTCACTATAAAAATTCTTTTATATTGTTAATTCAATGTTTAAACGATACTAAATATTTAAAACAAACTGTTCAAAAACCTGGGTCGTTACATTCTTCCCCCCTTAAAATAATTTCGTCCCCGAAATTGCTAAGGTAGGAAAAATACTATAAACTCACTAACTTTTCAAAACTCCTTTATGTTGAAACTCACCTCTTCATATTTCAACAAATTAGCTCCAACCAAAACTTTTGGTTTTCACACATTTAATTCAAATGATCTACGATCAATCCATTTATATCCAATCTATATTCCAATAAACCTATTCAAATTGATTCTAATCAATTCATTCACTTTGACCCATTTAACTTGTTTAAGTTAAATTTTAAATTCCAGAATTTAAATCCCTGGGTTTTCTTTTCAAATCCTTTCTGAAATCACATAAATATATACATATATTTATTTCCATCACAAATTCAAAACATTTGAATATTCAAACCAATTTGTTTTCTTTCAAACAAATTTCCGTCAAAAACTTTTTCTAAGGTAGCAATTCATCACTTAGAAACTCGGAAATGAACCCTGATGATGTTGCAATCATCATCAGAATTATTTCCCAGCCACTGAAGTGAGTTCAGTGCTTTATCATTTTTAAAAATCAACTCAAAATGATTTTCATTCAAAACCTTTTCAAAATAAAACTATATTATTTTAATTACTTTGAAAAATATTATTCAACTTCCCAGGATTTTAAATTCTTAATTCTGGTTTGAATTTAATTCTAATTCATCTCATTTGTATATATTTAATTTTTATACAAATTCTACTCTGGTTATAAATAATCATTTTAATTTTATAATATCATTTGATTGTAAAATCAACATCCAACACATCCATATAATAATAATTCTAGAAAATTATTCTTTCTATATAAAAATAGAAATTTGGGTAAAATTATTTCATTTACCCACTTAAAACAATACTGTGTTCAATCTTCTGTTCCAGTGTTTAGAAACTCCTATCGACGTCGTGGCGTCCCACGATTCGACCAGAATTCATAAACCACTCAACAGACTAGCCAACACAATATAAAACAACTTTTATATCCACTTACAAATACGCTCTCTCGTATCTATACACTCAACTCATTCTAGGGTACTACTGACCCTATCTCTAATGAGTACATACCACACAAGCCTAGGTGTTCGCTCAACCTAAGCTCTGATACCAACTGAAACGACCCGCAAATCCGTGCTACCTGAGTTGACTAAATACACCACACGTCCAACCCAAATAACACAGAAATACGACTCATTATTAGAAAGAAGATAGAGGATGAGAAATAGAAAGAAAGAAATATTAGACTAGAAGAAAAACGAAGATCACAACTCACAGCGGAACGAAGAAAATATATTATATCATATACTTTTGTAATACAAAATTTCTGTATACATGTACATTCAGAATCAGAGTTCAACACTTACAATACAGCGGAAGATAAACACTAGATAACTAACGCTGAAGCCTCCTGCTCCAAGCTCCTCCAATGGCATCTGTAAATACCTGAAACACTTGACTGCCCGTACAAAATTGGGCACCCAAGAGTTTAGGGAAAACAAACAAATAAACTCTGGGTCAGTCATGGGACTGGTGTGAGTAAACTCCAACCACTTGTTTAACTTTAAAAATCCTTTTCGAAAGAAAAGATAATAGTAAGACCAGCCCACACATAAACACGGACGGTTTTTACCTTACTATAACCCAAATCACTTTGATACGAAAATCTAGTGATATTATAATAATGTCTACATCAAGTAAATAACCAAATAGCAGAACGCTTGCATCTCACGCTCCACATATATATTATAAAATCAAAAACCGCATGTCGCTTATTGGAGATTGGATTTCCAACATGACAAGGTATGGAACCACCTTCCGACAGTGCATCTCTAGAGGCGAATACACCTGGGTTCAACAAGAACGTCTTGCAACCCGGCCCACACATGACCGACCACTCATTTCGCTTGAGTGTATCGAATGTATATCACCAACGGTTGGACTCAAACCACCGTTTCCCGAATGGGCAGAATCGATAGATTTAGAAACAAAAGGAATTTCTCTAGATAGGTGATTATACACCCTAATGGGTGCGACCCACATAGCCATGCTGCCTGCCCGATTTTTGTCCTTTCCCGGTTGTTGAGGCCTGAGGCTACGCATACTTACCATTCATTGATAACACAATTACTTTGAATGCCACATCATCAGATCCGTTAATCACTAATTGGTTTGCACCAATATTCTGGATGTTATGCTAAGGGATAAATCCGTTGCAACCATATATATTCATACAGACCAACCCATTTGATCATTGGAAATACTCTGTCAGACATTCGTCCATTTACGTTCGTTCTGGGATTGAACGAAACCGAAGGCACTATTTCTATTACTAGAAAAGCCCTTGCACTTTACTCCGTCTTCAATATATTTAGCATACTTGGTTCGCAACGCTTATGCCGATACGGAGTGGTTCTTCGGATAATAATCCAACCGGTCTCTCCATATTGACAACGATGGTCAAAAACTTCGATAGTCTGTGATTTAACTATCGAATAAAAACAAGTGTTCATCCAAACATATCAAACAAATCACTGGCTCTTTAATTAATATTTCATTAATTAAATCTCTTCTATATCCTCTTATCAATATTTGTTAACCCAAATATTTTCAATAATCAATCTTGGCCCTTTACGCTATTTTTGATTTCATTTCCTTATCGAATTCGATATATATCGATATATAGATTTCTAATTGTCAAATTTCTTAAAAATATTCTAACTCCTTAAATTCCCGGAAAAATTCGCCATAACCTCCCCTGTATCGGGAGCATCGGGAAATTTCAAATAGCATCCCGGTATCTTCTCCAATCGAAAAGAAAAAGGAAAAGCCAAGCGGCTTGCCGATACGGCGCATAAATCTCATATATGAATTTAACATGTACCTTTTTGTCGAGCACACAAATTTAAATCTTCATATACTTCATCCCATATCTGTTCAACACTTGTTCACCTGTTTCCAATCCAATTCAACTCAATCCATTCGTTTGAATTCAATTTTGAATCGTTTGAATTCAGTTTCGCTCAATTATTCTTTAATTAGCCATTTTGCCTATTTCACTTCTTTATTGAACATAACATGTTCAAACAAAATGTTTAACTTGTTCGTAACCAAATTGAATTTCAATTTCAAGTCTAGTTCTCTTTTCTATTTCGAATATAAATTCTCAAATCGAATTCACTTATTCAAAGCCCAATATTCATTTGAAATCTCATTAACAAATTTCTATTTAGTTAATTCTATTCAATAATCAAAATCTGGTTTCTGTTTCAAAAATCATATTCATTTACACAACTTGAATTCGCATATATTTTACAACTCAACTCTGAAATTTTCTAAATAGAAACTTCGGATTTTCTCGCTTAAAATCCTTTTATAATATTAAATAAACCATTATGGTTTTAAAACGATTCTGGCGCTGCTTTTCTGAAAATTTGATTTTTACATAACTCAAAATCTATACGACGAAATTCAAATTTTTCTCTTTCATTTGAAAACTATTATCAAATCGGTCCTGACGTTTCTTGTTTCGAAGAATTCCGACTTCAATTGCGTTCTGTATACTCAATTGAAGTTCGAATCGCTATTTTACGAACTGCAGCGCTGCGGCGAGTTCGTTTTAATTATATTTATATATATAATAACTTTAAACTTTGTTTTAAAATGAATTCAACTCCACCTTTATATATATATATTCATAGATATTTCAAATTCCATTTGAATCTTCACATTTCAAATTCTTTATTCGAATTCCATTTCAAATTCTTTATTCGAATTCCATTTCAAATTCTTTATTCGAATTCCATTTCAAATTCTATATTTCAAAGTCTGTTCAATTCTTCTTTGAAATTCTATATTTCAACTTACATTTCTTTTATTTACAATTCCATTTTTGAATTTCCTTTATCCCAATCCCATTTGAATTCCTTTGAATTCAAATCCTATTTCAATTCCCTTGAATTCAAATCCCATATTTCAATTCCTTTAAATCCAAGTTCTATATTTGAATTCCTTTAAATCCAAGTTCTATATTTGAATTCCTTTTGAATTTCTATAGTCAAATTCTCCTTCAATTATATTTGAATTCAAATTTCATTGCAATACTATTTTTGAAATTCTATTTTCAAAGTCTCTTTTGAAAATTCTGTTTTGAAATCCTATTTCAAATTCTATATATTCAAACACCATTTGAAAGTTCTATATCCAAATCCACTTTGGATTTTCTATTTGAATTCTAAATTCAAATTTCCATTTCCCTTTCTATTATTCAAATTCATTTTCAACACCATTTAAATTTCTATTATTCAAATTCATTTTCAACACCATTTGAATTTCTTATTCTACTTTGAAATCCTATGTTCAAAGTTTATTTCGAATTCTATTTTGAAATTCTATATTCAAATCTCTATTTGAATTTTCTTTTTGAATTTCTAATATTCAATCTCCTTTTAAAATTCAAACATTTAAATTCCTTTTCTAATTCAAATGTTATACTCAAATTTCATTTTCAAACTCCAATTCCAAACTTGTATTTCTATTTCTGAATTATCAAATGATAATTCTTTTCACTTCATTTTATAACTTCGTTATAAAAGAATTATTTATAAACTTCGTTTATAAAGAAACTACTTGTTTTATTTTCAAAAACAAGTTTATATTTTTATTTCCATTTAAAATTCAAATTCTATTTAAAAATAGAATTTTCCCTTTCTAATCTCAAATATCCTCCCACGATATTTTTAAATATCATTGCTTAAGCCCAGTGATAAAACACACAAAGCAACCAATTATTTATTTTTCTAACACATCATATATAACAATATATATGCAAACAAATAAACAAACAGATAATATATTTTTGAGGAATCCAGTTGGATTCCTCCAACCTGTTTTCCTGCATCCACAGATGTTAGCACATAAATAATACCCATTCTGCTTCGTGGCAGAATATCGCGGTATAGAAGGTCATCCACTAATCATAGCGTGGGGCGTATAGGGTAATCATCCGCTATGAAACTGCGGGCATCCGCTAATGAGACTGCGGGAATCCAACCAATCAATCAACCCAATATATATATAATAGCCTAAATAACTAATATATATATAAAACAAGCAGAAAAATCCAAACGAGCATCAACAATTATTTTTACGAAGTAAAAATAATTAAAATAAAAGGTGAGTGAGATTTACTCACCGTGATTTTAATTGCCGCATATCCATTTAAAATTCTCTATCGTCTCGCCTTCGAATCTACTCGAATGAAATCCACTTGTACCTCACTACTTTGCATTAACATGACAACCCGGCCCAAAATGCCATCACTATTGCCTACTATAATTGCTTGCAAAGTCCCCAACTACCTTTGCCGAATCCCAAATACTCAGTCCATCATCACACAACAACTCAATAAATTCCGCAGTCCAACAAGAAAGTCAAAACCACCTCATCTGGCCTAGCTTTGAACTCCCCTGCCACAACAGCTGCAATTACCACCACTGCAACATTGATTCAAACACCTCACTGACATCACCTCATTTCCAAATTTTACCCAGATCGAAACCAGACTTGCGTGACCTTTCTGGAAATCCCCAGCGTATTCCCTTCCCCTACATTTGAACTCTTGCAACCTCACTGAACTACCTGCTACCATAGTCCAACCGTAGAACCACCTGCATTCACCGACTCCAACAGCAACCTATAACATCACCGCAAACAACGACTAACAGAACGAACCCTTTGAACACCCCTGAATCCTCTTCGAACCACCAGAATTCCATCGATCGGCCTGCCTGTCACTTCATCCTACATCCATCGCATGTAGGCTTCAGGTAGTCATCGGCCTCCTTTCCTCTCGATCGAAGTCCTACCCAGATCGAAGAAATCTTTCTGCCCTAACTCGCGATGCCGAGGTCAAGCTACTTGCGTCGCATGAAGATCGAGAGGTACAAGGTTGAAGCCTTCCTCGAATCCATCAATTTTCGATTTCACAGCGTTTGAATTTCGAGTGGAAGCGACCATTTAAATTTGTAACTCTCGCTTTTCGATTTTATTTGGGGAAAAATAGAGATGAAGGGGAAATGTAAAATGGTTTTCGTGGTTCGGAGAAATGGCAGAAATAAATAAAAAAAAAACGATGGAAGGATTTGGGAAGGCTATTGTTAATTTATAGCCGCGAGAAGGAGGCAAAACATACATGCAATTAAATTTCTGCTTCCTAGATATCGGACAAGGAAGACAATATTTTCAGCTCAAGAAGAAGATAGCTGCGCGCTATCAGTCATTAGGGTGACCTTGTTTATATTAGGTCGGCTGATAAAATATTAAAAATTTGAATTTTAAATTAAAACACCTTGTGGTCCTCAACCCGTAAATCTAAATTGCTATTGTAATGAGCAACGTCTCCAACGTTATTTCCTCAACATAATGGATTCTGAAATTAAAGAAGAGAACAAATTTAAATTGAAATTTATATTAAATTTAATTTCTTGAAATATAAATCGAATTTAAAATAGTTAAATCTATTGATAACAAAATTTTATTTATCATTCTAATTCAATATAAAAATACAAACTAATCGATAGAATCGTTTTGATTTTATTTTAACTTCGTGTTTAGTTATATTTTGTTCTCGTATTTCGATTATTTGATCGATAATTCACTATAAA
Organism: Allium sativum; assembly: GCA_030737875.1. Classification (NCBI taxonomy): domain Eukaryota; kingdom Viridiplantae; phylum Streptophyta; class Magnoliopsida; order Asparagales; family Amaryllidaceae; genus Allium; species Allium sativum. The sequence goes on from CM060913.1 coordinate 637,413,254, forward strand.
AGTTCTTTTATATTGTTAATTCAATGTTTAAACGATACTAAATATTTAAAACAAACTGTTCAAAAACCTGGGTCGTTACAGGAACACGCGCGGCAGTTCGCGTATCGGCAATCGTAACTTTAAACGGTTAGATTTCAAGTTATGTGTAAATCAAATTTGGTTGAAAACAGCGCCAGGGAAGCGTCGTTAAATTTATTCGAGCTATTTTTATATAAATAAAAATAGTGATAGGTCGTTATCAAATATTAATAACGATAGAAAATGTTTTCAAATTATTATATCTATGCGAGAATCATTTGAAAAGACCGAGTTCAATCTCATTTCAAATGATTTATACGACGTTCTAAGTCGAAGATTTGAAGACGGTGATTGAAGACCGACGATCTTCACATCGAATGGATGTGTAGCTACTGAGACCCATGAGAGGAGTAGCTACCTTGAAAGGGTTTCAGTGGTGGCCGTTCAGACGTAGTGTCGATTTGTACGGATTTGACTTTCGCTCAGACCCAGAGCATAAGTTATAAATGGAATGTATGTCTGACGTTGTAGTCCTTTATACTACATTCGTTGATCTCTGTTAATACATATCTGCTTGGTGGTTAACACCCTTCTCTGAGACATATGAGCTTAGAGGTTATATATTGGCAGAAATCAATGGTATAGTATGGACTAACAATGTGGCATGCTAAGATGCATTGATCAAGGCTTTTGTTGAAAAGCAGGTCTTGTGGTTGATGATCAAAGCACGGCCTGTTTAGGCGTAGCTTTGTGTATAGCGTGACTTCGCAAGCCTCACACCCCGGTATGAGTCAAAAACGGGATACGGACCGTAGGGAGTGCACACGTTTCTTTCTAGCTAGAGTGTTGTCAGGGACCTACCAGCGCTGACATTTTACTCATTGTGGATGATGGATTTTGAGGTACCTCGTTATTTTTATAGGCCGTTGGTGGTCATACTATAGGTCCAAAGGGACCGGGAAACGTGTGTTCAGGCATAACCAATCCACTGCCCATAGGCGGGGACCGGCCCTACCGCTTCCAAGGGTTCACTGCGGGGAATCCTGAGGCATTTGCTAGAGTGTCTCGAATCGGAGAGGATCTTGCCCCTAGCCTCGACTCATGATGGAATCCAAATTTCCAATACGCCCTTGCGGTTTTGATTGTAGAACTAGTATTGGCGACATGCTATATGGTAACCATGCCGTCTAGGATTGATACTTATGATTCAAATCATTTTATCAAAACATATACACACTAATAATAATAATAATATCGTTTTCACGTATCAAGCATCTTTTGACCATTATAAGGTAAAACCCTATCCTCTGGTGTGCGTTGCATTGTGTGATGGGACCTGGGTCTTATAATGGTTTCATTTTTCCAAAAGACATTGCGTTATTTCTCGATTCACTTTGGTTTATGCACTGGCAATCCATAGGAGTAAACCCGTTCCGCGAAAGTGGCGTGGTCCTTGGATTTGTCTTATTAGTTAAATTAGTTTAGAATTCTCACACCAGTCCCATGACTGACTCGTAGTTTGTTTCACTTTGCAAACTCGGGTGCCCTCTTTTCCACACGGGCAGTCGAGTAGCTTTTTGCAGATATCTATTCTTTTAGCAGGATCCTGGATTGAAGCCTAAAGCTATGTCCAGAGCTTAGTAGTCTTCCGCTGTTTACTGTATTTTATTTAATGTATTAAATCTTTTGTAGTTTATCTTCCGCTGTAATTTTATTTCAATGTACTCTGATATATTCTGTACTCTGATGTAACATTATTATAATGTAATAAAAGTCTGCTGTTATTGTTCTGATGTATTGTATTCCCAAAGTTAACGTATGCGAGTTTTGAATGGTCTTGGTCGATTTTGCGATCGATTAGGTCCGGGCAAAATCCGTGTCGTTACAGTGAATATTATTCTTTTATAGAAATCTGGACTTGTTTTATCAAATCAAAACTAGATTTTAATTTATAAATATTATTACAAGTTCAATTTCTATTTATCGAGTCATTTTATAAATCCACAACTAATCCATTTTTTCCCAAATAGAATTCACTATTATATTTTAACGCAATTTCCTATCTTATTGAAATTCCCATTTAAATTCCTATTTCAAAACCAAATTTCCTTTATAAATTGTTTTATATGCAAAATGTTTACTTTAATCCATTATTCACATCAAATGTGAATAATACTTCTTTTATATAATCAATTTAGTTTGATTTGGCATTTGAAAATAATATCTCATTTTCAGATTCTATTTATACTTCTATTTATAGAATTATTCATGCAAAATCCTATTTTTATTTCCAATCACCTATAATCTCATTTAAAATTCCCTTTATAAATGTTAAGTTTACATTCCATAAAAATATTAGTGTTAAAACCGATTTTTACTTCTTAATATAAATTCAAACTTATATATTCAGTTTATCCAATGATAAATAATTTCCTTAGTTTATATAACATTATTTATAAATTTATCTTCTCAATTTATCTATTAAAATATATTTCTATTTAACATCTACTTTAAATCCATCTTCTCATAGTTCTTTTATAACTCGCAATTCCCTTTTATAATTCTATTAATTTTAAAACAAATCATATCCATTCCATACAACCATTAATAACTTTATACATAAGTTTCTTATTTAACTTCCAAATATTTCCTTTTTATGAAGTTTACTAATTTTATAAAATTCTTAAATTCAATACCCACTTCAACCATTCCTTTTTATAATCAAATGTTACTTATGGTATTTAAAATACCACATAAAAAGACCCAGTACCATCCACACACACACAATCAGTTACAGATAATATTTCACATCATATATCGTAATATATGACAAACCGTAATATAAAAGTTGAGGAATCCACCTGGATCCCTGCAACCTGTTTCCTTACATCCACAGATGTTAATAAAAATAAATAACATGAGATTTATATCAATATGAAATATTCTGATAAACAGAATCAGTATTTAATTAACGATTTATATATATAACAATATCTATATTTTCAAGCAATTAATTAGCAATCAATCCAAACAACTATCATACATAAAGTCAATCATCATTTATCAATACTAAATTACGTTTATAATATTATAAACTGAGCAGAGTTAGTGGGTTTACTCACTTTGGTCGTTTATCATTAAATAACAATAACCATTCAATAGATCTGATCAGAGTTTTACTCCAACATAAATTCAACCGAGCTCCAAATGACTCCAAATCAGTTCCATTTTGTAATGTTCGTTGATACGGTCCCAAGGATCTTGTTTCGTTGAATTTGGATAACGTATGAGATAGTTATTGAATTTACAAGCATTTATACTATTTACTTGTCATTAACTATTAATTAATTTTAAAATTAACTAACTTAAACCACCTTTTAACTACTGATCTGCAACTCATCACCCTTCCCTCCCCCCTCGTCCACGTTCGAAATAAACCGCTGCCATTGACCAATCATAAAGCCCACGCTTCTCCATTACCAAGCCATGAATTAACAAACTAAATGCACCAAATTCCTTCTTAATGAAATCTCTCCAACCGCATATCAAAAATATCGACATGCATATCTACAACGCGTCACAGCAGCTTCTTCGATCACAAACAGTGAACAACGACTGTTTTAATTTTTATAAAATCCCAAAAATTCATACAAGATGTTATCTTCCATCCTTAATCCAAAAACAAAATCAAATCGAACCAACACTTCCTCGTTTTGGCTAAAACTTGAACCCTAACTCCACGCAACAGCAGGTCATCGAACCATATTGCGTTCGAACCATATGAAACACATATAGAATTGAAGCTAGACTTTCTATGGACCTAAATAATCTTGTTTCATAATTATTGGGTTTATTTTTGATTTTATATGAATTTAAGGATATAATTGCTCACAATTTTAATTTCAGATGACGGCTGAGAAGATATTGACTACGGGAGGAACTATTTTAGGGTTAGTGATGTAGTAGTATTTATAGGATAGCTTTAATATTTTTATATTCGAATTTTTTATTAATTATAACCTATCGTTATTTGTATTCGTCAACTAAAGATCTGTGTAGTCACATACGATACCCATTTTCAACGAAAATGTACACACTCCTATAGTTTGAAATTACGGACCCAACGAAATTTGTTACGTCGAATTCCGAGTCCGTTTGCTCACACAGCGTATTTTTAAAGTCAAATTATTGAACAATTTACATTTCAATTCCACACAGTCACAAAATAACTCCAAAATCACGAAATTTGAAATTTAACAATAACGGAGGTTGTTTGCAAAAATGACTATTTTCTAAGGTTTAAATTAACCAATAAAATATTAATATATTTAAAAACAATTAAATTTAATATTAATAAATTAATATCATCATGTATATTCACATATAATACCTTATAGCTCCAAAATATACATTCTCGGATTTATAACTCGACATTTCAAATCCAGGTTAAATCGATATTCATATTATATTAAAAATCCTTTTATTATATAAATAAATCATTGTAAATTATAAACGAATTCCATAGCGACTTTCTGAATATTTGATTTGGACAAAACTCACAATCTAATAGACGAAATCTTGATTTTTCTCTTTCATTAGAAAAATATTGTTCAATAGATTCAAACGTTTCTTGTTTAAAAAAATCAAACTTAAAATGGATTATGTATATTCAATTGAAGTTCAAAACTCAATATTACAAACTATCGCGATGTTACAGGTTCTTTTAAATTATATTATAATTAATATGTTCAACCGTCATTTATCAAATATTTTCGTTATTATAATTCAATTCTAAACTGAATTAAATCTTATAAATAACCCAAATCACACAATATTGCAATTTCAGCTATTTCCGAGTATTTTGGAAATTAAATATATTTCATTATTAATATTAATTACATATTCAAAATTATTTAATTCAAATCGTTTAAATGCCAAATCACTATTTAAATAATTAAATAAATTAATTATTCGACCATTAAAAATACGGAACATTACATTCCTTCGCCCTTAAAAGAACTTTGTCCCCGAAATTACTAAGCTAGAAAAATGCTACCAACCCCTCTAACTAGATTAAAAGTCTTTTGTTTTACTTCTTAACTTCAGTTTCAACTGAACCAATTTATTTTAATTAAAATATTAGTTCATTCCGACTAATTTAATGTTTTCAAAAATTATTAAAATTTTCTAACCCCTTAAATTTTCGAAAAATTTCGCCAACGTCTCCTATGTACGGCTTAATCGGTACAACTACAACTCGCCTCTCTAGGCCTTCTCCAATCCAAAAGAAAAATCAAAATGCCAAGCGGCTTGCCAAACAGGCTCATAAAAATCTCATACTCGATTAGAATATAAACTTGTACCTTTTTGTTGGGCATTCAAATCGATCTCTTTCACTTATTACCAAATCAGCATATACCGATACATTTTCAACTTGATCTCCAATCAATTCATTCTCATAACCAAATCATCCGCTTATACCCAAACCAGATCCATTTGAAACTCAAGTTCCATTCTTGATTCCAAACTCTTAACCCACCAATCTAGGTCCATTTCAGATTCCTATCTCACAATCCAATTTTATTCTTATATTTCAATTCAATTTTCACTTAACTGGCTTTAATTCAATTAAAAAGTAATTTCTTCCTGGAAGTTTTAAACTGCTTAGCTTTTCTAAAATCAAATATTCCTTTTCCAGAATTCAAAATAACTTGTTTTCTCAAAATAATTCAAACTATATATTTGGTAGTAATCTGTCACTTAGAAACTCGAAAATGAACACTGATGATGTGGCCAGCATCATCAGGTTAATTTTCTAGCGATTGATGTGAGCTCAATACTATAGCATTTTTCAAAACTATTATTTAAACATTTCCATTTTGAAATTATTTCAAAATATCATGCACAATGCTTGTAAAACAATTTTAAAATCTCTCAGGATTTTAAATTTCCCTTATATTTAAACCAAATCTATTTACAAACATTTTCCAAGTTTCTATAATTTTAAATTACAAATTCTGATATGAGTCCAAATTTAGTTCATCTGATTTTATATATTACATCTATATGAATTCTAATTGGTTATTTACATAACCATTTCAATTATAATCTTGTTCGATTATAATAACAACCAACATATCCTGTATATTATAATATTTCCCATACATACATCCTTTATATCAAAATATAATTTGGGTAAAATTATTTCGTTTACCCTCTTTTCAAAACATACTGTGTCAGTTCATCGTATTCAAGTGTTTAGAAACTCCTACCTATACAGTGGATCAAACTGATCGACCAGAATTCATAAGCCACTCAACCAATAAGTCTCCACAATATAAAACCATTTTGTTTTAAATAACAAATACACGATTAAAATAAAAAAAATATACACACACACAATTCAATCTAGGATATTACTAATCTCATCTCTAATGAGTTACGCCATAGAGCCAAGGTAATCACTTAACCTTCAGTTCTGATACCACTGTAACGAACTGGGTTTTTCGGCCCCGAAAATCAATATAAAACTCATATAAACTATTCAAGCATCGAACATACCAGATCATAAATAGAAAGAAGTTAGAGGGTAAGAATTAGAAAGAAAGAAAGTTAGAATAGAAGAAGAAGAAGATCACAATAGAACAGAATCAGAATAAGCATGAATCTCACAACGGAATGAATAGAATATATTATATAACATAACTATTGAAGTACAAACTTATAACTGCATATAAATACCATCTCAGAGTATAATATATAACAACACAGTGGAAATAAACAACAGCTATAAAATTTTGAAGCCTCCTGCTCAGAGCTCTTCCAAGTATATTTGTAAAATCCCGACTACTTGACTACCCGTACAAATTTGGGCACCCAAGAGTTTAGGGTAAAACAAAACACAATAAACTATGGGTCAGTCACGACACTGGTATGAGTAAACTCCAACCACTTGGTTTAACTTTTAAAATCCTTTTTAAAGAGTGGATAATCGTAGGGCTGAACCACATATAAACACGGATAGTTTTTACCTTACGATGAACCAAAATATTCTTTAAAATCAATACTCTTCTAATACTGTAATAATGTCTAAATCAAATTAATAAATAGCAATCGAGCAGAACGTTTTCATTTCATGTTCCACATACCCAATATATAATCAAAAATCCACGGGCACTTGTTGGGTAATGGATTCCAACTGGCAAGGCATGGGACCACCTTCCGATAGTGTATCTCTTGAGAGGAATACACCGGGTCCAATAAGAACATCTTGCAGCCCAGGCTAAACATGACAGGTTACTCATTTCGCTTAAGTGTACCAAATGTATTATCACCAACGGTTGGGATCAGTATCCGTTTCTGAAAGGGACAGCGTCGAAATAGATTAAAGAAGCAAATGGATTTTCTCTAGATAAGGTGACAATACACCCTAATTGGGAGCTACCCACTTAGCCATGCGACCTACTCGATTTTATACCATTTCCCGGTTGTGAGGCCTAAGGCCATAACGTATCCTTTTGAAAGATCTCACCTTTGTTTACTTTGAATGCCACATCGTCATACCTGTTAAATCACAAATTGATTTCTCTAAAAATACCACGGGTATAAAGCTAAGAGAAATGAATTCCCCCGCCACCAAACATAAATAAGTTTGAAGAGATCAACTTATGCGATCTATTAGATATACTCTGTCAGACATTCTTCCATACAAGTTGTCTTGGGACTGGACAATCCAAAGACACTATTCTATAAACCCATCTTAGGCAATTTTTACCTAGGATTTGCCAGAACAGCCCTTGCATAAACTCCGTCTTCAATTATCTTCATCATATTTGATTCGCAATGCTAATGCCCATACAGAGTGGTTATCACATAATGAATCCGATCCGTATTGACGACAGAAAAATGGTCAAAACTTTGATAGTCAGTTATTTAACTATCAAAGGAAAACATCCATACACACAACAATCTTATTTCGAGGTGGAAATTTTATTGATCAATCATCAATCAACATTTTTCCCTTTAAATTAATTTATCATTAATTTATTCATTTCTGTTTCCATATATTCATAAATTCTTATTTCCTAAATTTAAAAAATATACATTTTTAACGTTGGAAAACATTTCCATTTCTTATTCATGCATCACTATCCTCCCATATCTATCTGTCTCAAACTGTAAACTAGTAAGAGAACAACTTCCAAAGTATCAACCCCGAAGGCCGAAACCAACATCAAAATGACACTCAGAAAGCCATTCAACTTGACCACTCTCCGGTCAGTTTCTAATTTTCTTAACTCTATTTCTTAATTTCTTATCAAATCATTGCTTATGCAATTCTCGAATTCAGTTTACGAATACAATTCTTTTACGTGCAACCGTCGTTTATTAAATATATTCGTTACTATAATTCAATTATAAACTGAATTAAGTCTTATAAATAATCCAATTCACATAATATTTCAATTTCAGTTATTTTCGACTATTTTGGAAATTAAATATATTATTTCATTATTACTATTAATTAAATATTCAAAATTATTTAATTCAAATCATTTGAACTTGCCAAATCACTATTTAAATAATTAAATACATTAATTATTCAACTGTTACATATATAGGACGTTACAAAAGTACTATCTAACTATTATGCATATACATATATATTATAAATTATTTCAATCAAACAAAGGAAATATATATTAATCTTTTTGATACAAATCAATTTTAGATTTAAACTTTCATATATTAAAACATATTAATATGCTAAAGAACCATTTATATGTTAAAACTTTAAAGAAATCTATAATAAAATTATTTTTGATGAAATCTGGTAATATAACTATAAAACTATAACTTCTTTAACTACGAATTTAAGACATAAAAATTATGTACATACACTTTATACCAAATCTTAAGTTTAATCAATCTTAATAAGAAATCAAAATTGGTATTAAGTTACAAATAGTATTTGAGATAATGTAATCCCAAAATTGTTTTGAAATTATATGAAAAATATGTAACTTAAACTATTTATATTTAAACTTCATATAAAAGATATATATTTATAATTTATAACAATATTAGGTGTTTAAAAATTAACATGTTATGTACAATATAGTTTTATTTATTTATATACTTTCAATATATATTTTTGAAACAAAATATATGAAACATAAGTAGATGAATAAAATTGATAACTAGAATTTGAACAATCATTTTCATATTGAAAAGATGACTTTTCAAATTTTCGAATCCAAATCAATTAGTAGGAAATTTAAATTTAGAATAAGAAAAGATTTTAATTAGATTGGTATATTGATAAGTATACTATGGTGTATCGACATATGAACCAAATAATCTAAAATTATAAAAGAGATAAATTTCTATACCTAACTATGTGCATAACTGTAAATACCTAAATATAATGATAATTATGAAATTATTGTAAGGTGTACCTCTTTTTGTAATCCTTCATTTTGTTGTCCTTCCATTGTTATGAACCACACATTCACATCTTTTAGAATTTGACGATGAGATCTGCTCTATTGCGATGGGCTCATTTTTCTAATAAGCTTAGTATATTCATAGTAAAATTATTGATGATTTAGTAGTTTAACCATCTTAGCGTCAAAAAAATGAATTTGAATTTGAATGAACGAACACTTCAACTACTATATATAGGCCCAATAGTCATGTCTCTTCATAAAAGTTTCTCTTCTTCTTCTTCCTGTTTTTACACTTACAATCAATCTTCCAGAGGGCATAACTTCTTTATTTATTAACAGAATTAAATGAAACCAGTGGAAAATCAAAGAGGAAGGCGAGGGCTATGATTGAATAATAGTTTAGAGAAGAATTTGAATGGCATTATGGTGCAGTAGGTCGAATCAATGAGAGGAAAATAGAAAATCCCGTATATAATTTTCTGTTTTGAATAACCAACTTCAAACTGCCATATCTCACTCAGTTTTTGGTAGGAAATTGATGATCAACCCATCGAAACGATCACAAGAACAAGGAATACAATGTGTAAAAAGAGATTGGATGAAGTAAAACAAATATGTAGGAAAAATATGAGAAATACCAGGGATAGTTTTGGTTTCTTTTTTCCCTTGTGCATCAAAACTTCATTGGATCATAACTTGGTCATTTCTTGACGGATTTGCATGAAACCAAAGGCATTGCTGAGGGTTTAAAAGAGAATTACATTATTGAATCAAATTGAAGACAAAAAATAGTTTCGTAGATCAGGTACCTATTTCATTGTTGTGACGGTCCGCCCCGCACCAGCCGACATTTCCAATGAAAGTGCGCTATGCCGACGCCCAACCAGCACAGGACGGTTGTCAAAGAAAGGAAAGATAAGGAATTTGAACGAATAAGGAGCCTGTAGCATATCTCATAGCGCATGGAATAAAATATAATAATAACATACTTCCACATAAACAGGCGAGACAGTGGATAAGCTGAAAACTAAACATATCGGCAACGGAAAATCCAAATACAGCTTATGATCCATAACCATTATTACAACTTTAAAACTATCTCTAAAGCAAAAGAAAGGAAAGGTACACTACTAATGCCCAAAGTAGTGACCAGCATCGACACAGGGAGAATATATAAAGAATAGTACGTGTAAGCCTCCTGCTCGTCTCCGAACAGCTACTCATGCACAACCAGCTAACCTGTCTCTAGTCTGCCCGTTTAAGAGCATCTAGAGTAATAAGAAGAGACATAAAACTCTGGGTCAGAAAAAAGTCTGGTATGAGCGATAAGCAGCAAAACAGAACAATAATAGGTATATTAAGTCATACCTGAACCTGGACCTGCAACCAAGAGTTAGCACAACATACCGCTCAATACTCTAAGGTGCCACTAACATATGGAGTAAAGAATAAGGGGGTGGGGTGTGCATGTCGTAGTGATGTCAAACAATCAAGCATAACAATCATCCTCATAACTCTCACTCGGTGCATAAAGCATACGATATCCACTACTTTGACCACCCAAATCCTTGTTATGATCACTCTATCCCATGGAGTCACAGTGACTCCACTGCACTGATCCATAGCCACTAATCCTTTGTTATGTCCACTTTGCCCCATGGAGTCATGACATCTCCACTGCATTGGCTCATAGCCTTGCTATGATCACTCTGCCCCCATGAAGTAATATATACCCCACTGCACTGATCCGCAGCCTAACATCCGTCTTGGTGGTGAATCAGAGTTATGGACGTCGATAACCGCTTAGCACACATCCCGCAACAAGGCCCAACTCATGAAGTTGACTCGCTGGTTCCCTTTTGGATCCTGAGTGCAAACTTCCCATTTGGAATACCTTTGCATCTCGAGTTTTGGTCATCATCTCCAGATTGGTTCGGCATGCTCCTCTTCACTATGCTTCGGATCGTGCTCCTCGAAGTAGTCCGGTTTGTAATCATCCACATCGGGTCGGGTCGGATTTCCCCATCCAAGTCGGTTCGGTCCCTCCCTGCTCGTGCTCAACATCTCAATTCGTGGCAAGCCCCTTCGGATCGTGGTTCCCTCCAGACATCGGGTCGGTTCGTGACCCTGAGGCGCCTTCGATTCGGTCAAGTCCCACGGTTCGGGCGGGTGCTCTCTCTTCAGGTCGTGCCACCATGCCAAGGTCAGATCGGTTCGGAGAACTCCAGGTACAGGCAGGTCGTGAGTCTCTTCGGATCGGGGTCCTCCATTTGCTCATGGTTGAGTCCTCGTCGGTTCGTGGTGTCCTTGTCATGAGCGGTTCGGGGTCGGGTAGTGCTCCACGATCGGGTCGGTTTGGAAGGGGACAATCCAATCCGGTCTCTCCATATTTTCCTGCAACTCTTCCAGCGACTGTCTTACGCCATACGACGGCGTTTTCGACCATTCTAACTCTTCTAATCAATCAAAAAGCATATCATAAGGTCATAGCATCATGTATAACCAACCACAAACACCAAAACAAATATTTGATAGGTTAAAACGAATCAAACATAGCCAAAATCCCATATTTTCCCTTAAGCATGTTTAAGCAAAACTAGTGACATGACTAGTAAAACTTAACCAAATTAACCCTAATTTCTAACAGAGGCCTAAAACAATATTTCAAAATTTAAAAATATTTTTCCAAAATTTAATCATGTATAAATTCGCTAATTAACACTAATTACCCTTAATTTACCATAATTAGTGAGGAACTATGCAAATCACTCACCTTTGCCACAAATAAACTGTAGATCTGAAATGATTCTCTGTTTGGCACGAATATTGATGTCTAACAGACGTTCTAACCTTGCTTTGGTGCTATTTCTCCTTAATTAGATGTAATTTAGCCAAATCTTCAATTATAAAGTGGTTTAGAGGTGTTTTAGATGTTGGAGGCCATTACTAGGGTTCCAAAAATGAAAGTGGCAGCTGAAAAAGTGTCTAAATAAATGTTTTATAACCCTAATCAGCCCCTATATACCCCCAACCCCAGAATCGCCCAATGGGTCTAGCTATTAACTACCCAATTAAGCCCGGTTAAGCTGTTTTTCACCTTCTAAACCCTACTTCAGCCATATCTCCTAAACGGTAAGTCCATTTGTAATGTCCCGTATTTTTCGGTATAATAATTAATTTATTTAATTATTTAAAATAGTGTTTAGAGAATTAAATGGTTATTTAATTAAATTATATGGATTATTTAATTAAAATGAATAATAGTATAAAATATTTAATTCAGAAATAATAAAAAATAGTGGAATTCACAATATGAGTTAACCTACCGATATTATTATATTTTTGGGATCGTGACACGTTGCTCATCACAACGGTATTTTTATTTTTGTCTATAGCTGTCCGTAAAACGAATGGAATCTTATATATCGGAGACCGTAAAAAACATATATTATACGCATGTATATCTTTTGCTTTAAGTTTTCTTAGCGTTGAAGTATCCTTAGCTTATAAGTTCAAGTACACATCTCTGTACAAATTTCTTAGTGTAGAAGAAAATGAGCGTACCTAAGCTAGAAAGTATGGGCGTATAACGTGAGGATATGGAAAAGTTTACACGTGAAGAACAACACAAACAATGAAATGTGGAGGGGTAAAGTATCACAAACAAACGCCATGACTGCTCTAACACTTGTACGTGGCTATGCTTTCCAACTCAAGAATGGACGATGTAAGTAAAAACGCGGAGACCTTCTGCAGTTACTTTATTTAAGGACCAAGTATCATCAACATAAATACACGGTCAAATGGACTCCATTTCGTTTCTTCCTGTTTCAGCCTCCTCCGACATTTTTCCACTACTTCAAATATTTCGTTGCTCTACAGTACATGCATGAGTTGGAGTACGAATGGCTGCGATGCTCTCCTAGAGTGTGAGTTGGGGTTCGAAGGTGGCGAAGCAAGGGTTGTAGGAGTTCGATGATGGGGTTCGTTTGGAAAAAGTGGTTGAGGGAGGAGAACCATGCGGAAATTGTTGGTGGAGCAAGGTGAATTTCGACAGATGCCTGTAGCTAAGCTACAGGGAAGGGGGTGTCGCGATCTTCACGGGGACGTCGGAGGTAAGGATAAAGGGTCGAGCAGGTGGAGTTTAGGGCGAGCAACTCAGTGGCTAAGTCCATTCGTCGAACGGTGCATTGTGGCCCCGTATCACTGATTATAGGTGCATGCATGATACTGTGTACCACAGGAGGGATCAGTTTACAGTTTGAAGTTGGAGGAGGATGTCGAGCTTCATAAAACAGGGATGGTCGGGTTAAGCGCGAAAAGAGGGACTTGACAGTGGTGTCGGATTGAAGAAGCGCTGCTTGGTTCTTGGTGTCACTAGTTGAAGGGGGCAGCGTTTCACTGTGTATAACTTGAGAGGGACGCTGGTTTGTATTGAAGAAGAAGAAGGGGTGTGCAATGCTAGTGTTAGGAGGTGAGGGAGTTTTATTAATTTGAAGTAAGTTTAATTGTTTTAAATCTCTTTATAACTTGTAAACCCCGTATCTAGCTCAAACGAAGTCGAATTCGAGAACCGTCAGTTGCGTTGGGTCCGTATCGAAGAGTACGTCGTGTACGCTATGGATTGGTATTATTATGAAGAGTTTGGAATTTTATTTAATTTCAAACACCTGTTTGATAAAACAGCGCTGAATCAAGCGATGGTTATCGTTATTAACGATGATCGTCCAATGTGAGTAAAACTCACCAACTCTGAACAGTTATATTTCTATAACGTATTCTTAGAACTGATAATTATCTGTTGATTGCTATGTGTTAACTGTTTGGTTGTATTGCTTATGTATTGGTTGAAATTATAGATAACGATATATATATATATATATCGTTAATCAAATATTGATTCTGTTAGCAAAATATTTCATATTAAATGAATTCGATGTTGATTACATTGTCTAACATCTGTGATGCAGGGAAACAGGTTAGAGGGACCCAACTGGGTTCCTCAATATATAAAATACTGTTTTGTTTCATATTTTGTGATATATGATGTGATATATGATGTGATATATAATCTGTTGTTGATTATGCATGTTTGAATGATATCGATCATTGTTGTTAGGTATTTTAAATACCGTAAGAAAACCCTGGGATGAAAAAGGAAAATTTCAATAACTATATTGAAATAAAACATTATATAAAATCGAAAGATTTTATATAGATGGAAGATTTCAAACTATATATTGAAATAGAATATTTATAAAATCAAAGGATTTTATATAAAGGAATATTTATAAAATCAAGGGATTTTATAAAGGAAATTATTTGTAAAATAAATATAGAAAGAGAAATATTTGTAAACCATTTACAAATAGATTTGAAAAGGAGATATTAGTAAACCATTTACAAATAAAATAGAAAGAGAAATATTTGTAAAACATTTACAAATAAAATAGAAACATAAATATTTGTAAAACATTTACAAATAGAAATAAAAAGGAAATATTTATTTAGAAAAATAAATAGAGTTATAAAAAGGAAATATTTATTTAGAAAATAAATAGAAAAAAGGGGATTATCAAATATAGTTTATTCAAAAGAAAAGTTATCGAATATTTGTTATTCGAAAGAAGTTATCGATAGAAAAATCAGAACAAAAGGTGACACTATATCCAAGATTAAAGAAAAAAAATTCCAAACTTTAAAGATAAATTTGTTAAAGAGAAGAATCTTTCCTTGTTATTCGAAAGAAGTTATTGAATATTTGTTATTTGAAAGGGTTATCGAATATTTGTTATTGAAAGGGTTATCGAATGTTAGTTATTCGAAAGGAGATATCGAATATAGTTTATTCAAATAGAGTTAAAAGGAGTTGTCGAGTATAGTTTATTCGAATAGAGAAAGGAGTAAATCGAATATAGTTTATTCGAAAGGGGTTAATCAAATATAGTTTATTTGATAGGAGTAAATTGATAGGAGTAAATTGATAAGAGTTAATCAATTAGGGTTAATCAAATAGAGTTAATCCAATAGAGTTAATAGAATTGAGTAAATCAAATAGAGCTAACTGATAAGAATAAATCAATTAGAGTTAATCGAATAGAGTTAATTGAATATAGTTATTCGAATATAGGTTATTCGAAGAATAGAGATTATCGAACATAGTTTATTCGAAGGAAAGGGTTATCGAATAGAGTTTATTCAAAAGAGAATTATACGTTGAAATTCGATTATATCTAATGTTGGAAAGTAATATTTACTTTTTGGTTTTTAAACCAAGATTTATTTATTTAATAAATCGTTTAGTTATTTATTCAAATTAAAGAATAAAAGTTATATTTGAAGTTAGATATTTCAAAAGTAGGAATTATAACGTTATCGTTATAACCAATGTTTTTATAAAAGAAGTGGATTCGTAAATAGAATCCGTGAGGTTCGCAAGGAAGTTGTTAAAGGTTTAAAAAGATAAACTTTGACTATTTCGAAGTTAAGAAATTGTTCAGTTAAGGTCTGAGAGGTAATTATACCCCAACTTGATTGACTTCCTTCTTAACTAAGGAATGGTAAGGTTTGATAGTGAAGGTTGGTTAAGTGAATATAGTTAATGAAGGTACTGGTGAATTGGCATAGCGATGTTTTATTTAAACATCTGTTTAAATCCAAGGAATGAGTTTTGGAAACGTTTTCCAAATATAATCAGAGATGTTTTCTAATCAAAGAAAATGAAATGTTGGATGGTAAAGAATACTGGAATGACAGTGATACGTGGAAAGGAGATGGAAATGTTTTCCAATGATTAATAACGTATATTTTTTAAATTTAGAAAATAAGGATTTATGTATATATATACAGAAATAGGAAATGGAGAATGAGTAAATTAATGATAAATTAATTTAAGAGAAAATGTTGAATGTTGATTGATCGATAAAATTTCCATTTGGAAATAATATCGTTGTTTGCACACCTGTTTTTCTTTGATAGTTAACTCACCGACTATCGAAGTTTTTGACCATTTTAACGCTGTTAATATCGAGAGACCTGTTGGATTATTATCCGAAGAACCACTCCGTATTGGCATAAGCGTTGTGAATCATATATGCCAAAGATAATTGAAGACGGAGTAAAGTGCAAGGGCTGTTGTATAAATCTTAGGTAAAGATTGCCTAAGATGGATGTACTGAATAGTGCCTTCAGTTTGTCCAGTCCCAGGACAACTTGTATGGAAGAAGGTCTGACAAAGTATATCTAATAGATCGCATAAGTTGATCTCTTCAAACGTATTCACGTTTGGTGGCGGAGGAATTCATTTCTCTTAGCTGTATACCCGTTGTATTTTTTGGGAAATCAATTTTTGATCTGGCGTGTATGACAATGTGACATTCAAAGTGAATAATTGTGTGATATGTCAGAGATAAGCGTGGCCTCTAGCCTCACAACTGGGAAATGGCAAAAATCGGGCAAGCAGCATGGCTATGTAGGTCGCATCTATTAGGGTGTATAATCACCTGATCTAGAGTTTCATTTACTTCTAAAAATCTATTGTCGATGTTGTCCCATTCGGGAAACGGTTGCTGATCCCAACCGTTGGTGATATACATTTGATACACTCAAGCGAAATGAGTGGTCGGTCATGTGTGGCCGGGTTGCAAGATGTTCTTGTTGAACCCAGTGTATTCCTCTCTAGAGGCACACTAGCGAAAGGTGGTTCCATACCTTGTCATAGTTGGAAATCCATTACCCAATACGTGCTTGCGGTTTTGATTGTATACTATATATGTAGAACGTGAGATGAAAGCATTTCTGCTAGACGGTTATTATATTGTGGTTGATATATATCATTATAATATCAAAAGGTTTTTGATATAAAGTTATTTTGGATTCTCATAAGGAAAAAAACTCGTTCCGTTATACGGCGTGGTCTTATGAGATATCGTTTACTTGTTCAAACTATTTTAAACTGTTTTACTCATACCAGTCTCATGACTGACCCGGAGTTTATTTTGTTTTGTTTTCCCTAAACTCTAGGGTGCCCAATTTTATACGGGCAGTCAAGTAGTTAGGATTTTACAGATATACTTGGAGAGCTTGGAGCAGGAGGCCTCAGGATTATCTAGCTATAGTTATTTCTGCTGTGTTGTAAGTGTTGTACTCTGATAATGTTACTGTATACATATACTGATTTATTTCAAGGATATATAATCTATTATATGTTATTCGTTCCACTGTGAGATTCGTGTTACTCTGATGTTGTATCTTCTTCTTCTTCTATTCTAAGTTTCAATCTTGTCTTTCCTTACCCTCTATTTTCTTTCCATTAGTTTTATGTTTTCCAGTGCAATTGGGGTTGGACTTGTGTTATTTGGTTAGCTCAAATTGTACCGGAATTTCGAGACACTACAAGTGGTATCGGAGCTTAAGGTTAAGTTATTACCTTGGCTCTGTGGCGTGACTCAGTAGAGATGGGGTTAGCAATACTCTAGATTGAGTATGAGTGTACATATACGAGAGCGTATTTGTTATTGATATAAAAATTGTTTTATATTGTGGAGATTTATTGGTTGAGTTGTTTATGGGTTCAGGTCGATCAGTTTGGTCCACTATATCGGTAGGGATTTATAAACACTTGAATACGATGAACCGACACTAAATGTATTGAAAAGAGGATAAATGAAATAATTTTACCCAAATTAGATTTTGCTGTAAAGGATTTATATTGAAATTAGAATATATTGGATATGTTGGTTGTTATTATAATCGAGTAAGATTATAAAGTGAAATGGTTGTGTAAATAGCCAATCAGAATTCGTATAAGTGAAATACGTGAAATTAGATAAATTAAAGCTGAAATTTAATCAGAATTGGATTTAAGATTTTTGGGAATTTGAAAAGTGTTGGTAAATGAATTTGGATTGAATATATGAGAATTTTAAAATCCTGGGAGATTTTAAACTGTTTTGAGAATGATATTTTGAATGGATTTCAAAATGGAAGTGTTTAAAGAATGAGTTTTGAAAATTGATATAGTATTGAACTCACTTCGATAGCTGGAAATAGATTCTGATGATGATCATGACATCATCGTTGTTCATTTTCGAGCGTGTAAGTGACGGATTACTACCAAAGATTTTGTTTTGAATTGTTTTGACAAAAACAAGTTATTTTGAATCCCGAAAAGGAAAGTTTGACTTTTGAGAAAAGCAAAGCTGTTTAAAATTCCCAGGAAGAGACTGTTTGAATTAAAAGCAAATTAAATAGAAATTTATGGAAACAAATTGAAATTGAGTTAAAGCCAGTAAATTGGAAACCGTATTGAAATGGAGTAATATCGAGTTGAACTACAATTTGGTATATAATTAGACTCGGATGAGTAAATGGTTTGATTTTTGAAATAAAAATCCGATTTGAGTTATGAGATAAAGATAACTGATTAATGAAATTAACCAGTTAAGGAAATATGTGGATAGAACTTAACGCGGTTAAGTATATTGGATTGGTGAGTTAAGAATTTGAAAATCAAGAATTGTACTTGAGATTGAGAATGGAATTCGACTTGTATATAAGCGAATGGTTGTGTTGGAGATAAAAGTGATTTCAATTTGATTGGGTTGACATTGGTATATGCTGAATTGACAGCAGATGGAAAGGATATAATGATATGCCCGACAAAAAGGTACAAGTTTATTTATATATGAGTTTGGTGATTTATGAGCCTGATTGGCAAGCCGCTTGGCTGTTTGATTTTCTTTTGGGTTGGAGAAGGCCTAGAGAGGCGAGTTGGAGTTTGACCTATTGACCAGTACAAAGGAGGTGCTGGCGAAATTTTTCGAAAATTTCGATGTTAGAAAATTTTCAGGATTTTTGAAAATTTTCGTTGATAAGAATAAATAAATATTTAAATGGAAATTTAATTGGTTCAGTTGAAACTGAAATTAAAAAGTGAACAAATAAGTTCTAACTGGTCGATAGGGTTTGTTTTCTACCTTAGCAAATTTTGAGGACGAAATTATTTTAAGTGGGGAAGAATGTAATGTCCCATATTTTTGGGTATAATAATTAATTTATTTAATTATTTAAAATAGTGTTTAGAGAATTAAATGGTTATTTAATTAAATTATATGGATTATTTAATTAAAATAAATAATAGAATAATATATTTAATTCAGAAATAATCCAAAATAGTGGAATTCACAATATGAGTTAACCTACCGATATTATTATATTTTTTGGATCGTGACACATTGCTCATCACAACGTATTTTTATTTTTGTCTATAGATGTCCGTAAAATGAATGGAATCTTATGTATCGGAGACCCTAAAAAAACATATATTATACGCATGTATATCTTTTGCTTTAAGTTTTCTTACCGTTGAAGTATCCTTAGTTTATAAGTTCAAGTACACATCTTTGTACAAATTTCTTAGTGTAGAAGAAAATGAGCGTACCTAACCTAGAAAGTATGAGCGTATAACGTGAGGATGTTGGAAAGTTAACACTTGATGAACAACACAAACAATGAAACGTGGAGGGGTAAAGTATCACAAAAAAACGCCATGACCACTCTGACACTTATACGTGGCTATGCTTTCCAAATCAAGAATGGACGATGGAAGTAAAAACGCGGAGACCTTCTGCGGTTACTTTATTTAAGGACCAAGTATCATCAACATAAATACACGGCCAAATGCACTCCATTTCGTTTCTTCCTGTTTCAGCCTCCTCCGACATTTTTCCACTACTTCAAATATTTCGCTGCTCTACAGTACACGCATGAGTTGGAGTACGAATGGCTGCGATGCTCTCCTGGTGTGCGAGCTGGGGTTCGAAGGTGGAGAAGCAGGGGTTATCGGAGTTCGATGATGGGGTTCGTTCAGAAACAATGGTTGATGGAGGAGAACCATGCGGAAATTGTTGGTGGAGCAAGGTGAATTCTAACAGATGCCTATATCTAAACAACAGGGAAGGGGCTGTCGCGATCTTCACTGGGACGTCGGAGATGAGGTAAGGGGTCGAGCAGGTGGAGTTTAGGGCGAGCAACTCAATGGCTAAGTCCGTTCATCGAACGGTGCATTGTGGCCCCGTATCACTGATTATGGGTGCATGCATGATACTGTGTATCACAGGAGGGAGCGGTTTACAGTTTGAAGTTGGAGGAGGATGTCGAGCTTCATAAAACGGGGATGGCCGGGTTAAGCGCGAAAAGAGGGACTTGACAACGGTGTCGGATTGAAGAAGCATTGTTTGGTTCTTGTTGTCACTGGTTGAAGGAGGCAGCGTTTCACTATGTATAACTTGAGAGGGATGCTGGTTTGTATTGAAGAAGAAGAAGGGGTGTGCAATGTACGTGTTAGGAGGTGAGGGAGTTTTATTAATTTGAAGTAAGTTTAATTGTTTTAAATCTCTTTATAACTTGTAAACCCCGTATCTAGCTCAAACGAAGTCGGATTCGAGAACCGTCAGTTGCGTTAGGTCCGTATCGAAGAGTACTTCGTGTACACTGTGGATTGGTATTATTCTGAAGAGTTCAGAATTTTATTTAATTTCAAACACCTGATTGGAATTAAATAAAACAACGCTGAATCAAGCGATGGTTAGCGTTATTAACGATGATCGTCCAATGTGAATAAAACTCACCAACTCTGAACAGTTATATTTTTATAACGTATTCTTAGAAATCATAATTATCTGTTGATTGCTGTGTGTTAACTGTTTGGTTGAATTGCTTATGTATTGGTTGAAATTATAGATAACGATATATATTTAAATCGTTAATATAAATCGTTAATCAAATATTGATTCTGTTAGCAGAATATTTCATATTAAATGAATTCGATGTTGATTATATTGTTTAACATCTGTGATGCAGGGAAACAGGTTGGAGGGACCCAACTGGGTTCCTCAATATATAAAATATTGTTTTGTTTCATATGTTGTGATATATGATGTGATATATAATCTGTTGTTGATTATGTGTGTTTGAATGATATCGATCACTATTGTTTGGTATTCTAAATACCATAAGAAAACCTTGGGAAGAAAAAGGAAAATTTCAATAACTATATTGAAATAAAATATTATATAAAATCGAAAGATTTTATATAGAAGGAAGATTTCAAACTGTATATTGAAATAGAATATTTATAAAATCAAAGGATTTTATATAAAGGAATATTTATAAAATCAAGGGATTTTATAAAGGAAATTATTTGTAAAACAAATATAGAAAGAGAAATATTTGTAAACCATTTACAAATAGATTTGAAAAGGAGATATTTGTAAACCATTTACAAATAAAATAGAAAGAGAAATATTTGTAAAACATTTACAAATAAAATAGAAAGAGAAATATTTGTAAAACATTTACAAATAGAAATAAAAAAGAAATATTTATTTAGAAAAATAAATAGAGTTATAAAAAGGAAATATTTATTTAGAAAATAAATAGAAAAAATGGGATTATTGAATATAGTTTATTCGAAAGAGAAGTTATCAAATATTTGTTATTCGAAAGAAGTTATCGAATATTTGTTATTCGAAAGGGTTATCGAATATTTGTTATTCGAAAGGGTTATCAAATGTTAGTTATTCGAAAGGAGATATCGAATATAGTTTATTCGAATAGAGTTAAAAGGAGTTGTCGAATATAGTTTATTCGAATAGAGAAAGGAGTAAATCGAATATAGTTTATTCGAAAGGGGTTAATCAATTATAGTTTATTTGATAGGAGTAAATTGATAAGAGTTAATCGATTAGGGTTAATCAAATAAAGTTAATCCAATAGAGTTAATCAAATAGAGTTAATAGAATTGAGTAAGTCAAATAGCGCTAACTGATAAGAATAAATCAATTAGAGTTAATCGAATAGTGTTAACTGAATAGAGTTATTCGAATATAGGTTATTCGAAGAAGAGAGATTATCGAACATAGTTTATTCGAAGGAAAGGGTTATCGAATAGTGTTTATTCAAAAGAGAATTATATGTTGAAATTCGATTATATTGAATGTTGGAAAGTAATATTTACTTTCCGGTTTTTAAACCAAGATTTATTTATTTAATAAATCGTTTAGTTATTCATTCAAATTAAAGAATAAAAGTTATATTTGAAGTTAGATATTTCGAAAGTAGGAATTATAACGTTATCGTTATAACCAATGTTTTTATAAAAGAAGTGGATTCATAAATAGAATCCGTGAGGTTCGCAAGGAAGTTGTTAAAGGTTTATAAAGATAAACTTTGACTATTTCGAAGTTAAAACATTGTTCAGTTAGGGTCTGAGAGGTAATTATACCCCAACTTGACTGACTTGCTTCTTAACTAAGGAATGGTAAGGTTTGATAGTGAAGTTGGTTAAGTGAATATAGTTAATGAAGGTAATGGTGAATTGGCATAGCGATGTTTTATTTAAACATCTGTTTAAATCCAAGGAATGAGTTTTTAAACATTTTCCAAATATAATCAAAGATATTTTCTAATCATAGAAAATGAAATGTTGGATGGTAAAGAATACTGGAATGACAGTGATACGTGGAAAGGAGATGGAAATGTTTTCCAATGATTAATAACGTATATTTTCTAAATTTAGAAAATAAGGATTTCTGTATATATATACAGAAACAGGAAATGGAGAATGAATAAATTAATGATAAATTAATTTAAGAGATAAATGTTGAATGTTGATTGATCGATAAAATTTCCATTTGGAAATAATATCGTTGTTTGCACACCTGTTTTTCTTTGATAGTTAACTTACCGACTATCGAAGTTTTTGACCATTTTAACGTTGTTAATATGGAGAGACCGATTGGATTATTATCCGAAGAACCACTCTATATTGTCATAAGCGTTGCGAATCATATATGCCAATGATAATTGAAGACGGAGTAAAGTGCAAGGGCTGTTGTATAAATCTTAGGTAAAGATTGCCTAAGATGGATGTACTGAATAGTGCCTTCGGTTTGTCCAGTCCCAGGACAACTTGTATGGAAGAAGGTCTGACAGATTATATCTAATAGATCGCGTAAGTTGATCTCTTCAAACGTATTCACGTTTGGTGGCAGAGGAATTCGTTTTTCTTAGCTGTATACCCGTTGTATTTTTTGGGAAATCAATTTGTGATCTGGCGGGTATGACAATGTGAAATTCAAAGTGAATAATTGTGTGATCTGTCAGAGATAAGCGTGGCCTCTAGCCTCACAACTGGGAAATGACAAAAATCGGGCAGGCAGCATGGCTATGTAGGTCGCATCTGTTAGGGTGTATAATCACCTGATCTAGAGTTTCATTTACTTCTAAAAATCTATTGTCGATGTTGTCCCATTCGGGAAATGGTTGCTGATCCCAACCGTTGGTGATATACATTTGATACACTCAAGCGAAATGAGTGGTCGGTCATGTGTGGCCGGGTTGCAAGATTTTCATGTTGAACCCAGTGTATTCCTCTCTAGAGGTACACTAGCGAAAGGTGGTTTCATACCTTGTCATAGTTGGAAATGCATTACCCAATGCGTGCTTGCGGTTTTGATTGTATACTATATATGTAGACGTGAGATGAAAGCGTTTCTGCTAGATGATTATTATATGGTGGTTGATAGACATTATTATAATATCAAAAGGTTTTTGATATAAAGATATTTTGGATTCTCATAAGGAAAAAACCCGTTCCATTATACGGCGTGGTCTTATGAGATATCGTTTACTTGTTCAAACTGTTTTAAACTGTTTTACTCATACCAGTCCCATGACTGACCCGGAGTTTATTTTGTTTTGTTTTCCTTAAACTCTTGGGTGCCCAATTTTATACGGGCAGTCAGTTAGTCAGGATTTTACAGATATACTTGGAGAGCTTGGAGCAGGAGGCTTCAGGATTATATAGCTATAGTTATTTCCGCTGTGTTGTAAGTGTTGTACTCTGATAATGTTACTGTATACATATACTGATTTATTTCAAGGATATATTATCTATTATATGTTGTTCGTTCCGCTGTGAGATTCGTGTTACTCTGATGTTGTATCTTCTTCTTCTTCTATTCTAAGTTTCAATGTTGTCTTTACTCACCCTGTATTTTCTTTCCATTAGTTTTCTGTTTTCAAGTGCAATTGGGGTTGGACTTGTGTTATTTGATCAGCTCAAAATTGACCGGAATTTCAGGACACTACACGGTTTTTCACATATGACCACTCTACGGAAAGGTAAACCATCATCCGGATCTAATGGAAGTGGTTTCAGGTCAAAACTCCTTTCCAATCAAAAGTTATGGCCGAAACAAGATCAGCTAGGGGCAAAACAATCATTTAAAAATCGGCAAAAATCATGAACATGGGAAATAACCCAATAGTCGTCTCCCAAAGTTACATGACCATACGACTTCGCATGAGAAAGAAATAAATATTCTATGATCTTTTGATGCGTAGAATGCGGGTCGTTACATTCTCCCCCCCCCCCCCCCCCCTTTAAGAAATTTCGCCCCCGAAATTTCTTAACTAAGAAACAAACAAAGGATCCCGCATGCCTATCAACCATTCACAACAATCAAACATACATAACAAACAACCAAGTCTATCCTAACTTGCGGAAAACTAAATCGCAATTAGAATCTTACTAGGCAAAGAGTTCTGTATACGTCTTCCTAATGTTCTCCTCTGTTTCCCAAGTACAGTCTTCCTTATCATCACCCCACTGAACTTTGACTAGTCTCACCGCCTTCCTTTGAAGTTGCTTCATATCGTTCCCAACAATATGCATAGGCCTGCGGTTCCCAACCACCACGGGTTCAACCTCAATATCGTCCAACTGATCTGGTGAAATAGTCCTATCGGGGTCATGCACGAATTTCCTTAATTGGGAAACATGAGATACGTTATGAACTCCTGCCGTCTTCTCTGGTAATTCAACTTTATATGCCAAATTCCCAATTTGCTCGAGAACTGGGAATGGACAAACAAATCTTGGTGTTAACTTGCCTCCCCTACCAAATTGTATCACGCTCTTTAACGGAGAAATCTTGACAAACACCAAGTCGTCAATGGAGAACTTTAAATCTCTTCTCCTCTTATCAGCATAATTCTTCTGTCTATCTTGAGCAGCCTTCATTCGCTGTTGGATAACCTTAATCTTATCTGAAGTTTCTCTTATTACTTCTGGCCCAAGCACAAATTTCTCACCAGTTTCTAACCAACATGATGGCGAGTTGCACGGTCTTCCGTAAAATGCTTCAAATGGAGCCATACCAATACTGGATTGATAACTGTTATTATATGCAAACTCTACTAGATGCAAATGGTCATCCCATGATCCACCAAAATCTAATATGCAAGCTTTCAAGAGATCTTCTAACACTCGATTATCCCTCTCTGTCTGACCATTGGTTTGAGGATGATATGCGGTACTAAGATGTAATTCTGATCTTAACGCCTCTTGTAAGCTCTTCCAAAACCCACTAGTAAACAACGGGTCTCGTTCACTCATAATGATTTTAGATACTCCATGAAATCTCACTACCCATTTCATATATAGCTCAGCTAACTTAGCTGCCGTTCTATTCGACTTGACATGTATAAATCTTGCACTCTTGGTCAATCGGTCCACAATCACCCAAATGCTATCATGGTCCGACCTAGTCCTTGGTAACCCATCAATGAAATCCATTGAGACTTGTTCCTATTTCCACTCAGGAACTTCTAATGGTTGCAACAAACCACTAGGCTTCTTTTGCTCAGCTTTAACAAGCTGGCAATTCATGCATTTGGATATAAACTTCCCAATGTCTCTTTCCATCCCTTCCCGGTAGTAGGTATGCTTCTTGTCTCGATACATCTTGTTACCACCGGGGTGTATAGTCAGTTTTGAGTGATGACATTCTCTAAGCACTTCATCTCTCAATCCATTGACATTGGGCACAACTAGTCTTCCATTCTTTCTAAACCATCCATCTCGATCAAGCCCGTACTCGTTCATCTCCTCGTCGATGCCCATCTCTAACTTGGAGATGATTTTCAATAAGTTAGGATCGTCCCTCTTACTGGAACCAATCCGCTCAATCAAAGTTGGTCTGACCGTCAAACTTGCTAATACTTCTGGACCCAATTCGCACTTTGGTCTGAAATCATACCCAGCGATGTACTCCAATTGCTTCCACTCAAGAAACATAGCCCCTAAACTGGCATGTCTTCTACTCAATGCATCAGCTACCGCATTTCCCTTTCCTAGTGTGTATGCGATATCGAAATCGTAGGAAGCCAAGAATTCTAACCATCTTTGCTGTTGGAGATTTAGATCCTTCTGAGAGAAAAGATATTTTAACAATTTATGATCGGTAAACAACTCGAATCTTTCTCCCAAGAGATAATGTCTCCACATCTTCAATGCAAACACGATCGCTGCCAATTCCAAATCATGGGTAGGATGTCTTTTCTCATGCGATTTCAATTGCCGACTAGCATAAGCTACAACCCTACCTCCTTGCATCAATACAACACCTAGTCCGGTACCACAGGCGTCTGTGTATACCGTTATCTCTTCATTCCCCTTAGGAATGACTAATGCTAGTGCACATGTCAACTTGTCCTTTAGACTCTTGAATGCATGCTCGCACTTTTCGTCCCAGATGAAAGCTTGATTTTTCTTGGTCAACTGAGTCAACGATGCTGTTATCTTGGAGAAATCTTGGATAAACTTACGATAATATCCAGCTAATCCCAAGAAACTTCTTATGTCCGTTGCATTCTTGGGCGTAGACCAGTCTTGTACCGTAGCCACCTTCGCAGGGTCCATGGCAATACCATTCTCTGAAACAACATGGCCCAAGAATCTCACCTCCCTCCTCCAGAAGTGACACTTAGAAAACTTTGCTTTCAATTGGTGTTTTCTCAACACCTCCATCACTATCCTCGAATGTTCCTTGTGTTCTTCCTCTGTCCTTGAATAAACCAAGATATTGTCTACAAACACAAGAACAAACTTATTCAATTGATCTCTGAATACCCTATTCATAAGATTCACAAAATATGCTGGTGCATTGGTCAACCCGAATGGCATGACCAACCACTCATAAAATCCAGACGGCGTCCGAAAGGCCGTTTCAGCTATACTCTCAACTTCCACTCTAAGCTGATGAAAACCTGTCGCGAGATCCAACTGGGAGAACACTCTCGCGCCACTCAACTGATCAAACAAATCATCTATCCGCAGTAGAGGATACTTATTCTTCCTCGTCACCATATTCAACTCGCGGTAGTCCACACACAATCGAAGGGAACCATCGGCCTTGGTAGCTAACACAACTGGTGCTCCCCACTCAGAAACACTTCTTCTGATAAATCCCTTCTTCAAAAGATCGCTCACTTGCACCCCGAGCTCTCGCTGCTCCCTTGGTGCCATACGACGAAGTGGCATCACTATAGTTTTGGCATCTTTCACTAAATCAATACAGAACTCAGTCTCTCGGTGTGGTGTAAGTCCGGTCACTTCCTCGAAGACGTCCGGATACTGGCCAGCCATGGGCACATCTGACAACTCATCATGCGGGATGTCGAGGGAATTTAGAAAACTAGCCATTACCCCCATCACTAGGTACACCACCAAACACTACCCTCCGCCCATCATCTGCTCTAACTGTCACCAAAAAGCCCTCACAATCTACCACAACCCCGTTTCTTTGGAGCCAATCGACTCCCAAAGTAAAGCCAAACCCAGTAAATCCCAAAACAAAGAAATCACAAACAAACATGCATCCATGACTCGATAAAACAAAATTTTGACAAATCAATCTAAGGCTAGTCGAACCACCAATCGGGTTCGTTACCGCTAAAGGTCTATCGACTATCTCGGGTTCCAATCCCAAACTATCTACCAGGTCACTAGATATGAAGGAACGGGAAGCTCCGGTATCAAACAATACTCGATCAGGAACATCATAAACAGAAAGCATACCTTGAATGACGACGTTCTTTCCTTTCTCCGCCGCAGTTGGGGAATTCGATGCAGAAGGAGCAGAACTGATAGCGTATTCTTTCACAATCTTCTTTTCTTTAGGAGGTTGCGGACACTTGTCCTTGTGATGTCCCACTTGGCCATAGTTGAAGCGCTTCCTATCCGCTGGCTTGGCCCGACATTCTTTGCCATAGTGGCCCTTCTTACCACAGCTGAATCACTCAATATCTTTCTTATTCTTTTTCGTCTGGCCATCCTTGGTCTGATTCTGCTTTCTCTTATTCTGAGAACCAATCTTGCCTCCACCGCTTGCTTGTGGCTATGGCTCCTCTGCAGATACAACCTCAGTTTTTGTCTAAGGGTAAAGACTCTCTGACCTCAATGCTTTCCCCGCAATCGATTCAAACGTCTCATCGATGTGGTTAATAAGCCTTTCCCCCAAGTATCCATCCAAACCAGTTATGAACTTCTCGTTCTTCTTCTCGGGAGTGTCAATAAGAGATAGTCCATACTTCGATAAAGTATCGAACTCTGCAATGTACTCCGAGACTGCCCTACCATTCTGCTTAAGCTCCAGAAACTTCCTAAACAGCTCAGGTTTCTGAGTAGCTGGGATAAACTTATCACTGAATCTGGCCTTAAAACGATCCCAAGTAACTTGATCCTCAGGGGTAGCTGCCTTAATAGCATTCCACCAATTCATCGTCCGTCCGTGCAGCTTACGGGATGCTAACTTCCTCTTCATCGCATCCTCGATACCCAAGTCTTCGAAGATACGCTCATAGCTATCCAACCAATCCTGAACTTTTGTGGCCGATTCCGTTCCGTGGAATGGCTTCCCACCAAGACTAGTGTAATCCTTGCAAAGCTTGGTGAAATCGGCCCTAGGCGCCTGCACCGCTGCACCACCACCATTTGCAACATTGGGAACTGCTCCTTGCACATTTCTAAGCATCTCTTTCATGAAGTCAGTGAACATAGCCCTCATATTAGGAGCATTCCCATTATTGGCTCCTCTACCAACACCCCTCGTATATCGGCTCATCGTTCAATCTGTAAGGAGAAACGATTAACCATCCTCTTTGTGGTGTCAGTGTAGTGCGACTTCGTCCTTAATATACTAATAGTATATATATATAACTTTTGAAAACCAAAATATAACAAATACGCGCTCTCGTATACGTACTATCTCTCCCTGGTGTCTTTCCCTAGTTTAACTACGCAACCTAGAGCTCTGATACCAAGTGTGACGGCCCGCCCCGCACCAGCCGACATTTCCAATGAAAGTGCGCTATGCCGATGTCCAACCAGCACGGGACGGTTGTCAAAGAAAGGAAAGGTAAGGAATTTGAACGAATAAGGTACCTGTAGCATATCTCACAGCGCATGGAATAAAATATAATAATAACATACTTTGACATAAACAGGAGAGACAGTGCATAAGTTGAAAACTAAACATCTCAGCAGGGGAAAATCAAAATACATCTTATGATCCATAACCATTATTACAACTTTAAAACTGTCTCTAAAGCAAAAGAAAGGAAAGGTACACTACTAATGCCCAAAGTAGTGACCAACAGCGACATAGGGAGAATATATAAAGAATAGTACGTGTAAGCCTCCTGCTCGTCTTCGGACAGCTACTCGTGCACAACCAGCTAACCTGTCTCTAGTCTGCCCGTTTAAGAGCACCCAGAGTAATAAGAAGAGACATAAAACTCGGGGTCAGACAAAAGTTTGGTATGAGCGATAAGCAGTAAAACAGAACAATAACAGGTATACTAAGCCATACCTGAACCTGGACCTGCAACCAAAGAGTTAGCACAACATACCGCTCAATACTCTAAGGTGCCACTAACATATGGTGTAAAGAATAAGGGGGTGGGGGTGTGCATGTCGTAGTGATGTCAAACAATCAAGCATAGCAACCATCCTCACAACTCTCACTCAGTGTGTAAAGCATACGATATCCACTACTTCGATCACCGAAATCCTTGCTATGATCACTCTGCCCCATAGAGTCACAGTGACTCCACTGCACTGATCCATAGCCACTAATCCTTTACTATGTCCACTCTGCCCCATGAAGTCATGACAACTCCACTGCACTGGCTCGTAGCCTTGCTACGATCACTCTGCCCCATGAAGTAATATCTACCCCACTACACTGATCCGTAGCCTAACATCCGTCTTGGTGGTGAATCAAAGTTATGGACGTCGATAACCCCTTAGCACACGTCCTGCAGTAAAGCCCAACTTATAAAGTTGACTCATTGGTTCCCATCTGGATCCTGAGTGCAAACTTCCCATTTAGACTACCTTTGCATCTCGGGTTTTGGTCATCATCTCCGGATCGGTTAGGCATGCTCATCTTCACTATGCTTCGGATCGTGCTCCTCGAAGTTGTCCTGTCTGTGATCATCCACATCGGGTCGGGTCAGATTTCCCCATCCAAGTCGGTTCGGTTTGGTCCCTCCCTGCTCATGCTCAACATCTCGATTCGTGACAAGCCCCTTCGGATTGTGGTTCCCTCCAGACATCGGGTCGGTTCGTGACTCTGAGGCGCCTTCGATTCGGTCAAGTCCCACGGTTCGGGTCAGTGTTCTCTCTTCCGGTCGTGCCACCATGCCAAGGTCGGATCAGTTTGGAGAACTCCAGGTACAGGCGGGTCGTGAGTCTCTTCGAATCAGGGTCCTCCATTTGATGATGGTCGAGTCCTTGTCGGTTCGTGGTGTCCTTGTCACGAGTGGTTCGTGGTCGGGTAGTGCTCTACGATCGGGTCGGTTCGGAAAGGGGCGATCTGATCCGGTCTTCTGCATATTTTCCTGCAACTCTTCCAGCGGCTGTTTTACGCCATACGACGACGTTTTCGACCATTATAACTCTTTTAATCAATCACAAAGCATACCATACATTCATAGCATCATGTGTAACCAACCACAAACACCAAAACAATAATTTGATAGGTTAAAACGAATCAAACATAGCCAAAAATTGCATGTTTTCCCTTAAGCATGTTTAAGCAAAACTAGTGATAAGATTAGTAAAACTTAACCAAATTAACCCTAATTTCTAACAGAGACCTAAAACAATATTTCAAAATTTAAAAATATTTTTCCAGAATTTAACCATGCATGAATTCGCTAATTAACACTAATTACCCTTAATTGACCATAATTAGTGAGGAACTATGCAAATCACTCAACTTTGCCACAAATAAGCTGTAGATCTAAAATGATTATCTGTTTGGCACGAATACTGATGTATAACAGCAGTTCTAACCTTGCTTTGGTGTTATTTCTCCTTACTTTGATGTAATTTAGTGAAATCTTCAATTAGAAAGTGGTTTAGAGGTGTTTTAGATGTTGGAGGCCATTACTAGGGTTCCAAGAATGAAAGTGGCGGCTGAAAAAATGTCTAAAGAAATGTTTTCTAACCCTAATCAGCCCTTATATACCCCTAATCCCGAAATCCCCCAATGGGCCTAGCTATTAACTACCCAATTAAGCCCGGTTAAGCTATTTTTCACCTTCTAAACCCTACTTCAGCCATATCTCCCAAACGGTAAGTCCGTTTTTCACATATGACCACTCTACGGAAAGGTAAACCATCATCCGGATCTAATGGAAGTGGTTTCAGGTCAAAACTTCTTCCCAACAAAAAGTTATGGCCGAAACAAGATCAGCTAGGGGCAAAACGGTCATTTAAATATTGGCAAAAATCATGAACATGGGAAATGACCCAATAGTCGTCTCCCAAAGTTACATGACCATACGACTTCGCATGAGAAAGAAATAAATATTCTACGATCCTTCGATGCGTAGAATGCGGGTCGTTACAATTGTAGATTGCCAATATCCTTTTTTTCTTCTTGACTTAATAAATGAACAACTTGGTGTCCCTCTTCTTTTTCTTCTTGGTTGACGAATGAACATCTTGGTGTCCATTGACCAATAGTCATAACTTATTTTCCTGCAAAACAACACAACTTTTCAAGGAATCAAGTGACTTTTCAAAATAACTAATTGTAATTTTAAGTAATAACAACATGATAATTCTCTTTTCAAAAAAAATTGCCAATTAAACTTTTCAAAAATTTAGATTATGATAACTTAATTGTTTAACAGAATAGAATACAGACACATCTAATACTGATGCAATGCATGAATTAAGACTAGTGTTATAAATCATTTCAAAATTTGCCATTTTATATTTTCAAAATTAAGATTATGATCTTTTTGAAAACCTATGCTCTGGTACCAATTGTTAGGGAATGCAGATTAAGGATCTTAAGGCAAAACTAACACTAGAGGGGGTGAATAGTGTTTATAAAGAATTTATGAAAATATTAAACTTAATTGGTCTACTATATGAATCACACAAAGATTATCACACCAGAGATGATCACAAACATAGAATCAAACACAAACACAGAAATATATAAATATAAAATGCAGAAAAGGAAAGAACACATCGGATTTTATATTGGTTCGGATTACTCCTATGTCCAGTCTCACGCAATGCTGGATTATACAGAGTTTTATTATTATCAATATCCAAGTACAACACCCTTAATGTCATGGCTACAAGATAAACGCTGATTCCACCACCCTTGATTTCATGGCTACAAGGTTAACACCACTCGCTTTCCTTGATTTAAGAGCTACAAGGAACACATCATTTCCCAAACAATTCCCAAATGATTACAATAGCCCTAGAACTTTTCAATAGCACTTCAATTCAGAGAGTATTTGATAGAGATTAAGAAGAGACGAAGTTTGATATAATTTGAGTAGAAATCGGTAGATTAAAAGTGTAGAAATCAAGAAATAATGTATATTAGTGGTGGTATGTAAATGGGTGAAGATGGAGAAGAAGAATGATTAAATTTTTTGAAATTAGCCATTATTTATAGTGTCTCAACGATTGCAACGTTTCATAAACGTTACAAATAGTGAAAAGACACTTCCTTTGAAAATTGAAATTACGACAATTGTATGTCGACGTAGCCATAAATGTATGTCGAGCTATGTGCAGTATTTTGATTTTTAAAACTATTTTTCAAGTGTTTAAACATATATATTATTCTAGAAATTCTTAAATCAAAACTTAGTAATTCAAATGAATATTCTAAAGTATCAAATCATATGGAACATAATAATATATTATATAAACATATTTATAAAGTTAAAAGATTTAAAACTATATAAAACTATATAACTATATATTATAAACTTATATATTAAACTTTGTAAACATATATCTTTGAAATCATAAATAAGATAATAGTTTGAAATCATTTAGAAAAATAATTTGAAACTAGGAACATAATTTTAAATTTGAAAATCAGAATTTTAAATTTGAAAATCAAAATTTGAACCCGGAGTGCGATTCAGAGTCAGATAAACTAGACTATATTACTATATTTTCTTGAAATCTTGATAACTTGATAAATCATGAGTTTTGAATCTCTTCTGAATCCTGAATCTCTTGGAACTCTAAAAACTGTACAGTCTTCAGTATTTAAATCCTATATACAAACCCTGCATATATATATATATATATGTATGTATGTATGTATGTATGTATTCTAGATAGAAATGTTAGTATATATTTTATAATCAATTAATAATGATAATTGAAATAAGGTTGTTGTCATTAAAACTTCATTCTCCAACACAATCCTCAATTATCCAAAAATTCCATTTTCATCCCATTTACTTATTATTGATTATTATTATTATTTATTTTAATTAAGTTACTTTATGGCTATTTAGGTTTATTTTACATGGTGTTACACTCTTCCCCCCTATAAGAGATTTTATCCCGAAATCTTTTGAAGGGGCGAAGAACACAACTTGCTCTAAACAACAGTGTTGTACACCCATGTTATTTTATAAGCATCCATAAACATTCATAACTCATAGTGATCATGAAAATCTGCAGACTTGTTAATAGTGAGCTCAGTCCTAGCGTGTATGTGCTGTAACTGATCCTATATATATATGCAAAACACCCTAATATGCATATAATGCTATACGAGTGCATGGTGCATTTATGTTGCAACCATCTAATCTGGCAACCACCTACTACCATCTAATATAGCAACCACAATGCAACCAAAAACGGAAATTTGAGAGGAAACAATTACTCAAAAAAAGATTTGGATGAGTTTTCATAATCGTATCATCAGTTTCCTTGGTTCTTTCCACAGGGTTATCCCCTCATTGTACTAAGACTAGGCAAATAGATTTGTTGCAGAGTCTTTTGATTCCGTGCTCCACGATCTTTGCCATGGCATGGGGCACCCTAGACTCCATCTCGAAGCTCCTTAAGTCCCCAATATCATCTATCTCAAGTCTGATGGCTGAACCATGAAGCATTACTGAAGATGAGAAACATGGAAAACGTTATGAACCCACCAATAAGCGCTCGGAAAGTTCGACACGATAAGTCAGTTTCCCAATCCTATCCATGATCCTAAACAGCCAAATAAATATGGGAGCCAACTTTCCAGTCTTTCCAAACCAGACTTTCTTCTTAAGAGGGGAAACTTTAACAAATAACAAATCTATAGCGCTAAATTCTAGTTCCTTCCTCCTCCTATCCTTGTATGACTTCTGCCAGTCCTGAGCATCCTTCATCCTATTTCGAATCAAAGCGATAATCTACGTAGATTCACGAGAATCTTGTTGGTGGTTTTCCACCAACAAGTAGGCGATTTGCATGACAACCCATACAATGCCTTGTAAGATGTTATACCAATCGTCCTTGATAACTATTATTATATGAAACTCTACTAAAGGCAAGTGCTTCTCCCAAACTTCTCCGAAGTCGATGATGTAGGCTCTAAGAAAATCCTCTAAAAATCTGTTGACCCTCTCTGTCTTAATCGGCTTGCGGGTGATAGACTGTACTCAAACTCAGTGCCATCCCTAAAGCTGCTTAAAGGCTTCTCCAGAATTCACTAGTAAATAAAAGGTCTTTATCACTAACTATACTAGTCAAAAAACAATGCAATATAATTATTTCCTTGATATACAACTGAGCTAACAAAGCGGCGATCCTGTTCTTCTTGATCGGGTTAAAATAGGAAATCTTCATTAGTCAATCCACTTCAACCCAAATGGCTTCATTTCTCTTTTGATTTTTTTGGAAGCCCATCAATAAAATCCATAGAAATGTGTTGCTATTTCCAAGTGGGTATCTCTAAGGGTATCAACAGTCCTTCAGGCTTACCTTGCTCAGCCTTGACTTTTGTGAAAGTCAAAACATTTTGCTACAGACTCTGCAATGTCCTTATTCATTCCTTCCTAATAAAGCTTCTTCTCATATCCCTAAACATTTTATTTCCTCTAGGGTGTATAGTCATCCTCGATCGATGACACTCCTCAAGAATCTCCTTCCTAAGGTCCTCATTCCTAAGGACACAAAGTCGACTATCTCTCCTTTAACCACCACTGCTATCAATAGAGTACTAATCTGAATGGGAAAAAGATTCTCCTTTAGAATCCTTTAATGACCTCAGCTCATCATCACGGTCTTGCTTACTCTTGATGCTTTCTATCAAAATTGGTCTTACCTACATAACTTCAAGAAATCCTTGGGCTGCTTCAAATGGAGGTTGCAAATTAAAGAAACTCTAGCTTCCTCCAATTAGTGATTGCGCTAAGGGTAGCATGCTTCCGTCTCAAAGCGTCGGCTATGACGTTACCTTCCCTAGGGGTATATTGAATGAAAAAATCAAACGATACTAGATCCATTGCTGCTATCTAAGGTTTAGATCTCACTGAGAATACAAATATATAAGAGACTTATGGTCAATGAACAGTTCAAAATTTTCTCCTAAAAGATAATGTGCCTATGTCTTTAGGGCAAAAACCATAGCTGCTAACTCTAATTCATTGACTGGATACCTCTCTCACGGTCCTTAAGTTCTCTGCTTGCGTAGACAACTACTCTACCCTCTTGCATGGTCCTTAAAGTCTTTGGAAAAGATAAGAGTATCACCTACAAACATAACCACTATCTTGTTGAGTATGCCCCTAAATACCTACTCATAAAACCTACAAAGAAAGAGGGGGTGTTCATCAAATGGAAAGGCATAACCTCCCGCTCAAACATTCCATCTAGCATCCTAAACGATGTATTAGGCTTACTCTCGTCCGAAGTCCTCAACTAGTGAAATCTGATAAATGGATCTAGCTGAGAAAATATTTGGGAACCTTCCAAATGGTCAAACAGATCATCAATCCTCGGTAAAAGGTATCTATTATTCTTAGTCAACTTGTTGAGCTCCATATAATCCACACACCGTCTTAAAGATCCATCATATTGTGTGGCAAACACTATTGGCGCACCTCGCTCAGATGTACTCCTTTAAATAAACCCTTTCTGCAATAACTTAGAGATTTGTCTATCTACCTCTCTCTCTCTCTCTCTCTCTCTCTTCTTTAGGAGCTATGTGCCTTAATGGAAATGCTACAGGCCTCGCATACTTCTCGAAGTATATCCTAAACGAGATTTCTCTGTAGTGTAGGAGTCCTACGAACTTATCAAAGACATATATGAAAACCCACATACAATCAACACCAAAGATGCTCCTTCTAAATTAGATGATAAGAAATACAATAAGGCCAAATCCCTATTCCCTCTCCTACAAGGGATCTTTAAGCTACGGCCTCCACGGCTTCTCAAGCAAACAACTCTCTTATCGCAGTTAAGGACAACCCCATAAAATGATAGCCAATCCATTTCTAAAATGAGACCATACCCCTCGAATTCAAGTATTTACGCATCGCAAAAGAAGTCGACATCACCTATGTCTAATATTAGGTCTTTACACATAAGGGAAAGTTGCATAGTCCCACCGATAAGGTTAAACTTCCCTATCAGATGGTTAGCAAAGGATAATGGAAAATTTAAGGAATCAACAATCTTTCTAGCAAGGAAGGAGTGGATGAATCCCAAATCAAATAGGATGCACAAAGAAATTCCTAGAAAAGAAATTATACCTTCCAATGCTGGTTGTCCTTGATCTCTAGGGGTTGACTTCTATTTGGTGCTACCTCCAAGGCACAGTTTTCTCAACTCTACACTACTCTCGGTTCAGGGTATTTCCTTTCCAAGTACCCATCTCGACAACTACTAAAACATTTTCCTTTGAATTACGGCTTCTCAAGGTTCATTCTGCAGTCCTTAGCCTCATGACCTTTCCTGTGGCACCTTGAACACATGTTAACCTCCTTAAATTTTCCTCCTTTCTTCTTTTTAAGACAAAAGCTTTTCTTTTTTTCTTCCCAAAACTAGAGGCTCCTTCCCCTTTCTCATTATTAACTTCCTTTATTTCCTCAGCTATAAATAGGATAACTGTCTCAACAAGGGCTTCAAACGTAGCTCCAAATGTCATCTGGGCCAGTAACATTTTTCTCAATGGAGAATTCAATCCCTTAACAAACCTAAGGGATTTATTCATTGGGTGTCCACTAACCCTTTCCTAAACTTGGACAACATCGTAAATCTTGCTAAATGCTCTTTGAGACTTAACTCCCCTTGCTTCAACTTAATAACCTTTTCCGTCTATAGGCTCATCTCGACTATAGTTAAGAACTTAGTCTCAAAGCGGGTTCTAAACCCCTCATAAGTAAACACTCTACCCACATTCTCTTCCAAAATCATGTTCCACTATTCTAGGGGTTCTCCCTTCAAATGCCAAGCCACTACCCTATGCTTAAGCTGGTTGTCCAATCTGGTAGCCTCGAAGATCCATTCGCACTCGGTTATCCATGCTTTAGCTTTAAGGAAGCTCTTAGTTCCCAAAAATGGTTTGCCTCCTAAACACATGAAATCTTTGCAAAGATGAGGAAAGTTGAGGACCCCTTCAGTGGGTTGAGCTGCCGATTCCGCTGGGCAGGATTGGCAGTAGGGAACGGTTCCATAGTCCTAAGGCACTGTTGGAACCATTCAAGTGAGTACTGAAGCCTTGTCGGGTTCCCGTGGTCGGGCAGGTTATCTGTCATTTCTACTATCTGAAAAAAGAAAAAAAAATCTTCAGTGGACTTCCTAAGATAGTATCAAGGCCCAAAAAGGAAGAAAGATAAGGTTGCCTTGTCGGGTTCCCCTGGTCGCACGTGAATTTTTATTTTTGGAATTTTGTGCAATTTATATATGTTTGCATATGAATTGTACAAATATTGCATAATTTGTAAACTACCACTCAAGAGACAGAAATGGAAATACCAAATAGTAAATTGATATATGAATGACGTGCATGAAAGCAAAGTTTTAAATATAAAACAATCAGTAGGATTAAGATATATTTCATTAATGGTGATTGCTACTTCATAAGCATGCATTAAAAGAAAGGAGCTGGAAATAAATATTGTTTAAACTATGTTTCAAACATTACAGGGGAAGAAATAATTAACTAAAGAAAATATATCAAATCTCTCCTTTTGAAAATAGCAATAGATGGTCATAGTTTATTTGTGTATAGCGAATTCTGTTGCCATATTCTTCACATACATTTTTCTCCATAAAATCCACCTGCAAAAAAGAGAGAAGAATTACGATGTAAAAAAATAACATTGGAACTCAAAACTCTGTAATACATAAAAACAAAAAGAAAATAGAAATATGCCTCAACCTAAATAGAGAAGCTACCCTAAAGTAAGGTTGACAGATATTAGTAGTGACTATGAGATTGAAATGCTAGAGGAGTAGCAGGAAAGGTTGAAGATCAAAGAGTGATGAAGATGAATGATTATATTGAGTGGTATTTATAGAACGAAGGGGATTTTTCTATAATTCCATGAATTAATTGATAATATGTATTACCATATTTATTATGAGGCATAATATGTGACAACTAATTAGATTGATGTCTATCTTTTTGGTTGAGATAAGTCCTCCACGTGGCTTTTATAAAAGATGTTTCAAATATTTGACTAATTACCTATCGAAATTTAGGCTGATTGGAATAATCTTTGCCATGTGATAGCTAATAAATATTTATTAATTGATAATATATATTACCATATTTATTATGAGGCATAATGTGTGACAGCTAATTAGATTGTTGTCTATCTTTTTGGTTGGGATAGGTCCTCCACATGGCTTTTGTAAAAGCCGAATGTTTCAAAATTTTGACTAATTTCCTATCGAAATTTAGGCTGATTGGAATAATTTTTGCCATTTGATATTTTGTATAATAAATATATATTAATTGATAATATATATTACCATATTTATTATGAGGCATAACGTGTGACAGCTAATCAGATGTTGTCTATCTTTTTTGGTTGGGATAAGTCCTCCACGTAGCTATTATAAAAGCTGAATGTTTCAAAATTTTGACTAATTGCCTATCGAAATTTAGGTTGATTGGAATAATTTTCGCCATGTGATATTAAAAATATGTACATATAAGAAGAGAAATGGTCAAATAATTAATGATAATTAACGTATGCGAATTTCAAGGGATTGTCTGCTTCTAAATAAGTGATTAGGAAAATGATGTATACGTATTATACAAAGTAAAGTAGGAAATAAAATTTAAAAAAAAAGTTATATAAATCAGAAAATAAGTAAACATATAAACATTTGGATTTCAAATTTGAAAATA
Source organism: Allium sativum (assembly GCA_030737875.1). Classification (NCBI taxonomy): domain Eukaryota; kingdom Viridiplantae; phylum Streptophyta; class Magnoliopsida; order Asparagales; family Amaryllidaceae; genus Allium; species Allium sativum. The sequence goes on from CM060913.1 coordinate 637,453,269, forward strand.
TAATTAAGTAGAAACAAATTTGCGGAATTGATATATGTATCGAAATTTAATATAGAAATGAATGATATTAAAAAAATATACATAGAAGAAGAGAAATGGTCAAAGTAATAATGATATTATACGTTACATTATAATTAATATATATTACCATATTTATTATAATGAATATACGTTACATTACAATTATAACTAATCTTTGAATATTTATGAGTTAAATGTATGATACAAATTAAGTAAAGGGCATTTTCGTTAGTTCAAGTGTACACAAAAAAAGTGTGACACCAAACCTATTCCGATTATTAGTAAAGAAGATTATTAGTAAAGACATTGAAATCACTACTCAAGTTATACATTCAAAATTATATGAATTATCCAATTTAACTAGGGATTAAAAATCTAGTTGTTACAGTTGTGCTTAGCTTTGGGCCTTGGAAAAGAGGTTGTTATATCGATGTTTTGTCATGTGGCTTTGTTTAAGCTCGATTTTTCGGCTTTCAGATCATCCCACTAGCTTATATGCGTGGATAATCATCGAACCACACTTGTTCAGATAGTCATTAGTAACAGACAAAAATGTTGGGTAACGGTCTTCTCATTCTTTACTTCACCAAATTGTACAAAACAAAGCAATAACCCCAACCATCCTTCGTTTCCACAATCGTTATCATTTATCATCTAAATTATATAATTTTTGCATATTTGCACCATAATTTAAGGTAATTTTGAATAACTAAAGTTGATTAATAATCTTTGATAAAAGAAATTATTTACCTTTACTTGAATCAATGAGATACGTAAATGAGACATTAATATAATACCGTGATCATTTGGAATTTAATTATAGTGTCAATGTGACTGATGTTAAGCGCGTACGTCAAAAATTACGAAGTAATTTACGTAATTTGCAACAAAATTTTGAAGTTGTTGAAAAATAGGTAAAACTTCTTGTTTTGTTTTTCGTGGGTAAAGTGAGGAAGGAACGCTATGTTCGGCTAGGTGACTTTTGAAAAGCTGTTCATCTAAAAGTTCATCCATTTTTTTTAAAATGTAGTGGATGACTTGAAGTAGTGGGCCTCCATTTTCATGCTACCTTGCATACCTTAACTATAAAAACCCGTCCTGCAGCCCACCCAGCAACTGGTAGCCCAATGATATTTTAATTAATACCATATAAACATATACTTCGTTTACGGGGGGAAGCTCTGAAGCACATGGGTTAAGAGTGAGATAAGATATAATATATGGATAAACAAGAGCATATTCCTATTCATTATTATCGTTTATGCGGCCAGTCGACTGTGGATGTTTCAACGTTAATCTCCAGACTGGAACAACCTATCCATTTTTATATCTGTTGGAGTATTATTAAAACTATATATATATACTCTGTCAGTATCTGTAATAAATGCTCCAAGATTTCCTCAAGCCAGAAAATAACCAAATATTACAATAAAACCATCAAAATGCCAAAAAATTCAAACTTAAAAAATATCATAACTGATGCATTTATTTTCCATCAAAATGCCAAAAAAATTCAAACTTAAAAAGTATTATAACTGATGCATTTATTTTCCATCAAAATGCCAAAAAAAAAATTAATAAAATTCAAACTTATAAAATACTACAACTGATGCATTTATTATGCAAGAATCCAGTTTTGGATTAGCTCCATGGTTCAGTACATTATAGGCAAAGAAAAGACCATGCACAGCAGAAGATGGTACTGTTGAATATACATGCACTCTTTCGATACTTCCAAAGGTCATTTTATCCACAGCAATAGTTTATTGACGCATGCACTGGATCCATGTCAGCTTATAAGTTTGTTTGGATCAGATCGATGCTTTTCCTTGTTTTCCTTTACATAAACGATTTCTTTTCTTTTCTTTGTTGATGTGGTGGATAACTACTAATGGGTGGCCTGTCTACCACAATATTAAAGCTTCCCTATTTTTTATATATACTTAATAATTAATAGCTTGCCAATTCAACTTATATACTACTTCCTATGAATATGAGTTCTCAGATAATACGTTAAGTACTCAAACATATATATGTCATATGCGAAATATATAGTGAAATATTTTTAACATGACCTAGAATGAAGAAAGGTCATATTATAGTTAAGTTATTATGTTACTGCATGGAGCTGTATTGGTATTAATTAAGAGATTATGAAAATTTACACTATTGTTAAATGAATTAATACAAATAGGAACACATTTTTCATATGCTGTTGCGGTAAGCTTGACTTCTAAACCGGCAAAGGTGGTGGCTAATTGGTACTTTGAAAGAATATTCGTTTGAGATGAAATATTGAGTATTGAAAGAGGGTGGCATTTTCAAGGAATATGCTTTTAAGTCATAAAAGCCAAGTTTATCTAGTCAACGCTCCAAATATGCTTGATTAAGGGAGTAATGCTATTGACAGCCGCGCATGGACGACTGTAATGCATGCTCGCCCAAGCAGTATTGGGCCAAATATTTTTTTATGTTATTCATACACGGACAATCCTTCAACATTCACAAAATAATAATTAATTATGCATCAAAATATTATGTTTTCGTATTCATCGTCTTCCTTACTTTAAAATTTAAAACTTATTTTTATACAAAACAAGAAATCTTTAATTAGCTTTTTTTTTATTGATACCTTATATAAAAATTTCGAATAGTATATGACATACTACATTATAAATTGATTGGTTCAACCCTGCATACAAGATAGAAATCGAAACCGTGACATTTTACACGTTATGTCGATATGTCTAAATTAATTTAAAATTTAATAAAATAAATTTAATTCTTGGCAACATTCTTTAATTTTGTAATTTGGAACTTTTTTTTTTACCTTAATAGAAATCAACTTTAGTTTTAGAAGAAAACGTTAAATACTTTTAATTTAAAGCAATTAATTGTGAAAAATCATAATTGGTATTTCAATAACTACTTCAAAAATGTATTGATTTGACAAAATATCAATAGATTTAATGTTTTAATCTGATAGATTATATATAAGAAAAAAAAAGCACTTAAGAAATAAGGTTAACCTTATCATATATCCTTTTGCGCAAATGGTGTTGTATGCCATATGATGTTTTGTGTACGAATAAAATTATATTTGGTTAAAACCATAGAAAATTAGATGTAGGTCGTAAATCGAAAATATTTTTTGTAGATTTTTTTGTGGGGTTACCGCTTGTTTTCATTTTCAAATTTTTTTAGGTTATTACTATTTTTTAATAAACACTAGATTAAGTAAACTTTGAACAACTTAAATGGTGTGCACAATTAAACTTAATTAGATAAGCTGTTTTGAGTCTAATCCTATCTATATGTTTTATGTTTAAAAATGTACTCAATGCAAAATAAACTTAAGAACTAAACATTTGATTGTTTTTTTTTTTTTCTAGATTTAATGAGAAAATTAAAAGGGTATTTTATAGAGATCAAAGAATATAACTGATCCTAACACGTTAGACATTACAAAAAGGTCCACTGCCGCTACCTTAATAATTTAAGCATTAACGGCCAAATATTGTACAATTTTAAATTAATTTAATCTTGCTTGATAATTTAGTTCGTCCCGATTAACATTTCAAAAATAGCTGACTTTCTTTATCCAAATTGACACTGAATTTGTGCAGTTTAAATATGTTTCAAACATAAAGAAAGAAAATGTTCAAATCACCATTATTAATTGTTTCTATGTTAATTGTTCGTTATGAGTGATACATTGATCACCACACCATCGACAATGAGAATCTTGAATTTGTTTATTTCGCATGGCTAACGATTTCATATCTAAAATTCATAATAGTTGGTATTTAAGTACAAAAAATTATTGAAGGTTGATAAACCATTGGTGGGTATAACAATGTATACAATTATGCGGTGAGTAAATTTGACAAGAAAAGAAAGTAGGGTACATGATGATTGAATATGGAGAAATTTGAAGAAGGAGAATGCATTTAAAAAAGTTTTAGATACGGATAAATAAACAAGCTTGGAACCTAATGCTTTAAAAGATATGGAGGTGGGTGCTTTTACATTTATTCAACTTTGTCTTTCTAATAATGTGGATAAATAGAAATATTATTTGTAGATAGATTGTAATTACTTATGATCTAGCAATCAATTGGTTCCTTATATGTAGTCACTCGGAAAAATTACACAATCTCTCATCGAAATTATTATGTAGGTTATTTCTCCAAATCAAATAGAAAGTCTCTCGTGGTAATGTGCATTTAATTTTTTTCAATTTGGGAGTGATACGGATACAATGAATGAAGATCTTACTTTGATTACGGTCAATCATGTGATTATTGCAACCGTGTCTGGATATGTGCTAAGGCACGTAATGTAAACACTACTCAAAAAGGAATTAAACTTCTACAAAAAGGAATTACACTATTATTTGGCCTTCTCACTAAATTCTAAACTTTCCATACTTTTCACTAATTTTTTTGTTAAGTTTGTCCTTCTCCCTATTTTCCACTAATATTATTGTCAACATAATTGAAATTTAACAAGAAGCCATAAATCTTTTAGCAGATTAATAAACAATTTTGATTGTATCAAACCATATGACTTCAACCGTCAAATTTCATTATTAAATCCGCATACATGCACGACATCCCGAGTAGTTTACCTCCATTCTAGTAGTGTCACCGTGGTTTCGGAAGTATAATCATATATGGAATAAAACTTATTTTAAGGAGAAGGTTATATGACAATCTAGAGCGCTATTTTTGCACTAAAGCCACATCCACTGATTTATATTTAAATAAAAAGTGGATGTGAGAGTGAATCAGTGGAAAGATGAAGAAATTATATTATGTGGTGGAAATCAGAAGATATTTATAGATGTTGCATCGTTTGAGATGAATTGAACACTCTTATATTTTAAATATTTAATTTATACTCAATTCGTGATTGTGTAACAGAAAATTCTTTATCCATTATTTCAAAGTGAAAAATAAGCACAAGGACAAACTTTAAGAAAAAAAAAAAATCTGAATGACGTCAATTTCTTTTACATTGAATGATAAACTTTGAAAAATATTAGACCGAAGGACAATACTAAGTACAACTAGCATTTTGTACAATCCAAAACTGAATATAACACTAATTGTAACTAGCATTTTGTAGTATAAAAATTGAATATAATATCAATTGTATTTAACATTTTTCTTCAGTTTATTTTTTTCCCACAGTTTGCCATTCAGACTAAAAACGAAACTTCATGTCCATTTGTCTAATTTTTTCCAAAAATTTGCCATTCTCACTAATTACTTCTATTTCAAGTATAGAACATAGTTAATGGAATTAAAAGGTTAGTGTTAAGATTTAGCATGTATATATGCAGAACATGAGATCAAATTTCCTTAACAATCAACTACCAAATTAAGAAAAACTTCAAATCTCTAAGCTTGGTTATATCACAAATCAAATTATTAACAAAATCCTATGGTGGGTTGTCCATCAACCAAGGAGAATCTCTCCATCCCAATTAAAGAAGAGTTCAATGGTAGGTTAGTTGGCATGTTTATATTTCTCTAAAAGGACCTTTTGAAGCATTAACTATGCCCTAGTTGGAGATAAATTAAGACATAGTTAGCTTCTTCTGCAACAGCTGATGCATCTTAGCTAGTTACCACGTAGACATATGTAGAATATCCTTTTCTATTTTATACTACTTTTTTCACTTCAAGGTGGAAAAATGCAGTGTCTGAAACTAATCCATTGCATCAAGAACATGAGGAGGGCCTACACAATAATATTGTGATATATAATGGAGTTATGTGTCAATTATCTAGTCGGTATCTATTTGAAATCTCTTGTTCATGATCCATTTAAACACATGTGTCTCACCGCTTTGTTACTTTCCCAAACTATAAACATAAAAATAAAACCCAAACAAACCCTAAGCTTCTCAACTAAATTATACTCGTCATTATAGATAATTCCACAGTTAGGGGTAGGATTAAGTTCAGAACCGTAATAAATGGCAGTCGAGGATTCCTTAGCAGATAGCTGCAGCAGCAGAGCTGCAGATTCATCGTCATCTCCGTCTCATAACAACCGTAAAAACAACAATCATTATAGACTCAAAGTTGATGTTGCCACTGAGGTTGTAAGGCGATTGAGGGATTTGAGATGTCCTGAATCTATGGCTGCTGATTTTGATGATGATCTCTTGGCACATTTTGATCGTTTGCCTGCTAGGTACGATCATTTCTGTCAATTCTGTTGAGATTTTATGAGTTCCATTTGAGATCGTCTGAATTATATTAAGATTCATTATAGTCAATATGCTTGCTACTTGCATGCTATAATACCAGCAATTAAAAGGTATCGGAATTTGTGTTGTAATGGAACTTTGAACTTCTAATTTATTGGCAAATTTATGTTTTATGAATTCTTCCACATGTTATTTAAACCATTTTTTTGAAGTTTGAAGACGATGTGTTCAAAAAATTTAAAGTCCATCAGGAATTTATTTTTAACCTTTTCAGGTAATTCTAAAAAAAAAAGGAAAAAAAATCATTTTTTTTTTTTGACTGATAAATGAATTACTGGCATCTTATTATTTTTCAACCATTGAAGATTTTTTTTATATTTATTTGTTCTGGGAAGGTATGCAATGGATGTGAATGTGGAGAGAGCTGAAGATGTTTTGACCCATAAAAAAATGTTAGAATTGGCAAAAGATCCTACGAATGGACCTGCTCTTGCAGTTCGTTTGGTTCAGGTTAATATGTTATATCATTGTGGATTTGTTTACGCATAACAGAAATATGTTATTGGGTGTTCTTACCATAGAATTGATGATATTTCTTATCATGATCCACACAATTTTGTTTTCCATACTTAAATAGTAAGATGCTCACTCGTGTAATGTAACATAAGATGCTAATTTCTAGTGCAATAGGAATAATAATAGTAATAAAAAAATCATATAGCATTTGCTTTTGTGGTTATGGTATCTTAAATTTGTAAAAGATGTTGGAAACATAATTGGTTATATTAGTTTGTGATGCCCATTATCTTAGATTTGTAAAAGATGTCTGAGAAGCAACTTATATTTTGTATTACATCTTGTGAACTGCGAGAATCATACATGAACTCCAAATTCTAACATGGCTTAATGGGTTTACATAAGTCAATGAAATTTGTGTGCTTACAGTAACCTTTACCCTTGCCTGTCTAACTAAAGATATATGCCCAAATACGGGGGACTGGCATACCAAAAAAGTGTATATTACTCATGTAAGGCGCAGTCACCTGCTTTATATGTAATGTCTTGATTAATTTTGTTGCATTAATCATACAACCTTGTTCCAGTTTGAAGATAAATATAATTATGTGTTTTTTGCAATGGGAAAGGGGCACTTGAAAGGGGTATTCTGAACGGGGTAGGAACATGGAAAGTTCAGGGAAATGAGAATGCCTTTTTTTAACTGCGAAACGGAACAATTATTCGTTTGTATTGTATTTTTAGTTACTTTAGATTGTTTTAATTATTATTGAGTAAAATTTATTAACTGATTTTAAATTATAAATTGATATGAAATATGCAAAATCAAGAAAACAAATACGTTAGACAAGAAATTGGTACATCGGGTTTTAAAATATACAACGTACATAATAGAAACACGCAACATAAAATACAAATTCTATGAATTAAGGGCAGCTTTGATGATGAATTATTGCTGGTATTGAATATTGTTTCTCATATGTTTTATCTTATACGTAAACCAACTTCGTTTAGTTTCACCATCCAAAACAGTGCACAATTATTATTTTCCTTTTTCATTAAAATTGTCAATGCTTCATCAGTCTCAATTTGTTCAATCGTCTTCACCCAATTAGCAAAAGCAATATATGACGGAGACGATCCGCTATAATTTACAATGTTTGTACTGGTCATTGGATCTAAGTTTGCAGTTGTGATTGGAATTTCCATTTCAAAACGATATTTTGACGCTTGTACACCATATCAATAAGATTACTTACTTTCTTGGGTTTGGTTTTTGATGTCTTCTGCCTCTACCACCGTGCATTTTGAATCTTTGATACCATAAGATGAACCAAGATACCCTGAATCTAGGAGATGCAGTAGGAAAAAAATGGGTAGGTTGTACCTAAACACATCTGAGATTATTGTGGTGGATAGTTCGGGAATGTAGAGAAATTGCTGCGAGTTTTCATTTGGCATAGGAGTGTACGATAGTGCAGCGAATCTAACAGCATGTGAACCATGAAATATAGTTTGAAATAATCTTGCCTTCTCTATTGGCCATCTCCCATCTTAAGTGTTAAATTCCTTGCCACGACCAACCCACCATTCCTCCATATCGAAGACGGTTTCCTTTACAGGTTCATATTCGACTCCAGTTTTATTGCACAAACTTCACCACACCACCTGCTCTTTTCTTCGTGCTTTGTATTTGCGTTGAACATGCTTGTCAGTCAATTCCGCTTCAACAATTTACAAGACATTCCTTTAAGGCGTTATTGAGTGATATTGTAATTTTTAATGCCCTTTTTCTTGTTATTTCTGGCGGTGGTGTATGCATCGATAGTGCATGGTAGAAAGTGTGAAGTGATAATAAAAACCAGATTTTTGAACCTTTTTTCGTTCTTGTGACGTTTTAGAAAAGATGAAGGAAATAAGATTCGTGTGGAAGAGGTTTTGAAGTGGTTATGGTTTTATTGAGGTAATGAGAAAATAGCTATTTTGTCTCCAGCAATGGTTCGATTTTCTCATTGAAAGTGTCAATAAGCAACGGTCCATTTTACCGCGCTTCAGTAATGGGTTAAATGTGGCCTTTTCCTGTTCAGTATTTCCGACACGAAAAATTGAACTGACCACCAAAGGTCTGCGAATGCACCCTATGTTCACTTTGAAGAAGTCCATGGTTTATTGGCAAAACTGGCAATTATACACGTCTTTTTTCCTTGTAGAAGTCCTTTTATTCTTTGACCAATGTAACTTAGATGTGTACTGCATACTTGGATGTCTACTGCATACATCAGCAGTAAAGAATAATCAAATTGTTCCTTTTTTTTTTGGGTCTTCTGCAGTCAGAGTAACATGATATGCATGAACGATGGCTTGTCTGAAATGAATTTGATCTTTTACTCACATGTATAACACAGTGGCTTGAATACCAACATGGATAATGTGTACAAACAAATAATTTTTGATCCCTATGATATAAATTCAGACTTAAAGTATCCTTAATTTTTTAATAACATGTTAAGTGTACTTAGCTGGCTTTATTTAAGCACCTTTCATCTTATATTCTCATAGTTATTACACATGAGTTGCTACAGTCATCATCAAGGTGAGCATATTTATTTTAGGTTCCTCCACTGTATGAAGCAAATCGTGATGATTCTATTAACCATTCACAAGGTGAAGAAGATGCCAATTGTTCGTCAAACTATCTTAGCAGGAGAAGGTATTTTTCATTTTCATCTTTAGTCTTGCACGATGCACTTTTTGTTTGAAGTAAAAACCTTTTTACTAAAGTCCTGTTACTATTTTTGTTGGTGTATTGACGTTTATATTTACAGTTTTGTGCCTACATATACATTTATATTATGTATATATATTTTATTATATATATATATATATGTTTCAGCATTCACCCTCCACCTGCATTTGGCTCTTCTCCAAATCTTGAGTCTCTTGCCATTGAAGCTGGTAAACAACATTTTCAAGATGGGGACAGTGCTGCAGATGCTATTCAAAGGTTAACATCTCATTATCTTAGTAAAACTATATTTTTGTTTATCAACTTACTTATTGTCTTAGGCGGAGGTAAAAAAGTAAGTTACAATTGAATCTCTTTGCCCAAATGAAATCGTTATGTTTCGGTCATCTTTTATATTTTCCAATGTTTTAAAACGCAAAAGGCGTACGAGAGGCGTTTTCGGGTCCGTGAGGCGAGCCGTAAGCCTTGAAGCGTTGAGGCGTAAGTCTTTCGAGTAGAGAAAAAGTGCAATACATATACTTATTTTTTAACTACTTTCATGTAACATTCCGTTTGTTCATTTTAAATTAACCTAGCCAACAATAGAAATTAGGAACCAACTAAACAAGGGCTTTTCGGGTAAGCTTGCATTAATTCAAAATGTTTGTCTACACATATTATACAATCTTTTTTATTTCCATTAAATAATTAAAGTTTAATGACATTTATCTGTGTTAGTATCTGCAACTAAAGATAAACAGGTTTTTTAATCATATGTCTCAACTGCTTGAGGCGTGCGAATCGTAAGCTTTATGCGCTTTGTATGCCTCAAAATTTTGAGGCGTAAGCTTTAGAGGTAAAAAACCTTTTGGAATAAGCCTCAAGGCGTTTTACCTCTTATTTCTTCGAGGCGAGCCTTGAGGCGTGTATCGAGGCGGGTTTTTTAAAACAATGATATTTTCACCTTTTGGTTTCAGGCATATACCATTAACTTATATTTCCTGCCAAATTCATACTACCTACCTGAATTATTCCTTTCACCAATAAGGAAAGAATATTTTCATAATTTATGAGCACTGCAGTACAATTTTGTTCTCGTCTGTCAGTTGAACATTTACTTAATACATATTGTTTGATCCTGGAATATATTTAACTGCTTAAGTCTAATCAAGTGTCTTTTTTGCAATCTCCCAAAAATCCATGTTATGACATTTTTTTTGGAGTACTTTTATCTGATGGTTCTCTTCTTTACTGTCCAATCATTATAATGTTATTGAAGAAACCATTATCAACAGCCTTCTTCATATAGTTTATTTTTTCAAATTGAGTATTTAGATAGTAGTTTATAGTTGCAATGCAAGTCTTAGGTAGTACATATCATGCTCCAAGACAACATATGACCAGCGGTTCAGAGTTACTTTTAAAACGACCTTTGAAGTTTCCACCATCAAATCCACGACTCAAGATTTCGGTTGTCAGTCAAAATTTGGTTATTTGAGATTATTGAAGAGGAGTTAGTCTAACGTTGCTTAAGATAGTTTGGACATCTTCGACGAAGACCTTGCGATGCACCTGTGCATGTTGGAATTATAGGCCGTACTGAATGCTCAAAGAAAGATGGAGGTCGACTAAAGATGACATGGGAGGAAATAGTAAAAAGAGATATGAGGAATTGGAATATATCTGAAGAGCTGGTGTCGAATAGGAACGCATGGAAGTTAGCAATCCATGTACTAGAACCTTGAATTTTCGGTTAATTTAAGGAGATTGTTATTAGTTTTAGATGATATGACGACATCTATAGTGTTGGTCTTTGATATCTATTACTACTAGTACTACTACTACTATTATTGTCATCATGGTCATTTATTTAGTATTATTGCTATTATTATTTCTTTAATTACTTTAAATTTTATTTTATCTTGATTTATGCTTTTACCTTTAAATTTCTTTATCATTATTACATTTATATTTATTTCGTCTTTTGGTATTGGATTCCATCCCTAACCAACCCAACTTGTTTGAGATTAATGGCTTGGTTGTTGTTGTTATGGGATCATTGAAATTCTAGTAAATACATTAGTAAGTAATGCATACTCTGTTTTTGTGAATAATAAGATATCTATTATACTTAAAAAAGTTATTTATGTTTTTAACCGTTATCGCACATTGGTTTCGCTGAGCTAGGTTTTAATTGACAAATATGCCATGTTTTTTTTCCTAAAATTGTTTGATCCTTTGTGTATTTCTTTGTATAAACAATTTTTTTTTAATACTCTTTTATATGTTTCGATTTTCTTTAAGTTTTAGTTGCAAACCTTTTTTATTTATCTATATTTAGCACATGAAAACCAGAACCAAAATTTAAACTGGATATCATCCCGTTGTTGTTGGAACTGGAATGGGGTCGAAATTTCAATGTTCCACCCAGAAATTTAATTATTGATCGAATCACAATGATATAATTGTTGTGTTAGAGACTGCAGTTCTTTTGTAAACCATTCAATTATTGTCATTTTAAACAACCTTTTCAACTAACTGCAAACGTAGACCAACGTTTTCCATGATTGTCCTGATCGAGCTTATGGTCAGTTTTTTGGATTGGTCATAAATCACATCTCCTAAATTTATGTTTCTTTGTTGAACTAGAAGAAATTACACTTCTTATAGTTTTAAAGTCTTGAAATCAGATAATATTTAGATGCATGTATTACGGTACTTTTTCAAGCAAAAATCACAAAACTCAACCAATCGGGACACTTTGATAACATTTATATTGTTGATGAAAGTTACAAGAGACAAATATACATTACCATGATCAACACTGGGTTCAGTTTTAGAGTTTAGCAAAAACACGTATTAAGTGTCAAAAATTGGCGACGAATAAGATATTCAGTTTCAATGAAAAATACATATAAAGAGTTAATTTATTACAGAAAGAAATGTGCTTGCAACAATGTTATCTTAATGGAAAGAGTGTAACATACCCATCGAAATAGGAAAGATTGTGTAAAACTCTACCTTACCACATTGCTAAGTGGAAGTGTGCACTTTTGTTTTTTCGAATTGCCTTTGTGGCACTAAAAAGGAGTGACAACTATCCATTAACGGTGTTAAAATAGTCGGTAGAGAGTGGGTGTCTTAATTGATCATGCACAAAAACATGGCTTGCTTGCTGATTATGAAGTAGTACTCTTCTTGTATGCGCGTAGTGTTTGTTAACTTCTGATAACCTATGAGTATGCTAGTTCGTTAGCTTGTATGTGCACCTCATCCATTCTTCTATGTAGTCACATTATTTTTTAGAAATATTATGCATGAATTTTTAAAGTTTAATTTGAGATCAAGGAACAACCATTTGGTAAGGCCAGTATAAATAAGTCATCTATGGATGCAATCTATGTTTTTACTCATTCACTCGGAGAGAAAAATATTCAAAGTCCTCCAACTTTTTTATTTAAAAGGCAATGTTTAAAATTTTAATCGTGTTATCATATGCACTTTCAACAGATCTTATTGTGATTTCATATATTTCAAACAATATTTTCGCTACATTCCTTATAAAACAATGCCAAACCTTGGTTTTTTAAATTAAGATTCAGTTGGCCTACCTGGAGTTTTTTGACTTCTATGACCAACAGTCTTAATAATGTGGATCTTTCAAATTCTACAAGCACATAACTTTTTATTCTTAATATGTGAACTTGCTCTGTATATTACTATTGTACATGGGCATCTTCTAATGTTTCCAAAGTTCTTTGAGACTATCACAAGTCAGCTGTATAGTAAAAAAAAAAAAAAAAAAAAAAAAAAAAAAAAAAAACACTAAGTGCTGCCACTGTATCTGTGTTTGTCTTGTTCTCTTCAGTGCTTCTTTAGAGAATCCATGACAAAGAAATCTTACTTAGTTTTATGCAACACTTCATGCTCATTTATGCTTCGGCTACTGTTGCTGGAAAAAATATTATAAGCAAGTACTTTTTTGCATTGATACTATTATTGTCAGAAGAGCAATATGCAGTCCGTAGAGAAGTCTCTCTCTCCCTCTCTATAAATTTATATATACATATACATAACATATATGGCTGTGTTATTTTATAATATTTTATTACATGTGTATTGCTATTAATCATCACAACACCCGCAAATGGTGTTAATATTTAGTTTTCTTGTTTCTTTTTTCCTGCACTTGGTTTGTTCAAACCACCAACTATTGACTTATGAATGAACATAATATGTTTCAGACCCATGCACGAAATCACAATTTCAACTGAAGATAAACCCAAGCTTCTCAGTCAGGTAACGAAAATTCTGAAATATATTTTATGGCAAAGGTGGCACTTTGACACTTGTAAATGTGCTGAAGGTCATGTACTATGTTTTTAGCTAACCTCCTTGCTTGCTGAGACGGGCCTTAATATCCAAGAAGCACTTGTATTTTCGACAACTGATGGATATTCACTTGATGTCTTTGTTGTTGACGGATGGCCATATGAGGTTAGTTGGTATTACATGTGTGTTTATATCCCAAAAGCATTGACACTTTTACATACTCAACTGTTATTTGTAACCTACATAAAGGAAATTTTCTTGCAAACATGCATGTAAAATTGTTGAAATACGAATCCTTTTGAATCTACAATTTACAATTTAAATCCAGATAAGATTTGAAGTTTATCCTTTACATCCCATTTTGAGAATATTTACAATGATATCTGTATGCATATGCGCACACATTTCATAAAACTGATGTAATCTCACAGTTTTCAGCTGACGAAATGTTAAAAAATTCTGCTGTCTTTATGGTTAAATTTGATGACATGTCTTTGGAATTTTTTTTCTTTTTCATTTGCTATGGATATGATTTGATTACAAATGGAAATATCACCTATATGGATGGTGGATACACTTTTGATTGTTGGATGATATCTGATGTGGAAATTTTAAGCAAATATGTCAACTAACTTTGTAGATAACCGGCAATGTATTGATTTTTCCTTGTTTCCCTTTTTAGTTATAACTTGTAGATTGGCGTGCCTTCTACCCTACTGTTTGCATACACAATTATTGAAGTTATTTTCACCCATATGTGGTTATTGTCAAATCTTCTATCTTCATTTTATTTTCATGCACTTCATTGTTATCATCATCATTTAAATAATGAGAATTTCGACGATAATATTTCGTTAATTTTAGTTGCCACTTTGTGGTGTTTAGAACTTTAATCTCATGTTACATCTGTTTCAAGTCAGTATATTTAAACTTCGTCGTATATTATTTCAGCAAACGAAGGTAAAATTCTTCAAAATTTTGGGAGATGATGAGTAAAATTATATTCTCAGATATTCTACATCCGATTTCCACTGTGTTTATGTGTTCTTCAAATTCAGAATATATGCGCAAAATTCTTAAGGTACAGACTCCTTGAATTTCTACAAATTGTCACCCTAAACGTAAATGGTGAAAATGGAATAAAGTTTTTTCAACGGCTCTTCCTCTCATTTTGCTTAAACTATCTTAACCTAATTTTTTGCAAATGTGAGTTGAAGTGTACATTTTGTTAGTTTGCTTGTTATAATAGCAAGAGTTTATTGCAATTCAACAATTTCAGGAGCATGGTTTATTTGGAGTGTTTCACAAATTTTTTGAGAGAACTTGAAAGCACATCTTTGACTTCCAAAATCAATTTCCTCATATTTGCTACAGTTCTATAGGTTTTTGGTTTACAACTTTAACCTCATGCTACATCCGTTTCAGGTAAAATATTTAAACCTCACATATTATTTTAGTACGGAAAGATAAAGTTCTTCCAATTTTCTGGATATGAAGAACAAAATATAATTTCAGAATTTCTACTTTTGATTTCCAACTTGTTTCTGTGGGATATCTTTACAAAAGTAAAAATGTCCAAAATTTATAAAGTACAGGCTTCTCCATTTTCTCAAAAGTGCCACCTTTAACATTAACGGAAAAGAGGGAACAAACTACAAAGTGTTTTCAACAGTTTCTTCTCTTATTTCGCTTAACCTATCTCAATGTGGTAATTACAGATGTAATTTGAACTCTACATGTTATTTGTTACCTTGCTGGTTACAAACTGGTAATGAGAGCTTATTGTATCGATTGTTTCAAGAATATAATCTATTTGTTGGAGTTGTTGACATTTTTTTGTGAGAAAACTTGATAGCACCTCTGTGAAACCTAAAATGGAATCTCTTGTATTTTACAAACAACATTTCTTGGTTTTGTCACAATTTTCGCTAACTACAATTTTTTTCCTTGGTCCTTGCTGAAGGATATCAAAGGCACTGCCTTCTTTTCTGCATCTTTCATGTATTTGTTATATGCACGACGGTTATGCTGAACTATTATTATTTACTATATTTTAGGAAACTGAGCAACTAAAGATGGTATTGCTCAAGGAACTGATGAAAACCGAGGTGATGTAATTTCGACTCTTGGTTGATTTGTGTGCTTTCTAAGTTTGTACTCCTGTAAAATAGATTACCATATTTATCTGAAGTTTCTTGTTAAAATACATTGATATGCTTTAAATTAGTACTTGCAAGGTAGCAACAACTCAAATTTGTGGCCTCCTTTGGAGTCTGTAACCATATATATATATATATATATATATATATATATATATATATATATGTGTGTGTGTGTGTGTGTGTGTGTGTGTGTGTGTTACGACCTCAGATATTGAATTCCTCTTCATATAATATATTGTCCCTCTAATAAAGAGAGATGTGGTCATATTCCATTTAATTTTACCATCTACTATTAGTCTATTATGTAATAAATGGTTTTATTCCATACTAAAAAGTAAAAACAGATAGTTCTTTTTCCAAATTATTTCACTCCTTAGTATTTGTCCTTAAATAGTGAAATTTTCAATCACAAATAATTTTCTTGTTAGTTAGGCACTTATGCAGCTATGCTACACAAAATTGCAACAAATAAACCCAATGTGAAACTGTGCGTTGGAGCAGCAACAACAACAACAAAGCCATATATCCCAAACAAGTTGGGATTGGCTAGATATGGAACACAAAATTAAAATAAAATAAAATTAATAATGATGATAATAATATATATATATATATATATAAGGGATTTAAAATAACCAAACAAATAAAAAGTCGTCCGATAAAGGATTTTTTGAAAATAATAATAATAATAAGTAAAAAGGTTCAATAAAAGCGAAATAAAATCTAAAAGAGTAATAAAAAGTAAAAAGGTTCAGTAAACGTGAAATAACGTCTAAAAAAAATATAAGGTTCTGGTACATGGATTGCCAATTTCCATGCACTCCTATTAACTACCAGCTCTTTCGATAAACTCCAGTTACTTAAATCTCTCTTTATTATCTCTTCCCATGTCATTTTAGGTCGACCTCTACCTCTCTTTGGGCCTTCGGCGCGGCCTAGAATTCCAACGCGTACAGGTGCTTCGTATGGTCTACGTTGGATATGTCCAAACCATCTCAAGCGGTATTGGACTAACTTCTCTTCAATAGGTGCAACTCCAAGTTTTTCGCGAATATCCTCATTTCTAATCCGATCTTGTCTGGTATGCCCACAGCTCCAACGTAGCATCCGCATCTCTGCTACGCTTATCTTCTGGATGTGTTGCCTCTTAGTAGGCCAACATTCTGCACCATATAACATTGCAGGCCTGATTGCTGTCCTATAGAACTTTCCTTTAAGCTTCCGAGGAATCTTCTGATCACAGAGAATGCCAGATGTTAGTCGCCATTTCACCCATCCTGCTTGAATTCTAAAACTAACATCCTTATCAATCTCTCCATCAAGCTGCAACATAGATCCTAAGTATCGAAACGATTCCTTCTTGGGTACTACTCTATCGGCCAGGGTAACATCTCCGTCATCTGACCTGACACTGCTAAACTCACATTTCATATACTCTGTTTTGGTTTTGCTAAGCCTGAAACTCTTTGATTCCAAGGTCTCCCTCCACAATTCCAGTTGTCGATTAACCCCTATTCTACTTTCATCAATCAGCACAACATCATCGGCAAAGAGCATACACCAGGGAATCTCCTTTTGTATATCTTTTGTGATTTCATTCATCACTAATGCAAAAATATAGGGGCTCAAAGCCGAATCTTGATGTAACCCTATGTTAATTGGAAAGTCTCTGGTCTCACCATCGCATGCCCTAACACTAGTCACAACCCCCTCGTACATATCCTTAATAAGGATAATATATTTTGATGGCACTCTCTTTCTTTCTAGCGTCCACCCACATAACCCTGCTCGGCACTCTGTCATAAGCTTTCTCCCAGTCAATAAAAATCATGTGGAGATCTTTCTTCTGCTCCCTGTATCTCTCCATAAGTTGCCTAACCAAGAAAATCGCCTCAGTGGTTGACCTTCCAGGCATAAAACCAAATTGATTCCTAGAGACACTTGTCAACCTCCTCAAACGCTGCTCGCAAAATCTCACAAAGCTTCATTGTACGACTCATAAGCTTAATTCCTCTATAATTTGTGCAACTTTGAATATCTCCTTTATTCTTGAAGATTGGAACTAAAATGTTTCTCCTTCACTCATCTGACATTTTGTTTGATTTGAAAATATTATTGAACAACTTAGTTAGCCATCTTATCCCTGCATCTCCAAAGCATCTCCACACCTCAATAGGAATGTCATCAGGTCCTACCGACTTGCCTGATTTCATACGTTTCGACGCCCCCTTTACCTCAGCTTCTTGAAATCTCCTCACAAAATGTCTATTTGTGCTGTCGGCTAAGTCTTCCAACTCGATCGAAGAGCTATCACTTTCTTCGTTGAAAAGCTTATCAAAACATTCTCTCCACTTATTCTTTATCTCATCGTCCTTCACCAAAAGTCTATCATTCTCATCCTTAATGCATTTAACCTGATTGAAGTCCCTTGTCCTCAGCCTAGCTATTCTGTAAACATCTTTTTCACCCTCCTTTGTACCTAGCCTTTGATACAAATCTTCGTATGCTCGTCCCCTTGCTTCACTCACTGCTTTCTTTGCAGTCTTCTTTGCCACTTTGTTCCTGTGCATGTTCTCTTCGCTTCTATGACGGTACATGCATTTGTAGCATTCATTCTTCTCTTTGATAGCCTTTTGCACCTCGTCATTCCACCACCACGAATCATTGGGTTCTCGCTTGCTTTCTCTTGTTATCCCAAATACCTCGGTGGCGATTCTCCGAATGCAAGTTGCCATCACATTCCACATGACATTTGCTTCTCCTTCCACATTCCAAGCCCCTTCTCCCATCTTTATCTTTAAACACCCGTGAAGCATCTCCTTTGAGTTTCCACCATTTCGTCCTGCTAATCTTCGCTCTCTTATCCTTCACCACCCGAAGACAAAACACGCATACCAAGAGCTGGTGTTGTGAGACGACACATTCTCCAGGTATGACCTTGCAATCAACACAATCTCGTTTACTATCTCTCCTAGTTAGGACAAAGTCAATCTGGCTAGCCTGTTGGCCACTACTGAAGGTGATCAGATGTGATTGCCTCTTTCTAAAGAAGGTATTAGCAATCATAAGATCAAAAGAGAGAGCGAAATTCAAAATATCTTCACCCTCTTGGTTCCTACTGCCAAATCCAAAACCACCATGCACTCGCTCAAAACCCCCGCTAGATGAGTCAACATGGCCATTGAAGTCTCCTCCTATAAAAAGCTTCTCGCTGCTATGCACATTCCTAACCATGACATCCAAGTCTTCCCAGAACTTCCTTTTGGCTTCTTCACTTAGACCTACCTGTGGGGCATATGCGCTAATGACATTCAAAACTGTCTCGCCAACTACTAGCTTAACTAGGATGATCATATCCCCTCGTCTTCTGACGTCAACCACATTGTTCTGAAGGTTCTTGTCAATCAATATGCCTACCCTGTTCTTGTTACGTACTTCTCCCGTGTACCACAATTTGAAGCCAGTGTTCTCCACCTCCTTCGCCTTCTGACCCACCCATTTAGTCTTTTGAACGCACAAGATATTAACCCGTCTCCTAATCATAGTATCCACAATCTCTCTTAATTTTCCTGTTAAGGACCCTACATTCCAACTACCTAACTGAACCCTACTATTGTCGACTAGCTTCCTTGCCCCTCGCATCCGCCGAGAAAAATGCGAGGACCCTTGCTCATTTATCACTACACCGGGCGTCGGTGTAGCGCGCCACTAAGAGAATGACGGTCCAGCCCTTGCATATTTAACACCATATCCGAGCCTCGATATAGCGCGTCGCTAAGAGGGTTACGCCCCAACGATATATCATAAGGTTCCATATCCATAAGATGCACATATGCTTTAAATTTGGTTTAAAATTCGCTTTGGATTGAAATTCTGGATTCAAATTTTATTGTACACACAATTATCAGATGCACATATGCTTTTATAACTTTCTCTATACTCTATTCTTTTAAAGAAAGATATGTAAATTTAATTTTCTTTCATAGTTGTCAAGACAAAATCCCCACGCCCTTGCCTAGCACTTTTTCGTGCCTAGGGCTTTTTTGGGTGCCTTGAATGGCGTTTTTTGTCTTTTCAAGCAAAAAAAACCACAATCAGAAAATGCTCTAAAACTCATTTTTTGGCAAATGTTGGGTGGTGGCAAAGATGGAGTAGTGGCAATCGAGCGAAGTAGGGCTTTTTTTGGGTTCGAGAGTTCAAAAACTAGTTTCTTCTTAACAAAATATGGCTTCAACAAATCGATAGTCAAACGAGCCATTTTTTCTCCTGTTGGATTTCAGGTGTCTGTTGGATTAAATGCTAAAATTTCCAAGTTCTCATATATTGCATAAAGCATGCCTTTTTACCGCTTCACAAGTAGAGCACCTTGGCATCTTTGCGACTTTTTTTGCACCTCACAACATGGAGGTGATTTCGAAGGTTAAAAAAATGCTCTAGGTTAGCGCCTTGGCGAGGGGTTTGATAACATAGTTCTATTTTGTTCTAGTTCTTTCCAAAATTATTTTCGACCCTTTATTTATTCAAGCACCCCGAATGTAATGTTAAGCCAAATCCATGTTTATGACATTATATTTTCAAATTTGAAGTATAGGTCTTGATGCTAGGCACACATTTGTGATTCGTTTGCCTCATTTGAACCTGGCCTGGCTTGTTAAATAACTTTGTTCAAATTTAGTATATTTATGGAGACTGTTATAACTTATAAGTCTTAGATTATAGGTTTAGCGAATAGGGACATAAAACGTAGTCTTGCTCTTGAGCTTCGATATTTATTATTATTATTATCATTACATCATCACATTGGTTTTTTATTTATTCATTATTACCACTATTGTTATTTTATTGTTTTATTTTATCTTTATTTATGTTTTCACCTTTAAATCTCTTGTTGTTATTATTACCTTTAAATTGACTTTGTCATTTGGTTTTGGGTTCCATGTCTAGTTGACCCCAACTTGATTGATATTAATGACTTAGTTGTTCTTATCCAGTTTAGTATGTTTGAGTTTGTTAACAGTTTCGTTCTTACATCCAATTTTCACAATTTGATTTATAGTTTATTTTGAATATTGTAGAAGTTCAATATGAAAGTATAATGGGGGTAAAACATAAGACTGTCAATCGATACTCGAAAAAAGTAAAAATATATCAACATTCATATTCGAAAAGTGGATGGTTGTTTAATATTCGGAAAATCAGTTAAATGTCCAATATTTGGAAAAGCTGATCTGGATACAGATATTATGACATCCGCATTCGAAAATTATTCATTCGGGTTTTTAAGGTTATAACTTGTGTGAATTTTAGTACGATGAAAGACATGCATTTATTGTTTTATTTAGAAAGTATTTAACACACACACATATATATATATATATATATATATATATATATATATATATATATATATGAAATTAATGCATTTTTAGAAGGGATTTATTATCATCATATTTGTTGATTTTGCAGATTATTATAATCAATGAGATTGAAAAATAATTATGTTAGAGCCAAAAATTTGTATTTATATTTTTGGATTTATTGATTGTTAATGGATATAATAAGTATCCAAAATCCGTGCAAATCTGCAGATGCGAATATTCGAAATTTGAAAATGATTTTGGATGCGGATGTGGACATGATACTATCTGTATCCAAAAATATCCATGGGTGGAATCAGTGGAACAATATAGTCAGTAAAAATTATGATTTTTGATGGAGGATGAAAAATAAGATATGGAAGTAGTAATGGATTTTGTTTGTAGTCGTCTTGATACGTAATGTTAATATATGTTAATTATTTCGATACCTCGCATTATTAGTGGATAATGAAAGTCATATGAGGGACAATTTGCTTTCAATGTGTAATCATGTTTTGAGATCTATTTCATCTATTGAAAGATTCAGGTGTTTGGGTGCTTAGTTTAATGAGATTTTAGAAACAATCTAATTTGTATTGAGAGAGACTTTGTACAATTTGCACCTCAGACTCTGCTCAAACGATAAGTAGCTTTATGCACTTAGTAAAGAATGATATTGAATTTATTTACCTATGTAAATAGGCATGGGTTAACATTATATTTTAGTTTTGGTTTGTTCCCCTCAAGATCAATAGGCGTAGCTAACCACCAAGTCAATGGTGTTGGATTGTCAACACCTAGTATAGATTACAATATTGTTTTACATTTTAACATCCAAGCTTTAACGTATCCATTCGACATGTTCTCCACATTTAACTAAATAAGCATGTTGGGTTAAACAATTAATGCTTTAAGAAGTAGTCACATTTGATTTTGAATTAAATGCGTAAATGATATATCTTTGCCATGAAGTAAGAAAAAACATTTAACACAATAGTACATGTAGATTATAGATGTCATTAGTTGAAGCGATAGGCACAACTTAATTCCCTTTAGGGATTTACTGGTCCTCTAGGTTCTCCTATAGTTTATTAAAAAAACATTTAATAGTTGAGATACTTGAAATTTTGAAACTTCGTCAAAAAGTTATACATCATATGCTTCAAGATTTCAAATCTTGTATTTTGATGTCGTCTCGACTCAATATTTTCGCATGTCTTGTATCGGGTGAGATCTCAAATGAGACAAATGTATTTCTATTCTAGTGCACATTTTGAATTTTATCTCTAGAAAATCTCAAAAGTAATTTATTAATTAAAAATGATTTTATTAGATGATTGTTTTTTGAAATAATAAAATAAACATGCACATAATTGATTTGCATTGAAACTTGGTAAAATAGTTGATGCTTTACAGGTAGTATCAAACATAAATAAGGGAGAAAGTCATCGCTTGATTAATTTTATGGTAACTAAAGATTTATTTATTTATTGAAGCGTGATAAAAGATAAAGATGCCAAATCATGTGTTGTGATCGAGGTTTCAAATCTTCAATTTCGATCATGTTCCATATGGGGATTTTCATAAGGTACCTCGTATTAGATGAGATGAGTATATTTTGCATGTAGATTTTGGATTGACAACTCGGAAACATCTCGAGAACTTGTATGTTTAAAGTTGATGTTTTAGAGTTTCTTTAACAACTATTATTTACAAAATAGAAATAAATATAAAACACTTGATTTGCGAAATTGAGTTGAAATGAATGGTTTGAGGAAAAGTATAAGCTTGATTAACTTTTTTTTTTTTTTTTTTTTTTGGCATAGCCGACCGGTTTTTATAGTGTTCCGTAACACTCTTTTATTATCACTAATAATAAAATTACAATATGGTACATGTGACTGTAGTTAGCAGTCAGCTAATTCGGTTTTTAAGGTGGACCGTCCACCGTCAACGGAGTTTATAGTGTTCCGTCCACTCCACCTAACAGGCTTACAACACTTGAGCTAGCTAAATTACTAGACTATAATACATTCGTCTCCACGCAGGGAGCGATACAAAATTTCATCTCCACACAGGGAGTATATGACATATGCAAAACATGAAAATAACATTGAAAATATGACCACATGTAATACATCCTCGTGCCATACAGTGCCTACATCATCTGCAACTGAACGCAAGCAAGGCACAGCATCCCATATTCCGATTTCCATGATCAACCATCTCCAGAGACAAAACGCTTTACAACTTTGGGAGACAGGAAGTAACATTGAGGAGCTTAACATAGTTGCACAGCAGCTAGACATGGCATAAGTCCGTCACATCCAGTTCGTGAAAGGAAGGAGAAGAAAAGAGTCCACCATCCAAAAAGCAAATTTTGAGCCGAAGCTTCCCTTGAATGCCGAAGGAGGAGAGGAGAGAAAGCTGAAACCAGATCACCACATCACGAAGACCAGACAATGACCGAACCCAAAGTTAACAAGCAAGATACCATGGCCAAAATAGGAGGCCAACACAAACTTGTATACCCCAAAGCTGCAAATAAATTTACACAGCACCAATACGCAACACGAGCACAAAGAAACACGCAACAAAGTTTCGACCAGACAGTCGAACCACAACAAAATAATCACAAACAAGTTTGCGACAGTATACAATAGCAAGCCACCACCAGCAACGAAAATCGTTCTAATTCCAAGATCATAACTCAAAAGAGCTGACCTTGGAACCGCCTTTCGGGAGTACCTTACATTGATGACCGACGACGAAATGCCTGCAGTTGCTATGAGCCCAAGAGCATCATCGTAGCATATATCTTAGCTGCTGCAGAAAGGGGCTGTGGGTCTTGAGGAGAGGCAGTTTGGAGTATACAAGGTTGAGAAGAACGAACGATACCCAGAAAAGTTTCAGATCTGAAAAGTAAATTTCAGATCTGAAAAAGGAATAAAGGGGTAACGTTCGCTCGCACGCTAGGTTTTGAGAACATGGAAGAAAGCTAGGTAGATAGCGTGGTTGCGGAAAGGAAGAGGAGATGAGTGAAGTGTAGATGAAGGAGAAAAAGTGAGTGAAAAAGAGGCGGCTGTAGAAAGGGGAAAACCTAGTCCCCATGGCCAACAAAAGCAAGCGTGCTTTTTTTGTCCAATTTTTCCTAAGCTTGATTAACTTGATTGATGCCTAATGACTTAGTAATGTTTTCCTATTTGAACATAAGAAAGAAGTTGTATTTTGCTGTAAATTCATTGAGATAAATAATTTATAAAAAATGTGTTCAAATGTTAGCAAATAGAAATCTGACCAAGTAATTTCTTTTGAACCTTAAAGAAAAACCAAAAAAGTTATGTAAAAAAAGAAAACATATAATTTTATTTGCGATCTCGAATTGAGACGTTGATCCATGTTTCGGATGAAAATTTGAATATCTTGGACACCATGAATGTCAAACAAGGAATGAGATTTGAAGTTTCATGGTTGGGACTTATTCGAAGGAAAAAATGATTGGTGAAATTATCGATTCTATCAAGTAATGATAGTAAAGTATAAGAAATCTTAGCTCTTATATCGATTTCAAGATTTTACTCAAATCTCCTTAATTCTCTTTAGTTATTTATTGGTATTTTATTATAAGGACCCAATACTGTCTATGATTTTTGCAATTATTTATTGTTAACTATATGTTATTACTTATTATACATTAAAAACCTACACTTCCTTATTTCTACTATTAATTTCATAGTTCTTTGTTTTTACGTATGATTTAAATTTAAGTCCGTATATTTAAATTAATTAAATGGTATAAGTGTAAATAGTTTAAACTAATTTGATTATCCATTATTTATTGATTTATCTAATAAATCATTAAGCTAACAAACAACGATAACTTCAACGTATAATTATTTCAATAAATTATCAGTTTAATAATAGAAAGGTTTACAAATCATAGTTATCTCAATAATTCTAGAAATTTCACCTCCTTAATTCTCTTTGATTTAAATTTATGTAGCTTAACATTTTACAGTTATCCAAATGTTGCATTTATTCTCGTCATGATTTTGTATTTATATACCTAGGTTTTATCATTTCTATTTTTATTTACAATGTTTTCATCAATATTCTTTTATTATTTTACATATAAATTCATGTATTTATATTAATCAAACGCGGTAAATTTATGTAACTAATATTCATTAATTTGTTCCAAAAATTTACCAAAAAAGGACAGATTCAATTTATGTACAACATCAATATTAACAAAATGGTAAAATATTTTTTTCAATTAAGAATATGAATATATAAATCTCTTAACAACAATTATATGCATAAAGAAATACGAAAGGTCAAATCTGTGATTGATATATCATACATTACGTGTCAAAATTATATTTTAACGATGTTCAAAGAACATTACTATGTTTTTACAACATTAGCATGTGCATTGATTGAGATACACGCTATTTATTATTAGTATCCATAATTTTAGCGAATGAAAACAATTAGTTAATAAACATCCAAAACTCATCGATCATGCGGCCTGTGCTCTTGCACACGTGATACATGAATATTTTTAGTACTATTTTAGAAATGAAAACATTGCTTAAGTACTTACATAGAAAATTGCTCTTTGTTATATCACATATATTTTGTATTAATCAAATATTGTGTCTAATAGTAATATCATATGTTTTAAAATATTAATTAATCTTATTTTAAATTTGGAAACTAATATTTTAAAACATTTTTTGTTGGGAAATTAGAGTGATATATTATTTACATTTACGTGAAATGATAAGTTAATAAAATATTATGTTTATTGTATAATTTTTTTAAAATTTTGGAATATTATTGTAAAACTAGTTTGGTACAAAGTATATCATTTTGAACAGTTAGAATCTAACAAAAATGAAATACAGTGTTATTTATAATTTTAATTAATGGTAGTATATAAATTTAGCAATTTATGATATTTAACGTATAGTTCATCATATTTCAGAAACAATAGTTGAAAGGATTTTATAACAAAATGTAATATTTTGACATCATTGAAATTTGAAAATAATAATGATATTTTTTCTATATTCATCTATGTTTATATAACAAATATAAATCTGTGAAATATTTTACTTAATGTATGTTTTGATTTTGGTTGTTATTGGATAATTAACATGTATTATTATAGATATTTACAATTGAGAAAAAAAAATATACTCTATTCGATTGATATATTACATTAATCATTTTATTTTTATCTAAATATTGATATGCTAAATAATAGTAAAGCGGAATAAAATACAACTTTGCCCTTAGTTCCCTTTTATTAAGTTTTCTTCTTTATTCTCTCTATTGTTTTATCATTAAGCCTATCACGATTTCAGCGAGTGAAATTAAAACTAGTACCATCCCTAGTTTTTTCTATTATATATCAATACACACACACACACACACACACACACACACACACATACACGCACACACATAGGCACACATACGTTTATTACAACTTGATACTCTCATCCAAATCTATTTTTTAAATATAATTTAAAATATGAGTTACTGAAATTTAAAAATATAATGTTGTTTTCTAACTAATTAAAATATTTCATTTGGAATAAAAAATAATTGTAACCACAACTAATTAAACGTATAAATCATTTAAATATGATAGTTAAAATGTAATTAATTGAATTTGAAAAATATTATTTTACAATGAAAATATATGTTATTTCAACACATAAATATATAAAAGTAACAATATGAATGTAATGTTTATTCATTTATATAGTAATTTAATATACATAAATTAAATATTGTACTTAACTTATAATTTATCCTACTTTAAGAACTATCGTTTCATACGTTTATAATCCGAAATAATAATATGTAAAATAATTTTGTAATTTATTTTATGTAGCATAATTCATTGGTAGAAAATTATATACACACACACACACACACTCACACACACTATTAGACAATAGTCAAGTAGAAGAGTTATAGCTTATTCATATTTTTGAGAATGATAAAATCTCTTATTACTCTGCTTTCCTATTTTATATAAAAATACTACTGGTTATGATTTTTATGATTAGTATGTCTCGCCTTAATTCAATCTTATCATTTTAGTTTCACGTATAAGTTTTACCATTGTTTATTTACCTTCAACTATTTCACATTTAAGTTTGTAATATTATTTTCTTCATGAAATGATATTTAGTAACAAAAAAACATATACGCAACAATTAAGATTTTCATTTGTTCTTCTTACTTCTTTTATATTCAAGTATTATTGGTAATTGGTTTCGAAGGTTCTCTTTAATTTCGTTTAACTTACATTTAATTTTTTGTCGTTATTTTTCTCTTGAAATTGTTATTTTATTATGGACCAACTTTCGCACAATAATTGAAATACATGACTTACACAAATATATGCTTTACCGTTGGCATTTTACATTGTTCGTCAACTTAACCGTGTATATTTGACCATTTCTTTTACAACATTGTCGTATGTAACGCACATGTTACACATTAGTAATAATGGTAACAAAACTCCGTTTGGATCCATGATAAGGGTAAAAATTAAAAAGCTTTTGTAGTAGAAAAACATTTAATTTTAGACAAGGGGTAGGCTGAGTTTTAATATCTTAGACATGACGAGTGCTAAACAAGTGAGATTAACGAGATTGGATGTTTCGATCCGTTTAAGTGCAGAAACGAATCTTGGAAGAGATGTACAAGTTTTAACTCTTGTTTGTTCAATACCTTGTAGTGTTGTTGATTACTATGGAACTACCTTGAATAGTGGTTTTGGCTAATATTGTATAATAATACCAGGTGCACACAGTGGTGCTTTGTTATCTTCATTATTATTACTGTTATTTTGAGTGAAGGGTCCGATGGATGTGTCTTTTTGCTGAATGATACTTCAACTAATAATACAAAGCCTAGTTTCTTAGGAGGACTGAGAGCTGCAAATTCAATGAACCGTCGGGACAGGGACGGATCCATGTGTTAGATTACCTGGGCTACAGCCCGGGTCTCTTTTCCAGAAATAGTATATACTGTATTTTATCCAAATAAATTAGAAGCTATACATCGAATTAAAACTAGCATTAAACAACCGGTAGCTTCCTCTCCCATCGGGGCATTTGCATCTTCCAGTTATTTACAAAATCCCCAATCCTGTTACTAGATTACATTCCATTGCAAGTTCCAGCGAAAAGGGATTCGACCTGCTTCACGTTCCCCTTTTCTACTCTCCGGCGAATCAGATCTGAAAATCATACCTTTGTTCGATCGATTTGGGGTCGAGCCAACAGGGATTTTGGGCTTGCGGCGTAAAACTCCAGTTGAAGGCTTCCACTTCCCAAACCGACCTTTTAACAAATCAGATCTACAAAATTGGTGCATTTTTCCTGATTGAATTTCAGAGAGTAAGAATCTTGCTTTTAGTTTAATATTGTAACATTTGGGAGATTAATTTGTTGGATTGCCTTTGAATTCAAGCTTCGATATTTAGGGCTTATTTGATTTCAGACAGCATTTTCATTTTCATTGTTAAACGATATGCATTCCGACTGAACGTAAAACCAATATTTGGTGTTTTTCATTATTTAATGCTTGTATTTTAATTTTCTGTATTTTTTTATTCTTCTGCATGGTTGTTCTAGTTTATTCTAACTATGTACCGTTATTTTACTAGTTACTTAAAGTGTATCCATCTTAAAAAAAAAAAAATAAAAAAAAAAAAAATAAATAAATAAAAATTAGAAGCTGTATTGTCTAATAACCCAAAATTACACATACATGTCTTCTTTCTCACACAAGCAATAGAAGAAAACACAGCATATGACCTCCATTTACTCAAGTTACGGCTCTGATCCATTCACGGACTATGACGTGCATTTTTTGATATTATTTAGCGCTATCATTTTTCATTGCTTTTATTTAGCCCAGGTCGGAGTAAAATCCTGGCTCCGTCCCTGCGTCGGGACCAGAAACCTATGCAAACACTACTGGTTTTGTGACACCAAATATCATAAAGGAAGATTGATTCCACCTATGGAATCTTGGTAGATCAAATGGATGCAGAATATGGTAAATTAGAGACCTTCCCTCTAGCGTCACGAAAAAACAAGCTGTAACGACCCCACTGTTGTACCCATATTATTAAAGAACATTACAAGTAATGTCGCCAAATAAAACTGAGAATGCGGCTAGTTAAGGATGATCAAATGTGAATATTTTCGAACCAATATTGACACATCTTTTATTACCTTTCTGAAGATCTGAACTGAAATTATGACGTGTACAATATTGATAAAAAGTAGTAAACTCATCGGTTAAAAATATACAGAACAGTAATATAGTATAGATAAATCAAAATCAGAGTCACAAATCACAGTGGAATGATATACATCATATCCATAATAAAATGTGTATAGACTACACAAATAAGCAAGTAGTTGTAATAGTAACTATCATATATGTCATATTATTTGAACAATACAAATAAAATACTCTTTAATATCAGGAGGAAAGTAACTAAGTACATGTTATACACCAACATGATGGTCGACTAGATTACATAGTCATATAACAGGCTAATCTGAGTTATACATCCTACATAAGTTATTTTGAGAGAAAATAAAATATTCTCATCTTTATCAAGTGTTCATGCACTTGGAGAAATTATCTGACATACTAGTTAGAATGAAATAAGATGAACTGTAACCCTTTTTTGAAATTCCTCCAATGATCAATAATTGGATCATTTAACATTGGAAGAAAATGCAGGTCCAATAAATTAATTCAAATTTGATTTATTTTTCTTCATTTACATCGTTGTTATAAATTTAGAGAGAGAGGGAGAGTGTGTGTGTATGTATGTATCTCTCTCTCTCTCTCTCTCTCTCTCTCTCTCTATATATATATATATATATATATATATATATATATATATATATATATATATATATATATAGTCCTCAAACTGCGTTGACTTTTTTTTTGGCTAACTGTTGATCACTTTTCTTTGTATATGCAGAACCAAGCATTGGTAAAGCCTCAAAAATGGTCCCCTAAATTGGAAAATGAAGAAGCTTCTCCCATTCCCATACCTGATCATGTTCAGATTCCTACAGATAGCACCGATGTATGGGAAATTGATTTCAGGCTGCTGAAGTTTGAAACAAAAGTTGCTTCTGGCTCTTATGGTGATCTGTAAGTCTATTGCGTGGTTTATATTTGCAATATGTTTGGTAACACAACATTTGGACTTAGTTAATTCAGTGATCATTACTGTTTATTTTTCAGATACAAAGGAACTTATCATAGTCAAGAAGTGGCTGTTAAAGTGCTCAAGACGGACCGTCTTGATGTAAACATGCAGCGTGAGTTTGCACAAGAAGTCTATATTATGAGGTTAGTAATGGTAACTAAGGTCATCATTCATCCATCCTTATAATGATCGACCTGCTAAAATTTTTCATTTCGGTCTTGTATATTTCAGTCGTAAGTTATAGAGATTGATTTGGATTTCCAAGTGTTTGTTCATTGACGCTTGTTGTCAAACTGTTATTTTCTAGCCCAGAATTTGGGTTGTAGTTATGATAGTCGTTGTCCTTTATAGGTGACCACATCATAAGTTGCATAAATCTTAAATGTGAGGAAAACAAGTTTCCGCTTTTATACTTCAAGCACTATATATATCTGGCTGTCCTTATCATTACATGCTTTTATTTTCTGATTTATGTCTTTCTTCTTGTTATTTTAGAAAGGTACGCCACAAAAATGTTGTGCAGTTTATTGGTGCATGTACTAAACCTCCTTGTCTGTGCATTGTAACAGGTACTTAGTGCAACTAATATATTTCTCGTAGTTATTTATATTTCATCAGTACAATAGTGAAATCTCTCGTGATCTAAAAATGCTGGCTTATTTCTGGTTGTCTGTCTCAGAATATATGTCCAGAGGAAGTGTATATGATTTCCTTCACAAACAGAAAGGTGTTTTCAAGCTCCCAGCTCTACTCAGAATAGCTATTGATGTATCCAAGGGTATGAACTACTTGCACCAAAATAATATAATCCACAGGGACTTGAAAGCTGCCAACCTTTTGATGGATGAAAATGAGGTAATCATACCGTACAGTGCTCAACGACACTCTGAAAAACTGTCATCTGAGAAAGTGTCATGAAACGATTGGATCTTCAGTTTTTCTCATATGCCAATACTATGAATCTCATAATCTGATTGTCTGCTAGGATAAGCATCATGAAACCCATGTGTACAAGGAAAGCATGTAATTTCAGTGTCATTAACATGTGGCATGAAAACTTACTTTAGGCCTCGGTCTAATTAGAAGGATAAGGTGTGCTTGAGTCTAGCTACGTTGAACAATGATGATATATACGAGTTTTAGCGCTAAATGCTATGCCCATAACAATTTAGATCTTCTCTATCCTATATTGTTCAATATTTTATTATGTTGATGTGAAAAACCAAATCTGAGAAGACGTGTTTTATATCTGAATCCATGTTTTTTGATTTAATTTTCAAAGTCCACCTCTTTTTATTAACAAATGGTAAATTTAGGTTGTCAAAGTTGCTGATTTTGGCGTTGCCCGTGTTAAATCTCAAACTGGAGTTATGACTGCAGAAACAGGGACTTACCGATGGATGGCTCCAGAGGTAATTCTACAGATCCTAAAATTTTCTCAACCATGTTTTTGTCAGTTGGTGTGAGATGTACACGGTTTTGATTTTCGTTAAAGCTCATGCTCAACCAACATATATACTATATTAAACTAATATTTTGTTCAGCATCACTGATCATTCCATTTTTCTTCTTACCATTTATACTTTTTGCTCGTGTAAATTTATATAAGTTGGTGGAGTTACTGTATATAAACTTGGAGCAGCTGAGCCTTAATAGTTTTCTGAATATTTTGTTTAATTCTGAAAACTGTGTATTATTTTGTTAAACATTAAATTACAATTACATCTGGATGTCTTTGCAAGTGGGTGTTATATGTACTCTCCCTCTCTCTCTTTTACTTCTCGCACATATCTTCATGCATGAATTTTCTGCAAAGATGTGATTTTAAATGGTCCATGTTTAGCATTCCTTTATATGTATATATTTATCCAGAGAACCCTTGATCATGGATATTTCAGTATTTGAAAGTGGGTGCTTAACTTTTATAAGAGGGGAGTGTGATAAGTAGAAATTGGTTACTGTATTTATCACTCATCTTCTAGATATTTTCTAGAGAATTTTTGATTGTGTTTTTTTGGAAGTGAATATTTAATTTTAATTCGGTGAATGGTGTAAACAATTTTAAAATTTGCTTGGCTTAGTTTATAAACAAATGATCCGATACACTACTCAATTGTTATTCATACTACGAAATGTCTTTCTTCATCGTTTTATTTTTTTATTTTCTATGTGTGAATTGGAGTAGGGTCGTATGCTCTTCTCTCCATTTTCTACGTTCTACTCATAGTTATGTATGTTTATGGATATCCTAATGCAAAATACTAATAGCAACACAGGTTAATTAACACGACTTTGTGCTTCTAAGCAATCAAATATAATTTCAGATTCGATTCTGAAATTCAAAGTTGTATTACTAGCACAGAACTGAATAACTTTTTGGGTGTGTAGTTCCAGTGAAGTTGATTTTGTGTAGGGAGAACTTATTTTCTTAGATTAGGATTCTACGGATCACTACATGTCAAAGAAAACAAATATGATCGTACGTGTCAGCGTTACCTCTCTCTGGCTTTTGTACAGTAACAACAAACCAATTTGAGCATACTGAGTCTTCTTTGCTGATTTCGTATAAATTGCTTTCATATTGCACGTTCTTGAATTAATTTCACCAAACTTTTACCGGATATTCCTGTGTTGGGTGAAATATTTGAGGATGGGGAGATATTCATGCAAGATCTACTATCATAAATCTAAGTGATGCAAGGAAGAACACTTGATGTTGTATGATATTTGTGCACACAAATAAATTAATGATAGATGCCAATGAATAAAGGATAGACACAACTAATGATTGAATTGGACTGAAGGATTACACTCTAAGTCTAGATACCAAAATTTTGAATTAAGGACATCATCATATGCAAATATTAAATTAGAAATACTGTTTTCCAAGTATTCCAAGTCTACATACCAAAATTTTGAATTAAGGACGTTATTATATGCAAATATTAAATTAAAAGTACTGTGTTCTAAGTGTTCCGGATCTAGATGTAATATTGGCAATCAGTTTGTTGATTGTCTGGTTGATTTTAAGGTAAGGACCAGTAATGTAGAAGAGATTGACAGTAAAATCAAGGCAGGTTGGCTGAAGTTGGGCTGTGACATAAATGATATGTGTACCTTTTAGAATAAAATAAACCCTCTAGGGTGAACATTAGGGCGAATTTACTTTATACAACCAAGTGTTGAATAATAAGTGATTAAGATGTGAATACTGCAACATGCTAAAATATGAAGGATGAATAGACAGAGCTATTTGTGCTCAGTTCAACAGTTAGAGTGTGAACATATGCGGCGTAATGGAGGGCGCCTAAGAAGAAGTTTTCACCGAATCGATTGGTTTCTTCAACTGACAATGCGAATGAGATACAAGACAGAAAAGAAAAGAAAAAAAATCTAAATCCAGGGAGTTAAAATGTGTTTTAATGAAAAATCAACTTATTTGATTTTGATTTCCTCACTTTGGAATGCTTTCTAGAAACGATAATAAAATCAACTTATTTGATTACCATTTGGTAAAATAAAGTCCAATTTTTTTTAAGTGTCCAATTTATATGATACCACTTCAATCACGCTAGTTATGTGATGTTTTACAACTGTGTTGATCTACGTTTGCAGTAAGTAGTGCTTTTTAATAAACAATTTCAAATTAGTTTGATTTTTGGTTAGTTTTAAGGTGATTCAAAGTCAGGAAAAATAATTCTAGTAAATAGTGTTGTGAAATTACAAAATATATATTCTACGAACATTTCTGTTTTTTGTGTTTTTATAAAATTGTATCATTATTTTATGATTGTGGAGGATTTCCGTCCACTTTGACAAACATATAAAATCTTTACTTTTGGGTAATTTTTGTTGTTGTTGAAATGGTAGTAACCGTTATTTAAACTGTTCTCAGCACAAAGGAAACTTGTTTCTGTAAAATATGCTTTTGTCTACCTGGAAATATGTTATCGTTAAGGTCTGACAAGAGAAAATGCCAAAACACTGTATTTACAAATAAGCATCGTTCTTCTCTTAGGCTCTGGTTTTAAGAATACTTAAAGATCCAATGGGAACAAAATATAGTTTTTTTTTTCTTTTATTTTCACTGTCTTGGGTTTGTTATACAGCTTCTATTTGACAAGAGACTAATATTTTTCGTGAAATTATTATATGAAATTTGAATGCACAAATTATTAAAGTTGATTTCATTAGTCCAAGAAAGTAAATTACACCTAAGTTCCTGAAAATTGATGCCAGTAAATGTACTTCTGAATTTCAGGTAATAGAACACAACCCTTATGATCACAAGGCTGATGTTTTCAGTTTTGGCGTCGTCCTGTGGGAATTGCTAACTGGAAAGGTGATTTCATCATTTGCTCGAAGTCGAAGCAATTTACCCTCTTTTTTGCCACTAAAAAATATATATCCTTTTTCAGATACCGTACGAATACCTCACACCGTTACAAGCAGCAGTTGGAGTTGTTCAAAAGGTTTGTTTATAACGTGTTAATGACAATATTATCAGTGTTGCTTGATTGAAATTGTTTGTTCCCAAAATCTCATGTTCATAGCATTCGTTTGGAGGAAGGCAACAAAAAATCTGTTTCGACTTTCGAACAAATGATGCTTTAATTAAATTGGCTCATTTGTGAAGCTCTGTTGCTAATCAAACTAGCTTTTATGTGTTTTTGAAAGCACAACGGTAAAATCCTATATTTAGCTTTAACCTTTAATTTCTGTATATGTAGGGTCTAAGACCGACTATTCCGAAGCAGACACATCCTAAGCTTGCTGAACTGCTTGAGAAATGCTGGCAGCGAGATCCGGCTGGAAGACCCGATTTTGCCGAAATTTTGAAAATACTACAACTACTTGCTAAAGAGGTACATACAGTTGTTTTAATTGAAGATTTTCTTATCTTAGTCAACTGTTTCTTTTGATACTTACAATGGTTCTTCGAGGTTGCAGTGGAAATAATCACACAGCCTACCTACCATCATCGTTACTGTTATAGAAAATGACAAAATTATTTTAAGCGGCTTAATTATGCATGTCGAAAGTTAATTATTGTTTCCCGAAGCTCTAGGTGATAAGATAGGACTCTTACTAACCCTGACCAATCGTTAAATCAAGGCTTTATCGTTAGAACCATATTTTTAAACTTCACACGAGTTTTTATTAATATATCATCCGGTAAATTTTTATTAACTTGTATCTTAAATAGGTTGGAGAGAATTCTGACGACCATCGCAGGGATAAATCGCATGCAGGATTCCTTTCATCTGTATTAAGACGAGGACATTGATTTCAAATAACCGGACATATATTTACAGTAATCGCGAGTTTTTCCTCTTCTCTTTTGTATTACCTAGTCTCGTTGTTGTTTTTTCCCCTTTTTTCCAGTAATTTTGTGCAATTCTTTGATAAGTTAGTTTGCTGTTAGTGCTTGACTTTTCTCAAATTTACTTTACAATAAATATAAGTAGCTGCTAACTTTTTTTTCTTTTTCTTTCGAGTATCTAATAGCTTCTGATGTTAATTGGTCTGAACCGCTGTAATTTTAACATTCTTTCTTATAATTAATAGTAATATGCTATAGTAAAAGAAGTTGCTGACGCAATAATGTGAGAATCACGTCTGTTGCGAATTTAAGTTGGTCCATCTGAAAATTAATCAGAATTTGTTTGCAGATGCATGAAGTTATTTGTCCAAAGTTGGAACATTGATCGGTTGTAATATGTATAAGTAGTAAGAGTGAATATGTTAAAATGATATTATTGTAATTTGTAAAACATCTAGAATTCAAGCTCGATAGCTTTGTATTGATGTCTGAATGAATAAAACATCTTTCCTAGTTCTGATGGATTATCTAACAATTGAAGCAAGCCAACCAAGGATTATAAGATAACGCTAACCTGAAGTTGATGACTTTTTTGAAGATGATAATGAAAATTTAGGTGCAATGATCGAGTATACGACCAACTTGTAGTCTGAAGTTTGGTCTGGTTTCTGTTTTGTTTCATTTTCCATTAGCTGTATTGTTTTTAATTTTTAAGGCATGAAGCATCAATATTTGAGTAATGAAATATGCTTAAGGATAGTGCAATTGCTTATACAATGTTGAAAATCTGAAGTTTTACTTTGAATTATATTAAAAGTTTTACTTCGAATTATATTAAAATATTTTCGCTGAAGTTTCCAATATAGCTGGATTTGCAAATATAATTGAAGGATCTAAAAGTGCCCATATGATATTACCATTTAATCAAACACATATATTAATTAAAAATGCATTATACTCAAGTAATTGTAAAAGAATTTTCTTAATCAAAGATATAAGAATGAATGGTTACCATGTTAAATTGTAAATGAAAACAACAAAGAATATTTTTGTGTTATTCATAGAATTGAAATCCTAAAACTAATTATTTTTAGACAAATTTGATACATTTTCAACTGGATTATTTTTGACAAAAATTGGCATAATTGATCTCATTATATAATCATGAGATGGAAGCTCGCAAATACAAAGACATTGATTCTTTGGCATGACTGCTTAGATCATCCTGAATCAACTAAAAAATATAAATAGTAGTTCATATAGGAAGAAATGCATCATGTATGCATGCTTTTATTATGAAAACCACATCATGGTCACATTCGAACTAATTTTCCAATAACTATTTAATCGTCAAAACCACGTATGCAGAAAATTATGATAAAAAAGGAGTTGTTTCATAGTGTGTTAGCTTTTTAAAGCATCTTTCCGATTGTAAAAATACAAATTACATTGTAAGAAAACGCAGGCTCTATAAGTAATTCATGTTTTTGACCTAAAACACATCAAAATTTTGCAAAAAAATCCAAACAAAATTCGATGATGACTTAGAACAACTCACATTTTAGGACAAGACATACAACCGTGCATAAAATCGGTAAAAACTCGAATAAGCATGATTTATCAAACCAGTTGAATTTGCCTAGAGATTACTTGTGCGTCCTATGTGCACAAGAAAAACCAATCACTCGACCTTCACATAGTAAAATCTGTCATGAATCTCTAACATTATGTAATGAATTCAGGATGATATATGTAGTCTAATCTATCCTGAGTGTGGATCATTTAGATATTTTATGGTATTAATTGGTGAACCAACTCGTTGGTTGCATGTATGGTTATTTATTTTATTTTATTATTATTATTATTATTTTTTATTTACAAAAACATGACATTTGCCAACTTACTTGCTCAAATAGTCAAATTAAGAGCATACTTCTCGGATCTTCGGATTAAATCAATTTGACTGGATAATGTAAGAGAATTTACTTTCCAAGTATTGATGATTATGTTGTTCTTTGGGAGTTGAAGTTGAATATCCAATAATTCATGTTCACATTCAAAATGGTTTAGCAAATCATTATTTAAGCGCTTGCTACTTACTTTGTGACAACCCAAAAATCCATATATTTTGAATCGATAATAATCCACACATGTCCGACTCAAAACTGTACACATCTTCGGATTATCAAGTGAAGAACCAAATTTAGAATTAGATATTAAATTCAACTTAAAACCATATTTTAAATTGGGTACTTATTTATCCAAAATCACGTATAATTGTTTGAAGTTTAAAATTTCAAATTGGTCAAAAATCTGGGCCATTACATGGAGTCTGAAGTTGATCTTATGGAGCACGTTGATGCTCTTGTTACCTTGGTTATAAACCATAAGGCAACAAATGTTGATATTAAAGATGTTGCTCAAGCAATGATTCTGTTATGCTCTTCGCCTAAGAAGTATATTGTTTGTGTCAATTCCATAATATATGGTCGTAATGAGATTAGTCTGCCTGATATCAAGGCTGGTTTGCATAATGAGGTGTTGAGAGATAGATTGACAAGAACTAATATAGGCAGTGACTTGAAAGGCTAATTTGTCTAGAGAGCTAGAAGTCAAAGCAATCCCATGAATAGTGGAGGCAGAAATAAGTCAAGGTCTCAGTCTCGGGGGGCAGTGGATTGACTTGCAATTATTGTAAGAAACCGAGACATTTTGTAGCTAAATGTCCCAAACTGAATGGAAGAAGAAAAGACCCAAAGCATGCTTCAGTATCCACTGCAGTGACATTAAGCATAGAGAATGATACTGATGTATTTACTACTGCTGGCAATTCTGCGAAGAGTAACTTATGGCTTATTGATTTTGACGCAACTTATCATATGGCACATGATAAGAACTATATCTCTACATACCGTGAGATTGATGAAGGAATAGTTCGAATGGGGAATGATGCTTTATGTCACATGGTTGGTGTTGGTAGTGTTAAAATCAGAATATTTGACTGTGTTATTTGTACGATTATTGATGTTAGACATGTACCTGATTGGAGTTTGATTTTCATTGGGGATTTGAGCAGGCTTGTATTGAAGATTGTAGTCGAGGGAGAGAAAATGAAGATAGGGAAGGGTTCCATGATTGTTAAGGAAGGTGTGAGGGCAAGAAACCTTTATTTATTGAAAAGCACCACTGTAGTTGGCGAATCCTCCTCGGTTACTCCCGTTGATTCAAATTCTTCTAGATTTGTGGTACTTACGGATGGGCCATATTGGTAAGCGTGGTTTGAATGAGTTGAGAAAGCGGGGTTTGATTGATGATGTTTATCATTCAAAGTTTGGCTTTTGTGAGAGTGTGTTCTTGGCAAACAAAGAAAAATTTCTTTTGGTACTGGTGAGCATAAAGAGAAGGCTATTTTAGAGTATATGCGTACAGATGTTTGGGTGCCCTCCCCTTTCCCATCTTTAGGTGGAGTTAGGTATTTCGCTTCATTTACAAACGATTTTTGTAAGTTTTGGATATACTTTCTACAGTCTAAGAGCGAAACCTTTGATAGGTTTCAAAAGTGGAAATTTATTGTTGAGAAGCAGTCAGAGAAGCTAAAAGTTCTTCGTTTTGATAACAGTGTGAATTTTCATCACACGAATTGACCTGACCCAAACTCGCCCATAAGGGAAAGCTGGGATTGAGTTGAGAACACGACAAATCAGAACAAAAACAGAAGAACATTTCATTGCTTATTACAATATTTACATCAGAGCACAAGAATATAACAGAATATGAGTAAATAATATACAACAGAAAATTATCAGAGATTTAAAATACATTACATAGCAGCGAAAAAATAATACATAACACAACTGTAAGAAATACACGGATATAGAGCGTTCTGAATATAGCTCCAGCTGTAAATCCAGGATCCTGGAAAAGAAATAATCTGCAAAATCAAAACTACTAGCTGCCCATGTGGAAAATAAGGGCACCCAGAGTTTAGGTTAAAACAATAAACTCCAGGTCAGTCATGGGACTGGTGTGAGAACTAAAACAGTTATTTGCTTGATTTTAAAGTTAGATAAAACAAGGGACCACGCCGTATAGCACGGAACGGGTTTAACCCCAAGAATACCAGTGCATAAAACAAACAGCGTAATGCTAAACAGAAAAATGAAGCTATTACAGGACTCGGGCCCCATCACACAATGAACGCAGTCGAGGATAGAGTTTCACCTTATAATAACAAAAAATGCTTGGTATGTGAAATTTTATATTTAACTATTACTATAAGTGAAGAAATCAATTTCAAATATAAGTGTATCAATCATAGGCGGCGTAGGTACCCATATATTACGTCGCCAAATATATTTACAACTAAAACTGTGTAATCACATATTGGAAAGTAACCAAGGCAAGCGATCGTCCTTACCGATTCGAGACTCTCTAGCCCAAGCCTCAGGATACAGCCGCAACTGCACCTGTGGTTAGCCGTATGGCTGGTCACCCGTCGATGATTAGTAATACCATAAACTATATGTTAACCTACCCTATGGGGCATAAAACCTGGTCAGTATATCGACTATAACATCCATCGATCCCGTAGTGACCGATATATCCATCAATCCCGTGGTGACCGATATATCCGAGCTACCTCGCTTCCCATCAAGTAATAATAAGCAACATCCACATGAGTAAACAGTCTGGGCTCTATACCATGATGTTACTCATAGCTAGAAACTAACATATGTACATTTCCATACGTTCCTCATCCGTTTTAGGTTCATACCAGGATGTGAAACTCGCGAATCAACGCTACACAAAGCTATGCTATTTAAATCTGTGCTTTGATCATCAACCACAAGACTCTGCTTTTCAATAGAAGCCTTGATCATTTGCATCTCAGCAAGCCACACTGACAATTCACGCCATGCGATTGATGTCTATCGATATATAACCTCTAAGCTTGTACATCTCAGAGAAGGGTGTTAAGCAAGAGAATAAATTCTCCGCCACCAAATAGATATATATTTAATAGAAATCAATCAACACAGAATAAAATCCAATGTCAGATACACATCCATTTACTAGTTCGTTCTAGGTCCAAACGAAATCGGAGGCACCTTATTCCTTATCCCATATGTCCAATATAGGAGAGAGGTCCCCGCATATCCGGTCGATCTCCAAGTACGTCTGGACGATCATCACTTATTACCTAGTCTTGGGTGTACATCCCAATCAAGACATCAGTAATCATCCAAACGATGTGAAGATCTCCGGTCTTCAACCACCATCTTCATCGTCGACTTATCGTCGTATTAATTATTCAGAATGGGATAAACCCGGTCTTTCTAAATAACTCGCGTATCTTATAACAAGTGCTATAAAAACACAACATACGCCTCATTCCAATCCAGAGTATTCTTTTATTCAAATATTCTTTTCACAATTTAAACCAAATTAAGGCTTTCCAAACTAGTTGGGATTAGCGAACCTTACCGAAGTAATCATTTATTGTATTTCCCAATCCCAACCTATTCATCCCATGGAGCAAAACTGGTAGCATTCCATATCTAACACCACGGTGTTATCGGTAAAATTAATTACCATTTCACATTCAAATCTAATTAAAGATTTAACTATCGCCTGGAGTAAAACTGGTGATACTCCATTCTCGATCATTTCACAAATTTGATAATTTAAATTATCATATTCACATTCCAATCTAATTAAAGATTCAATAAAGCTCCACTTAGTATTAATTTCCCTAAAATCATTATTAATGATTATTTAACTTTGGGAAATCAAACATGCCACACTGACAATCTACAATGCACCAATGATTTCTACCAATATATAACCTCTAAGCTCGTACGTCTCAGAGAAGGGTGTTAAGCAAGAGAATAAATTCTCCGCCACCAAACAGATATATATTTAATAGAGATCAATAATACAGTTCGAAATACAATGTCAGACATGTAATCATGTCTTTAACTGGGTTAAAGATCCAATGTCATTTAAAACACAATTCACGATAAACCCAAAATCACATTCCATTCACTATGGAATCTTCATGGAAAATTTATCAATATATAATCGATATCAATTTCCGTATCCGACTAATAATCTAAATGGAATAACGACAATGCCTTTTATATTCCATATATATTAACAGTCTTCCTTCACAGAAGCTCACTTCGATTATTACCAAATCGAATTCCATCCAATTCCAATTTAATATATTAAATTGAAAAACTTTATTTTGGAAAATTTCCATTAAATCTTAATAAGAAGATTTATAAATTCCAAATCACATTTAACTGTTAATCGGGTTAAAGAACAAGTGTTATTTAAAACACTGTTCACGATAAACCGAAAAATCCAATTCTTTTATTCAATTCCAATTAAATATTAATTAATTGGTAAACTTCACTAAATCTTAATTAAAAGATTTACTATTTTCTCAACTAGGTTAAAGAATGGTGTTAATGAAGACACCATTCACGACAAACCCAAAATCCAATTTAATATTAAATACAAGACTCTGAATAGAAATTATATCGGCTTATATTCAATATCAAATTCTGAAACTAGCGGATATCGTACTGGGAATAACGATATCTGTATCTTCCAAATTCCCATAACAATATCCGTATAACCACGGAATCCAATATCGAAATATTCCGAAGATTATTTCCATTCCAATTTATTCATTGTAAATTTTGGTTATTTTAAAACCATTTCAATCCAATTTATTTCTTTTTAAAAATATTGGATTATTATACTAGTTAAATAACTAGTTCATTTCGATAAAAATATATTTTTATCTTTACAAACATGGAATTTTTCATTCAAATTCTTTCCAAATCATTTATTATGATTTTACACAAATTAGTAATATTTTTAATAATTTTATCAAGGCCCGTACAGTCGGTTTCCAATAATGGCCACGGAACTGCATTCATAGCGACCTTTTCCAAATTTGATTTGGACATAATTCCAAATCCAACCGCTAGAGTTCAAATCTCTTATATTCATTGGAATGCTCTTTTCGATACGAACCCAACTGTTCCGGTTTTTAGAGAATCCGACGGTCAGATCTCCCGTA
Source organism: Allium sativum (assembly GCA_030737875.1). NCBI lineage: Eukaryota > Viridiplantae > Streptophyta > Magnoliopsida > Asparagales > Amaryllidaceae > Allium > Allium sativum. The sequence continues at coordinate 637,496,295 of CM060913.1, forward strand.
ATGTCAATTCGAAATCAGTGGTCGAAATTCGCGAACGGTAGCGGCGCGTTCTATTCAGGCCATTGAATATGTATAATATATATATTATATATATATAATCAATTTCCATTTAAAACGTATTTTATAAATCGTTTATGAATTCGTTTTAAAACGACTCCCACTTTCATTTCAATTTTAAAACAAAATTGAATACTCCTTATCATTATAATATTTAAATGATAATATTTTCAAAATACCAGATTTTGAAATCATTTCCTTTTCGATATTCATTATAAAAATAAATAAAATCGATATAAATATCATTCGCGTTAAAATAGCGCAAAACTAATCAATACGGCTTCATACATTTCAATAATTTCGTGTCCATCCAAAATCGGACATCAAATTCACATTTTAATCCTTTGCTGAATATTATTTTAAAATGTTCGTTATTTTAAAATATTTGTTATTTTAAATTATTCGTTCTTTCTGAATTGGAATAAGACCCAATCCATTACCATATAATTTTATTTATATGGATTTCATACAACACATGTATATAACACCAGTCAAAACCAATCAACCATCATCCAGAGTGCATCACACAACTGTATAAGCATTAAATATAAATAATTAATGCTTACAACAGTCTGTCAACCAATCGATTGACATACAACTAAACAATTGAGATTAGTGTATGTCCAATATCATCCCAATACCCGTGTGTGGTTTCAATCAACAAACACAAATTTTATTTGTACGGTTGGACGATGTGTAAAAATTATCGTCCCAATCCATATCAGATAAATAGGTGTACATAAACAAACCGTCTTGATTTGGAAACAAATATTTATTCTAATTTCATTTCATGATAATTTATGCCGTTCATATATACGTTAAAAATTATATTTTTAACGATAAAATATTTATTTCAACTCATGCATATTTTATATATTTCTATTACACATTAAAAATGATATTTTTAATGATTACTCATTTTATTCAACAAATGAATATTTTATATAATTCATTTATACAATAAAAATGATATTTTTATTGTTCTAACATTTTATTCAATAGATGAATGTTTTATATAATTCATACATTTAATACAAATGATATTTTTATTGTTCAAATATTTTATTCAATACAATACAATCAACAACCACAATACAATCTATTCAATCCAAACAAACAAATATGGTTTGTACAATAAATAGTGTCGAGGGCATCTAAGCGCCGTTTGCATCCTAGTATATAATAACTGTAATTAACTTGAGTGAGAAAGAGTTCTCACAGTTGGTTTCCACCCTCCAGTTTTTGTTTCTGAATTTCTGGTACGGTTCGGGTTTGAATTTGCCTAAATTTCTAACTAGCTCCAAATTAGATCCGGTTAGTTTTGTTGTGAAGCTCTCGTCCCCACGATCGCAACTGATCCAGTTTCGCGCGATTTGGACCTCGTATGGAAAATATATTAACTTTTATCCGTTAATGAAAATTTTAAGGTAATTAATTAAAGGAGATTTTTCCCACAAGGACAAACTCACCCAAAAACTTGCCCAAAAGGACAAGAGCCCAAAAACTTGCCCAAAAGGACAAGTTTTAGTGCAAATGGTGGAATTCAGGGGGCTCCCATGTTTTTCCACTTTGCACTAAAACTTGTCCTTTTGAGCAAGTTTTTTGCCCCTTGTCCTTTTGGGCAATTTTTTTGGTTTTTTTGTCCTTCACAATTTTTTCCTGTTAATTAAATTAATTAACTTTCTATAACGCTTAATATCGTTACCTTATCCCTTAATAACGCTTCCTCCTTCGTTCTTCTCTGGAACTAGCCGACCCAATGTCGACTTCAAATCCTTCACGCTACACGAGGCCATAAGGGACCGGAGTCCGATCAGATTAGCCCACTTCATCGACCGTCGCGAGTACCATCAGTGCCCCCAAGCTCGGCCATCTCGGTGGGCCCTTCCTCCCTGAATTCGCATTCGAACTGAGGCGTTTTGAGGAGCCGATTCCACCAGCTCATCAAACGAGAATCCATCATACTAGTATGGATTCAAAGACCATGGAAAGTCATACCAAATTCGTTTCTATAAATTTTCGACATTTTGGAGATTGAGAATTATCTTGGATTGAAAATGGGAGCTTCTTGGCCTTTGAAAACACATGGCGACAGCTGCAGATTTGTTAGGGCTAGGGTTTCCTTTTATAGATAATTATATTATTATTTTATTATTTATTTTCCAAGTTTTAACGATTTTACATCCGAACTCCAAACGAGTCCCAACAACTGTCGCCTCTAACTAATTACCCCCATTCCGTACCCAATGAAATATGTTTCATAAGCCAATTCTATCGTTAGTTAGTTTTTCTTTAGATTAAAATATAAATCAATATATTGAATTTTAAACGTACATTTTAATTTACCGGGGGACACATATTGACTCCAAAAATTATAGAAAAATTATATCTAGCTTCGTTTTGACGATACGATCCTAACAAAACTAATTTCGTCGAATTTGGAGGCCGCATGAAAAATGGTCATTTTCCAGTCGATTAAATTCACCACGATTACACATTAATTCCAAAAATTATGAAATTTGAAACCTAACAATAATTTGATATTCCGGATCCAACAAAAGTGGTTTCTTCGAAAACGGAGGTCATTTGCAAAATGGCTATTTTTGAGGGCTATATATTATATTAAATTCCATAGCGACTATTTTAAATTTTAATCTGGACATAAATTTCAATTCTCGTTATGAAATCTGGATTTTTCACATTCGTTAGAAAGATATTATTAAACAGATTCAAATATTTCTGGTTTTATCGAAATCCGGTTTATTTTGAATTCTGTACATTCATTTGAAATTTAAAATCGAATTTTCAAACTTCCACGCCATTTCAGGCTCGTTTTGTAATTAAAATAAATTTATTCGTTCTAACTTCGTTTAAAATAAATTTTTTGTCGTTATTATTTAAAATAATTCATTTTAAATATTCAAAATCCATTAAAATAGCTAAAATAAAAATTTTAAATTGGTTCTGAAATTCTGGGTTGTTGCACGAATTCATCAATTTTTATGAGTTCGGAGGCATTAAGAGACATTATACCACACATGGTGACCCTAAAAGGGTTGCTGAAAGAATGAACTAGACACTATTGGAGTGAACACGTTGCGTTAGATTGACTGCAAAGTTGAAGAAGCGATTTTGGGCTGATGATTTATTTGTGGCATCTTTCCTCCTCAACCGCACATTTTCTACTGCCATATACATGAAGATCCCTGAAGAAGCATGAAAAAAAGAGTCTGTTAGCAATTCATTTCTCAGAGTGCTTGGATGCCTAACTTTTGTGCATGAAAAAAAGAGCCTGTTAGCAATTCATTTCTCGGAGTGTTTGGATGCCTAACTTTTGTGCATGAAAGTAGAGGCAAGCTGGAAACTAAAGCTCGTAAGTGTATCTTTCTGGGTTACAGAAGAGGAATGAAGGGATATGTAATGTCCCAGTTTTTAACCAACTTCGTTTAATGATAAACACTGATTAAAATGTGATAATTAAAGTAAAATTTAATTAAAAACAAACTTAAATAACTAAAGACTTGTGTGTAAATATATATATAAGGGCGTATAAATGTATGTGTATAAATATATATATATATATATATATATATATATATATATATGTATATATATATGTTATAGCTTGTATCTTAACATTGATTCAAAGAACCTTAATACAATCCTCTAACCAAAATCCTATGCACTAAAAATGTACACAAACATTCACAACTAAAACATATGACAATATAACTTGCGTAAGTATGCATATGTTAATATGTATAAAATGATCATTTATTACTTAAGAATTAAGATCATCTTTTATTTGGAAATCTGTGCTTGCTAGGAAGTGAGTAAACAGGTTAAAAACATATACAAGAAGTCATCACTACAGCATATAAAATCCATGGTATTTTGACAAACATAAACCATATGATAAAATGCTAAAACTAATAACAAAGCATTTTGCTCATCAAATAACAAACAAGAGTCAACCTTTTTAATGTGATTAAACATTTGAAAAGGGAGCAAATCAAAAGGAAAGGATTTGGCTGCAAATGTATGCCATTCTCTAAACACAAAAGTACAAAAACATTAATAAGACGAGAATTAAACATTCCAGATAATCCAACCGTTGGATCATTATAAAGTTGGTATCGTTGGAAAGATATTTCCAAAGCGAACCCAACGATTTCGGTTTCGGGAAAATCCGATGGTCGGATCTCCCGCACTAATCGTTTGAAATCACGATTTCAAAACACGAACTTCAGCTTCATTATTCGATATATTTCAATTCTATATATATATATATATATATATCGATTCTCCGATTTCAAAACTATATTCTTTTCATACATTTGATAAAAATGATATTTTTATCCAACCGACAATTATTTCAACACTTCGCTATTTTTAACCATTCATGTATATAGAAAAAATGTGATTTTTATTGTACAACAATTTATTTCGAAACACGATTATTTTATATAGTTCATATAGGTGATAAAAAATATGATTTTTTATTATAAAACAATTTATTTCTAAACACGACTATTTTATATAGTCTATATAGATGATAAAAATATGATTTTTCTTATAAAACAACTTCTTTCGAACCCGAATTCCATTCAACACATGAATTTCTATTCAACGAATGAATTTCTATTCAACACATGAATGTTATTCAAAATTCGTATATATACAATAAAAAGGTGATTTTTATATTGTTAAAATAGTTTATTTAAAACACGAATACCATTCAACACATGAATTTCTATTCAACGAATGAATTTCGATTCAACACATGAATGTTTTCTATAGTTTGTATATATAGAGTAAAAATGTGATTTTTATTGTTAAAACACGAATACCATTCAACACATGAATTTCTATTCAATGAATGAATTTCGATTCAACACATGAAGGTTTTCTATTCAACACACGAATATAGTTTCAACACAGGAAAATAATTCTAACACATGAATATTATTCAAAATTTCGGCAGCATAACGGCAGGGTAGTTAAAACCGTGATCGTCCCTAGTACGGCTCCTCGCTCTACCTTAAAGCCTCGCAGCTTTTGACAATGGGGAATCATGCATCTAGTTCGCATGCATGCGGCATGTATATTTTTTTCATTTCCACAAACTAATCCTATGTGGTTTTAACCAAATATTTCTCAACCACAAACGGGTAATTTTCAACCACAATCAATCAATTTCAACCACAAACAATTCTAATCAACCATTCGTAATCAACTAATTTTCACACCAATCATAACCAATAAATATCGTCCATGGTTTGTGGACGAGGGTCGTATATATATATATATATATATATATATATATATATATATATATATAAGCATTTCACTTCTATTCAACACATATATAATTTTTACAACGCATATATAACTTATACATCGAACGTACAACTTATACAACGCTTATACATGAGGTGTACAACGCTTATATAACCCATACATCGACTATATAATTTATACATCGTCGTTTTCCATATCGTTTATAATTTAGAAATCTCACATTGGGTTCCACTCGACCAAAAATAGCAGAAGGCTCAGAAAAATAAGCGGTCTCTTCTAGTATGTAGAAGACGTCCATACGAGTCCATTGTCTCTTGTTTCACTGAATTTCGTCAAGAAATGAAAAAGATATGATTTTTACAGTAAAATCATAAATGATAGCGCTTAGAAGTGCTATTAAAACAATTTAATATATACACCCGTACCTCTGCCCATTTAATTCGAAACTAGGTTTTGAATTATCTTCAAATCCGTTGCTTGTTGTTTCGATCAGCTGGCTTGACGTTGTCGAGGGTAGATAGGGCTCCACGGCGCCACCACTGGTGGTCAACTCGTCGGCGGCAGGAGGGATTTCTGGCGGCTCGAACGTCGACACTTTGGGGGGCCAGAGCTCTCGATTTACTCAATGAAAAAATCCCTAACTGCTATGGATTTGAAGAGGGTGATGAGCACTTCAAAAACCTTAACTGCGGCAGTGGCTATCGGTGCGTGTGGAGGGAGTTAGAGAGGAGAGAAGGGAGAAAGAAGCGGCCGCCGTCGAGATCGGGGGGGGGGGGGGGGGGGTTCTGAGGATTTTCCCTTTTTTTTATAAATTCTGATTGGCCGAAAGCTTTTAAAAGGGGGTTTTCCAACACGACCTCCAATCCAAACCCAACGACTATCGCCCCTAGCATTTTACCCCCATTCCGAACACAATGGGATATGTTTCGAAGGCCCATTAGAATGTTTTAGTCAGTTTTCCTTCATATTAAAATATAAAACATTCAATATTTAATTTGAACGTATATTTCAATTTGCTGGGGCCACATACTGATTCTAAAAAATTCCCGAAAAATAAATCCAGCTATGTTCTGATGATACGGTTCCAACAAAACTGGTTTCGTCGAATTCTGAGATCGTTTGAAAAATGACCCATTTCTGGTCGATCCAATTTAATAGAAATCGACCAAACACATTTTCCTTTGCCACGCTCACATAGTAGCTTCAAAAATTATGAAATTTGAAACCTAGCAATAATTTATCATCCCGGATCCAACAAAAGTTGTTTCGTCGAATTCCGAGGTCGTTTGCAAAATGGCCATTTTCATGGGCTATATAAACTCCAAAGCGACCTCTCAGAAAATTCATTTGGCCATAACTTTTACTTCCTACTATGAAACTTCGATTTTTCAGATTCGTTAGAAAGGTATCCACTAACAGAATTAAATATTTTTGGTTTCACTCAAATTCGTTTTGTTTTGCACCCGGTACAGCCAGTCAAAGTTTGAATTCAAAATTTGAAACTACCGCGCCATTTCAGGCTTTGTTTGTAATTAAATTAATTATATTTATTTTCAAACATCGATTCAAACTTACTTTTCGTCGCTATTATTTTAAATATTTAAAATCCACTAAAATAGCCATTTTAAAAAATTTAAATTGGTTCAGATTTTTCGGGTCGTTACAATCTCCCCCACTTAAAACTTTTCGTCCCCGAAAAGGAACAAAGTCGAAAGTGGTTTTATTTATCAACTCTACGTTCAATCTGGCTTCCATTCTCCAACTTTTCAGTTTCTGAGAATTTTCAAATTCTTCTAAAATTTGGCTAACACCCAGAATTTTTGAAAAATTCCGCCATAACCTCCTTTGTACGGGGAGGGGTTTGGAAATTTATTGGGCCGTATTTGGTACCCAATAAATCCTATAAAGCATACACATATTTATAGTGATATATTCTGGTGTTTACAGGGGAGCGTGTATAGATAATAACTCCAGAGAATAAATTTTCGTCACTCTGTCAAAGCCTAAGGGAGTGTATTTTTAATTGCTCCAGAGGATAAATCCTCGTCACCTCGTCCCGTGTGGGAAATAAATAATCCATGTGTCATATCTAATGACTAGAGAGACGTGATTATTGTCAACTCCAGACCCGTGTGGGGTTTTTATTAATCTGGCAATTTATCGTTACATTTCTATATGGTCATATCAGTCATTAGTTCAACCTATAAAATATAGTCATCGCCATACAAGCCTCTCGCTCGTATGGTAAATCTTCCACCTTGTCACACAAGCTCCAAATGCTTATGTGGTATATGATGAAGTATGCCTATCTTCAAGAAGTATGCCATGTAGTGTAGTTCAAAATTAATTGTTACTATCCTATGGCGACATTTATTGTTACACACAGAACAACCAGCACTCCGCATCCAATGGCATTCACAGGAGTTGATATAATAATAAAATTGCGCATCCAACTCATTAAGGTATACCTATTTGTCGGGCACGCAAATAAAATCTTTACTCAACAGCTAATCCATTTACCTGTTCAAACATATGTAATGCACATGTATATATTTCTATTTATTTTTAAATCAGTTCAATATGTGATATAATCGAATAAATTCTACCATTCATTTTACTTTTAATTAAATTAACTATCGTTTTAATAATTTAATTAATCAAATCTACTATCACACAATGCAAACAACAAGCAATTTGTTTTTAACTTTTCAAAAATATACTAATCAATTTCTATACTCTTTTAAAATCATTCAGACTATAGAATTAAAAATGCACATCCATGTAAAGAAAATAACAACAGAGTAGGGAACTAATTGGTAATGCAAATTATGGTAAATGTACCTTGCACCGGAGTCAATCAGAGATATCCACTCGACACTTAGGATAGGCTTTCTGAATGCTCTCATCAGTTTCCCAAGTACAATCTCGCGGATCTCCACTCCATTGCACTTTGACTAAGTGAACCTTCTTGTTCCTCAGCTCTTTGGTTTCTTTACCGATAATCTTTAGCGGCTCTCTTCTCACAGCTAATTCTGGAGTAATTTCAATATCCTGTTGAGCTACTTCTTCCACGATCAAGTCTGGATCATGAACGTGCTTTCGAAGTTGAGATATGTGAAATACATCATGCACTCCAGGCAACCAATCAGGCAATTGAATTCTATAAGCGAGAGTTCCAATTCGTTCTAGTATAGGGAATGGACCAATAAATCTGGGCGCTAATTTTCCAGTTTTGCCAAAGCGAATCACCCCTCTCATCGGAGAAACCTTTATATACACATAATCACCAACAGAAAAAGCCAAATCCCTTCTTCTCGAATCAGCATAGCTCTTTTGTTGGCTTTGAGCGGCGAGTAATCGTTTCTTAACGAAATCGACTTTGTCGGCAGCCTCACGGATCATATCCGGTCCCAATACAAGTCTATTACCGGGTTCGACCCAACAAGCAGGAGATTGGCACGGTCTACCATATAATGCTTCGAATGGCGACATTGTCAGGTTCGCCTGGTAGCTTTTATTATACGAGAACTCTGCCAAATGTAAATGGTCTTCCCATGATCCACCGAAATCTAGAACACAAGCCCGCAATAGATCTTCTAAAATACGATTCACCCTCTCAGTCTGACCATTTGTCTGAGGATGACAAGTGGTGCTCAAGTTCAGCTTCGTTCCCAGCTCTACTTGAAATGCCTCCCAGAATTTACTAGTGAGTATTGGATCTCTATCACTAACTATACTGATTGGCACTCCGTGTAGTCTAACAATTTCCTTGAAGTAAATCTGCGCCAGACTCTAAGCAGTTCTGTTTGATCTGACAGGTATAAAATGGGCGGTCTTCATGAAGCGATCTACGATCACCCAAATACTGTCATTTCCTTTCCTGGTTCTGGGCAAACCATCTATGAAGTCCATGGAAATATGTTCCCACTTCCAACCTGGAACGTCCAGCGGTTGCAACAAACCAGAAAGTTTCTGTTGGTCGCTCTTGACTAGTTGGCAAGTAGGGCATCGACTAACATATATTGAAATGTCTCTTTTCATAGCCTTCCACCAGAATGTTCGCTTGAGATCATTATACATTTTGGCCACACCGGGATGGATACTCAGCTTGGATTTGTGACACTCGTCTAACACTTCCCTTTTTAACTATGGGATGTCGGGAACACAAATCCTTCCTTTCAATCTCAGGGTCCCATCGTTATCTATTTGAAAACACGAGGGTTCGCCTTTCTGAATCCTTTTGATCGTATCCTTAATAAAGTTATCCTCCTTCTGAAGAATAGATATTTTGTTAATCAAGGAAGTCGTGATAATAAAACTGGCGATCATCACATTCTTTCGGCTTAACGCATCGGCCACGACATTGGCTTTCCCTGGAGTGTATAGAATCTCAAAATCGTATGCTGTAAGGAATTCTAGCCAACGTTGCTGCCTCAGATTCAAGTCTTTTTGGGTGAACAGATACTTTAGCGATTGGTGATCTGTAAACAGTTCAAATCTCTCACCCAGAAGATAATGTCTCCAGATTTTCAAAGCAAATACTATAGCCAATAACTCAAGATCATGAGTGACGTAGTTTTTCTCGTGTGGCTTCAGCTGACGGCTAGCATAAGCAATTACCTGACCTCTTTGCATTAATACTGCACCAAGGCCCTCTCTAGAGGCATCTGTCCAGACTTTTAAATCCTGATTGCCGTCGATAATGGTTAACACTGGAGCAATCGTTAATCTTAACTTTAGCTCTTCAAAAGCCTCCTCACATTCTGGAGTCCACTTGAATTTTGAGTGCTTCTTTGTAAGCTTCGTTAAGTGACCAGATATCTTCGAAAAGTTTTTAACGAACTTCCGGTAATAACTAGCCAATCCAAGAAAACTGCGAACCTCTGTAGGAGTACTAGGCTGCTTCCAGTTTTGAATAGCTGTGATTTTACTTGGATCCACAGCAATTCCTTCTTTTGATACGACGTGGCCTAAAAACTTCACTTCATCTTGCCAGAATATACATTTGGATAGTTTGGCTTTTAATATTCCTTCTGAGGATTTCCAGATTCTATTCCAAATGTTTTTCAAGTTTGGCCTTTGATTTAGAGAAGATTAGAATATCGTCAATAAAAACCAGAACAAATTTATTTAGGACTCCTCTGAACACTCTATTCATCAAATCGGCGAAGTAAGCTGGAGCGTTACATAAGCCGAACGGCATTACTAACCACTCATAGAATAAGTCTGGACCTCTGAATGTTGTCATAGGAACACACTCTTCGGCAATTCGAAGTTGATGGAAGCTTGTAGCTAGGTCCATCCTTGAAAATACTTGTGCTCCATTCAGACGATCCAATAAATCATCGATTCGCGGCAATGGATATTTATTCTTTATTGTTTGCTTGTTCAAATCACGATAATCTGCACATAGCCGTAGAGTACCGTCAGACTTTGGGACAAACACCACTGCTGCTCCCCAATCAGAGAAACTAGGCCTGATCAGACCCTTCCATGCAAGCTGTCTTGTTTGATTGTCTAATTCCTCTTTCTCTTTCAAGGACATTCTTCGAATAGCGTGAACTACCGGCCTTGCATTCGGAATTAAAGCAATTTTGAAATCAATTTCTCTCTGCGGAGGTAAGAGAACAACTTCTTCTAACACATCCGCATAGTTCTTGACGACAAGAATGTCTTTGATGAGGTCAGGAATATTCTCTGTGACTTCAGGGATATTTTCTATTTAAATAGGAGAAACATCCAAAGCTGCCCGGAGGTCTTTTCTATTAGCATTCTGACCTTCACAGGGAATGGTTATATAATCACCTGATTTTATCTTTGCCTTAACGACTCTGTCGGCGCATTTAACCTCATCTTCATACTTGGTCAACCAGTCTAACCCCAAGATAAGATCAAACTCTGTAAAATTTATGACGACCGTGATGGTAGGGAACCGATAACGAGAAAAAGAAACCGGCACTCCACAAACCCAACTGAGATCGATGGAACCCCCGACCGGATTTTGGACAGTCATTGGTTCTTTGAGCTTCTTCAAATTCAAATCTAGTTTCTTAACTGCATTCTTGGCAATGAAGCTTCGCGACGCGCCTGTATCAAACAGTACTTTAATAGGAATATCTTTGATAGTAAGCGTGCCTTCTAAAACATCTGGCCTTTCCTGAGCAGACGAAGATGCAGGCACTTCTGCCACTTCATTTACATGTACTGTTTCAGGTTTTCTGAATAGCGGGCATGCCTTTAAAAGATGACCCGTCTGATGACATCCACCACATTTTCTATTCTCTTGAAACTTCTCCTTGGATTTAGATCCACTCTTTATTCTCTTTTTCGAGGGTTTGCAATTCCCTTCAAAATGCCCTGGCTTATGGCAGTTATTGCATATGGCAGTCGTTGCTGGTTCTTTTTCAGATCTGGCCCTTTTTTGATTTACTTTGGGCTTCCTACTTACCTCAGACACCGTACTGGTCTTAGGACGATCAGTTTCAGACTCGCCTTTATTACTAGAACTGACTTCCTCTTCGTCGTGCAACATACCTTTCTTATGGAGATCTTCATACTGATAAGCCATATAAATCATTTCTAAAAAAGGAAGCTTCACATTCCTCATTAAACTATTCTGATATCTCCTTTGCAGGCCATGAATAAATCTCAGATTCTTCCTCTTTGGATCTTGAATCAGATGAGGAGCAAAGCGAGAAAGTTCATTGAATTTCTTATGATATTCTGGAATGGTCATATCTCCTTGTATCAAATAAGAGAATTCATCACGTAATCGCTCAGTCACTTCAGGAGGAGTAAATCTTTCTAGGAAATTCTCCTTGAATCTATCCCAAGTGATATCACCTTCTGGATTATCTTTGATGATTGTTTCCCACCAAATTAAAGCTTCTTCTTTGAGCGCCCAAGATGCTACTAATCTTTTCTGCTCATCTCTCAACTGGATACGTTCAAAAATTCTTTCGACAGAACTCATCCAAGCTTGAGTCTGAATTATAGATTCATTGCCCGAGAACTGTGCTCCGTTCAGGTTTCAATATCTCTTTAATAGAGCCTCTAGATCGGGTTCTGCATTTCTTCTATTTTTGACACTCATTTTTCTGGTACTTCTGCAAATGGCAGATCAAGTGTCAGGTCACGGAAAAGGTATTTTAAAACATATACTTAAAATGTAAATGTGTCTATCGGGGTGTAATTTCATTCTGCTTTACTCATACTAGGATACTGCTGATCCTATCTGTATTGAATTACCCGTCCTAGAACACTACTGGTTCTATTTCTGACGAGTTCATTAATATGTTATATTCCAGCACTAAGCTTAACCAAAGCTCCGATACCACGTTGTGACGACCCCAAACCCCGTACTGACGGTGGCAAGGGTAATCTTTGGAATATAACACATAAACAGATAACAACAAAACAGAATTAAATAGATACACCAGATAATGAACAAATAATACACTAGATAAACATAATCATTAGAGTTACACAGTATACAGGATCATACTTAGTACAAATACAGTTCAGCTATACATAAATGTCTACAGCGGAAACAAACATAATATGTACAATAGGAGCTGAACAGCATAAAAAGAGATAAATGATAAAATCCATCTTCAGCTCCAGCTATCCAGAGAAAGCCAGCTAAAACCTGAATACAAGGCTGCCCGTGTAGTAAAAGGGGCACCCGAGTTTGAAAGTGAAACAAACTACGAGTCAGTCATGGGACTGGTATGAGAAATCTACTCAACATATTTAAAATATGGCTAATCGCAGGACCATGCCACTTTCGTGGAACGGGTTTACTCCATCGGATTGCCAATGCTTTTAAAACAAATAATTCTTTTAAACATCGCAATGCTTTTTATAAAAATGAAGCCATTATAAGACTCAGTTCCCATCACACAATGCAATGCAAACCGGAGGATAGAGTTTTTACCTTATAATGGCCAAAATTTGCTTGATACGAATAAAACAAAAGCATTTGATATTACTACTAGTGTTTATATGTTTCAAAAACAATTTCAAATCATAACTATCAATCATAGACGACATTAATGCCCCATACCACTATGTCGCCATATATAGGTATACAATCAAAACCGCACAGTCACATATTTGGAAATTGGATTTCCGTCATGAACCAAGGCAAAAGATAGTCCTTACCGAATTCGAGACAATCTAGCCCGTGTCTCAGGGTCAGAGCTCGAGTGACCCTTGAATCGTCAGGGTCGGTCCACCGATGTGGATTAAAATTCCTGAACACTACGTTTCCCCACCCTATGGGGTGTAAATGAGCCAACGAATGACTCCATCGGACTCGGATTGTCCGATCTAACCGAGGCGCCTCGCAACAGTAACAACCACATAAGTCAAACTCGTCAGGGCGTGTAAAACCACTGACGCCACTTCTAGCTAGAAAGAAACGCATGTCTCCCCTGAGGTCCTCTCCCGTTTAGGTTCATACCGGGGTGTGAGGTTCGCGAATTCACGTTATACACAAAGCTACGCCATACAGGCGGTGCTTTGATCATCACCACAAGATTTTGCTTTTCAACAGAAGCCTTGATCACTGCATCTTAGCATGTCACACAGGCAATTCACGCCATGCAACTGATGGCTATCAATCACACAGAATAAATTCCATTGTCAGACACACAATCCATTTACAAGTCCGTTCTGTGTCTGAACGAAACCGGAGGTACTATATACCTCGCAAACCCATCGATCTCCATGTACGTCTGAACGATCACCACTCATTATCCATATTTCGGGATGCCTCCCAATCAGGACATCAGTTACCATCCAAACGAGGTGAAGAACTCCGGTCTTCGACCACCGTCTTCATCTTCAATTTCTTATCGTCGATTCAGTTATTCAGAATGGGATAATCTCGGTCTTTCTGAGCAACTCGCGCATATAATAAACAAGTGCTACACAAACACTACATACGCATTATTTCAATTCATTAGTCACTAACCGTCAATCAGTAAGAGAACGATTTCCCAAATATTAACCCCGAAGGCCGAAACCAACATCAGATCAAAATCCAGGAAACCATTCGACTTAGTTAACCTTCAGTTAATTTCTAAATTTCATATCTATATCGTTTATAATATTTTATAACGATTTATCGCTATTTTTATTTATTTTAAAATAGCCAATTTATTCAAACGACGCTTCGGCCATAACGCGGCCATGGCGCTATTTTTCTTCAGATTTGATTTACACATATCTGAAAATCTAACCATTGGATCTTCACAAAATTTATATAATTAGAAAGATCTTTTCAAAATGAATCCAACGGTTCCAGTTTCGGGAAATTCCGACGGTCGGATCTCCCGGTATAATCGTTTGAAGTTTTGATTTCAAATTACGAACTGCAGCGTCGTTATTCGATTTAATTTAATTATATTTATATATTTATATAAATATAATCGATTCTGGCGCTGTTTGTCTTCAGATTTGAATTAAACATTCCAGACAATCCAACCATTGGATCTTTATAAACTTGGTGTCGTTGGAAAGATATTTCCAAAGCGAACCCAACGATTTCGGTTTCGGGAAAATCTGATGGTCGGATCTCACGCACTAATCGTTTGAAATTACGGTTTCAAAACACGAACTGCAGCTTCATTATTTGATATATTTCAATTCTATTTATATATATATATATATATCGATTCTTCGATTTCAAAACTATATTCTTTTCATACATTGGATAAAAATGATATTTTTATCCAACCGACAATTATTTCAACACTACGCTATTTTTAACCATTCATGTATATAGAAAAAATGTGATTTTTATTGTACAACAATTTATTTCGAAACACGATTATTTTATATAGTTCATATAGGTGATAAAAATATGATTTTTTATTATAAAACAATTTATTTCTAAACATGACTATTTTATATAGTCTATATAGATGATAAAAATATGATTTTTTTTTAAAACAACTTCTTTCGAACCCGAATACCATTCAACACATGAATTTCTATTCAACGAATGAATTTCTATTCAATACATGAATGTTATTCAAAATTCGTATATATACAATAAAAAGGTGATTCTTATATTGTTAAAACAGTTTATTTAAAACACGAATACCATTAACGAATGAATTTCGATTCAACACATGAATGTTTTCTATAGTTTGTATATATAGAGTAAAAATGTGATTTTTATTGTTAAAACAATTTATTTAAAACACGAATACCATTCAACACATGAATTTCTATTCATCGAATGAATTTCGATTCAATACATGAAGGTTTTCTATTCAACACACGAATATAGTTTCAACACCGGAAAATAATTCTAACACATGAATATTATTCAAAATTTCGGCAGCATAACGGCAGGGTAGTTAAAACCGGGACCGTCCCTAGTATGGCTCCTCGCTCTACCTTAAAGCCTCGCAGCTTTTGACAATGGGGAATCATGCATCTAGTTTGCACGCATGCGGCATGTATATTTTTTTCATTTCCACAAACTAATCCTATGTGGTTTCAACCAAATATTTCTCAACCACAAACGGGTAATTTTCAACCACAATCAATCAATTTCAACCACAAACAATTCTAATCAACCATTCGTAATCAACCAATTTTCACACCAATCACAACCTATTAATATCGTCCATGGTTTGTGGACGAGGGGCGTATATATATATATATATATATATATATATATATATATATATAAGCATTTCACTTCTATTCAACACATATATAATTTTTACAACGCATATATAACTTATACATCGAACGTACAACTTATACAATGCTTATACATGAGGTGTACAACGCTTATATAACCCATACATCGACTATATAATTTATACATCGTCGTTTTCCATATCGTTTATAATTTAGAAATCTCACATTGGGTTCCACTCCACCAAAAATAGCAGAAGGCTCAGAAAAATATGCGATCTCTTCTAGTATGTAGAAGACATCCACACGAGTCCACTGTCTCTTGTTTCACTGAATTTCGTCAAGAAATGAAAAAGATATGATTTTTACAGTAAAATCATAAATGATAGCGCTTAGAAGTGCTATTAAAACAGTTTAATATATACACCCGTACCTCTGCCCTTTTAATTCGAAACTAGGTTTCGAATTATCTTCAAATCCGTTGCTTGTTGTTTCGATCAGCTGGCTTGACGTTGTCGAGGGTGGAGAGGGCTCCACGGCGCCACCACTGGTGGTCAACTCGTTGGCGTCAGGAGGGATTTCTGGCGGCTCGAACGTCGACACTTTGGGGGGCCAGAGCTCTCGATTTACTCATTGAAAAAATCCCTAACTGTTATGGATTTGAAGAGGGTGATGAGCACTTCAAATACCTTAACTGCGGCAGTGGCTGTCGGTGCGTGTGGAGGGAGTTAGAGAAGAGAGAAGGGAAAAAGAAGCGGTCTCCGTCGAGATCGGGGGGGGAGGGGGGGGGGGGGTTTCTGAGGATTTTCCCTTTTTTATATAAATTCTGATTGGCCGGAAGCTTTTAAAAGGGGGTTTTCCAACACGACCTCCAATCCAAACCCAACGACTGTGGTCCCTAGCGTTTTACCCCCATTCCGAACACAATGGGATATGTTTCGAAGGCCCATTCGAATGTTTTAGTTAGTTTTCCTTCAAATTAAAATATAAAACATTCAATATTTAATTTGAACGTATATTTCAATTTGTCGGGGCCACATACTGATTCAAAAAAATTCCCGAAAAATAAATTCAGCTATGTTTTGACGATATGGTCCCAACAAAACTGGTTTCGTAGAATTCTGAGACCGTTTGAAAAATGGCCCATTTCTGGTCGATCCAATTTAATAGAAATCGACCAAACACATTTTCCTTTGCCACGCTCACATAGTAGCTTCAAAAATTATGAAATTTGAAACCTAGCAATAATTTATCATCCCGGATCCAATAAAATTTGTTTCGTCGAATTCCGAGGTCGTTTGCAAAATGGCCATTTTCATGGGCTATATAAACTTCATAGCGACCTTTCAGAAAATTCATTTGGCCATAACTTTTGCTTCCTAGTATGAAACTTCGATTTTTCAGATTCGTTAGAAAGGTATCCACTAACAGATTTAAATATTTTTGGTTTCACTCAAATCCATTTTGTTTTGCACCCGATACAGTTAGTCAAAGTTTGAATTCAAATTTTGAAACTATCGCGCCATTTCAGGCCTTGTTTAAAATTAGAATTAATTATACTTATTTTCAAACGTCGATTCAAACTTACTTTTCATCGATATTATTTAAAATATTTATTTTAAATATTTAAAATCCACTAAAATAGCCAATTTAAATTTTTTAAATTGATTCAGATTTTTCGGGTCGTTACACCTAGAGTGCTGCAGTTAATTTATATAAACAACTAACCCTTATATTTTCAACAAAGACAAAACATGTCTGGAACATTTCGGCTACTCTCAAATCAAAATGTATTGTAATATCAAACATGTTTTAATATATAGGGTAAACAGCCTACAACCATTTAATGAGGCCAAATATTTTAATACATAAATGTGCCTATAAATACAACATAACCCATTCACTTTTGACACAAAAACAATCGAACCAGTGAAGATAAAATACAGCAGCAAAGTCAATAAATAGAGGAGAGCTAGAAGCTGAGTGATGATAGCAAATTGATATTGAAATTCTAAGAACAGAGGAGAGCAAACGTTGTGAGTAAACTCTTCCTTTTATTCTATTAAAAATCATTACTGATTGCAATGTAAATATATGTCACTATGATATATTTATTTAATTGTTAATCATGTTAAAAAATTCGAAAAAGATATATGATAGCAACTAATTTTGAAATCATGGAACTGGTAAAGACAGTGAGTGAATCTTTCCCAGATTTAATTTAAAAGCCATCTTAGGATTTTGTACTAAAAGATATATACATGTTATTAGTGGAGGGTATACCGCATATAGAGGCCATACACTAGAAATCTAAATTGATTAATAACAAATAATCAGTGTTTGATTCTTGTAAGTGACTAATAAATGGAAGATGAATAGATTACCCTTTGCAACAGCATTGACTTATTTTTATAAGACCTTGCACTATCAGGAATATTTATGTCTATTATAGACCAGTGCAAGATGATGTGCTTTAAAATTTCTGTCCATTACTTGAGTGTCAATTTGGAACATTATAGGATTAAAAATGACAGGCTAAAATCATAGACAAAAATTGTTCATTTCTTGATGTTAAAATTAAAGTAGTGCTGATTGCGTCCATACAATAGAATGATGTGTTGGATATATGTAGACCTATGAGACTCGACAATACTGTTAACGCAACATGCCCATCTGTATGGCCCTTCTTTGTTGCCATTAAGTTTAGAAAACGTTGCAAAATCTTAAGGGACAGAGAAAAAAAAAGTTTAAGAAACTAACCCGAGTACATCGATTAAGAAAAGAAGAATAACAGTAGATGAATAGGAAGCAGGAATAAGATGTTGTGCACAATAATGCTCAGCATAGATTTGTGTCATAAGTAAAAATGATAGCTGTAGGTACTTTCTTGGATCGAAGTTATTGGCAAGTCCAAACAGCGAAATCACTGTAGAGGTGATATAGGTCGAACCGATGTTTGGTGATGGAATCAGTGTATGAATTGTAGTGTGCGAGGATGATCGAAGCCGTGTAGTGAATGGTGGTGTATGTGTGCATGTGCATCGTGTGTATGTGCGTGCAAATGGAAGCTTCAACTAGACAGGAAAGAGAAGGAGCGGAATACAGTAGGGGTTCAAATCGTTTTGGCTAGCATAGCCATGCTGGAACGGGGCTAACAATGAAACCATGTAGTAATGTAAGTAGCACTAGCAGGAAACAAGAAGAGGGGAGACATGTGATAGGAGGCTACAGCATTAGGTCACAGTAAGAAGAAAATTTAGTGTATAAGGAACTAAAATAATCAGTGGAGGGAGCAGCATGTAGTTGTACATGAAAGAAGAGAGAATTGGCCTTGGTGTTTTGCATCACGTTAATGGGGTTTGATGTCCTATACGGCATGAAGAAGCTGAGCATACGGGGAACCAGCGATGATCATCATTGCATTGAAGGGTGTAACAACTGTGTACTATTTATAATTAGGTGACTAATAAAAATATAAATCATTTACAATCAAAACTGGACTCCAAGACACAACTATACACACACACACATGTAAGATGGGTTGGGCAAGAAGTAAATATGTCAGAAGAAAGGAGAAGAAGTAGGAGACTAGGAAGTGGGAACATGGAAGAAGTGGTTCAAAAAGAAGGGCGCAACGGGAAAAATAGAGGAAGGAAGCAACAACAGTGAAGAGAATTTAAGTAAGGGCTCAAGTAATTGGTCATGCTGGGCCATGCAAGAGTTGAATAAAATAGAAGAAGAAGTTGGTCGGCACGACAGCCAACGTTTTAGGGGAACATGAGAGATGAAAAAGATAGATTCGTAAGTGGGCTAGGTGTTGGGCTATAAATGGACTAGATAAGGAATGAAAGAAAATATGAAATAAAGAAAATCAATGAAAGGAAAAATTGGGCCTAAGCTTTGGGTCTTCAAGGGTTTTAAATTTTTTAAAACAAAATAGAAAAGAAGATAAAAATAAATAGAAAGAGATTTTTCTGACCAAAAAGGAAAACAGATATAGTGGGCAGGTGGAAGGAAAAACAGTAGTAAGAAAATCAAACGTAGTAGCTTGGCTTTCGAAATTCAACGAGTAAAAAACAAAAAACAAAAAGGAAATAATAAAATATAAAATAGAAAGTAGTGTAATTAAAGTTGTCTGTGATTATTTAGGAATAAAAAGATAATATACGAAGTGTGTCAAAGGTATAAAATGTCGTATAAACAAGCTGACATTTTAGAGTAAAGTACCGTGTGTGACGCACACGTTTTAGTTATTCATTTATAAAGGATTGTCAAAACTGAATAAATTACCGTGTGCGACGCACACACTTAAGTTGGTCA
Source organism: Allium sativum (assembly GCA_030737875.1). Lineage (NCBI taxonomy): Eukaryota > Viridiplantae > Streptophyta > Magnoliopsida > Asparagales > Amaryllidaceae > Allium > Allium sativum. The sequence goes on from CM060913.1 coordinate 637,516,632, forward strand.
TTTATAAAAGATATTCAAAATGTATGGATTTAAACAATGCAGATAGCAGACATATACTATTCTGTTTGGTTAGAGCTTATAAATTCAAAAGTATATAAAATGAATTATGCTAAGTTGATAACTATTCCATTGAACAAGAATCATTTCTTAAGTATCGGCTGACCATAAAAGACATTATGTTGATAACTTCGAAGAGTCCGGAATTTTTTATTCCACTTCGATTTGGTTTATACGTCGCGTGTCAGAGATTATTGAATATAATTGAAGATGGAGATATGCAAGGGATATTTTGTCTACAGAATAGTGCCTTCAGTTTTTCCAGTCCCAGGACAACTTGTATAGACAAATGTCTGACGGAGTATTCCTAATAGATCACATAAGACGATCTTTTCATTGTATTACGTCTGGTGGCGGAGAAACTCGTTTCTCTTAGCTTTTATACACGTAATACTTTTGGAAAGATCAACTAGTGATTGACGGGTTTGACGATGTGACATTCAAAGTGAATGGTAACCAGATGTTCTAGAAGATGAACGTAGCCTCAAAGCCTCACAAGCAGGAAAAGACAAAAATCAGGCTGGCAGCATGGCTAGGTGGATCATTCCCAAGCAGGGTGTATTACCACTATCTAAAGAAATTCCTTTTTATCTTTTCATCTATATTTCGCTGCTGCAGCGTTCGATAACGGCTGCTGATCACAACCGTGGGGTGGTAATATATTCGCTACACTCAAGCTAAATGAGTGGACGATCATGTATGGCCGGGTTGCAAGACGTTCTTGTTGAACCCCAGTGTATCCCCTCTAGAGTACACTGATCGGTATGTGGTCCCATACCTTGTCTGTTGGAATCCAATCTCCAATAAGAGCCCATGGTTTTTGATTTTATAGTATATATATGTGGAGCGTGAGATGCAAGCATTCCGCTAGATGGTTATTTATTTGATAAAAACTATTATAATATCAGATGATTTTGATATAAAAAATGTTTTGGGTTATAGTAAGGTAAAAACCGTCCATGTTAATGTGTGAGCTGGTCTTACTATTATCTTTTCTTTTGAAAGGTTTTCGAACGTTAAATCAATATGTTCCCATAAGAGAATAACCCATTCTGTGTTAAGAATTGATCATTTGAACTGTTTTAAAATTGTTTACTCACGCCAGTCCCCCGATTGACCCAGAGTTTATTTTTCTGTGTTTTTCATAAACTTTTGGGGTACTCATAACAATTGTTATGCGTAGACAAGTGATCCAGGTATTCAATGGAAATCTTTTGTAGTATTTTGGACTTGGGATTCAAGAACCATCTTAGTGACTATATTTATATCTAAGTATCCAGTTTATATGATGTATTGGGCCAGTATCACGTATAATGTTGAATTCTAATGATGTACCATGATGTAACAGACTCTGATATATATTATGTGATATTATATTTTGTTAAATTCGGTTGTGAGATTCTGATGTTCTTGTTAGTTCTTTTCTCTATCTATTTCTATTTCCTAAATAATGACAAGACTTCCGAGGTCATCGAAAGTGGGGCCGTTACAGGATATAGGATGTGGTGTCCTATCAGCACAAAGATTATTATCGGCAGACATGTGACTTTTGATGCAGGTGAATCCTTCCTTATCCAATAACAGTGTAGGGACATATTTAGAATACCAAACATAAGGAAAGTCATCCTCCTATACTTTTCATAGATGCATAAATGGTGTTCCCGATGGCACCTGGTTGATAAGGATTGAGTCTAGAGCTCGTTCATAGGTTGGGCCTGTTAGACTGAGAAAACTGCCTAGGTGACTTGATGATTTTGTTGGAATGACCATCAAAGACATTGACTTTGATGACATGGCAACATATGCATTAAACGTTGTCCATGTTGAACCCAAAGATTATAGAGAGGCTATTTCATCAGTTGATAGTTCTAGTTAGTTAGTTGCTATGGAAGAGGAGATTGAATCTTTGCATAAGAATAGTACTTAGGTCTTGGTGCCTCTTCCCACTGATAAAAGGGAAATTGGATGTAAGTTGATCTATAAAGTGAATGATAATGGCAATGGTGAATTCAGATACAAATCAGGTTGGTAGCAAAATGGGATATTCAAAAGAAAGGAGTAGTGTATCATGATATTTTTGCTCCAATTTTTAGACATGGTCAATTCTTATTCTTTTGGCATTAGTTGATCATTATGATATGGAACTTGAGCAATAGATGTCAAAACTGCATTCTTGCATGGTCATCTTTGTAAGGAGATTTATTACAGCAGTTGGATGGATTCATTGATTGTAGCAGGTCAAATTATGTTGTAAACTTAACAAATCTCTATATGGACTGAAAAAATCACCTTGACTATGGTACAAGAGATTAGATAAGTTTATGCTTTCACAGGGTTATTCTAGAAATTTCAAAGACCAATGTTTTTATGTTAGGAGGTATGATGAAGATATAATATATCTGTTGTTATACGTTGCTGACATGTTGCTTGCATCTCAAAGCATAGTCAGTTACAGAGTTGAAAGGAGGGCTCACCAAAGAGATTGATATGAAAGATTTAGGAAAAGCACAAAGAATTTTGGGTATGGAGATATTCAGAAATAGAAGGTGGAGAGAGTTAAGACTCACTCGGGCGTAGTACATCGAGAAGGTCCTCACTCGATCTGGTACGAAGAATGCTAAACCAGTTGACACTCCATTAGGCTCTCATTTTAAGCTTTTAAAGACTTATCTCCTACATCGGAAGAAGGTAAAAGTATATGACTGACATACCTTATTCTAGTGTTGCTGAGTCACATGTATGCGATGGTGTGTATGAGACCACTGGCACATGTGGTGGGCGTTACTAGTCGATACATGTCTAATCTAGGGAAAGAACATTGACAAGCAGCATAGTGGATACTCAAATATCTTTGTGGCACTTCATCTGTTAGTTTGTTTTATGATGGAATAGACGATGAAATATCTCTTAGAGGTTATTGTGATTCAGATTATACTGGAGATAGAGATGGATAGAACTTGGTGTCAGACTATGTTTATACCAATGTTTTAAAAACTCAACCCAACCTCGGTTCAACCACGGTTAACCTTCGACCTTGGAGCTCCATGCTTTAAAAATAGAATAACCTTGCACATGGACAAACCCGCGGTTTAACCTCAAAACCCTGGAAAAAAACCTTGACGGAGCTTTTTGAATCTCACGGTTCTTCAAATTTGAAAAAAGAAAAAAAATCGCTTCACTTTTCATTTTTTGACATAATAAATTTAACAATTAATTTTATAGCAATTATCATTAATTAATTAGTACATTTTATGAACTACTGTTGAACTAATTCTTTTTCATTATAAAAAGTTAGTAAATTTACAATTTTGCTTATGGTAAGTTGTTATATAATTACTCCAATGGATAGTATATAACATAATATATGACAAATGAGTTAGAGACGAAACCTATGACATCTTACATCATGTCAGAGTGTCTCAACTAATTTGGATAAAGTGCTCATCATAATTGGATAAATTTTATCTATTTTTGAAATAATTTTGCATTTAAATCACACTACAACAAAAATACTTTTTATAGCGTTTAAAAACCGCAATTAAAACTTTTAACAATTCCATAAACGCCATAGGTCAATATTTGTAATAAGTCTAATATATACTATAGCGTTTCAAACTTGCAACGGAAAACCTACCTTTGTATCCATCTTTAAGTGATTATATTCGGCAGCTACTTTCTATAGCGTTTTAAAGCATCCTATAGATCTTCTATGACATCATTTAATTACTATAATATGTTGACATGTCATATTATTATAGCACCATGGAGCGCTATGGAATGTATCGCATCAATCTTTTATGACGCATTGAACCACTATAGAAAATTCATTACTATCTATTGTAGCATTGTTTTCTTTCTATTAAAACTATTTAATTCTTGCAAAACATATTTTTATAGCATTAGCATAATGTTATAGTGTAACAAAACCGTAACAAGTTCGCTTTTCATAACATGGTTAGTCCGCTACAAAAAAATTATTGAAGTTTTTTTCCTACCGTATGCATTCAAGCTTACAATGTTCAATGCTACCAATATAGTATACCAATCCAAGCAACCACATCTATTACAGTGTAATGTAAGAACACAAACGGAGTTATAAGCCAAACCACAAAATATATATATCCATAATATTTCATACACAAATAATTATACATACAAATATTTATGACAAAAGATAACGGTACATAAAACTATGTCAAATCAAAAGAACTTCAAATCCCTGATATACCGAGCATGTTGCCATTTGTATGCACCATAGATGGGTAAGTACCTATGAAAAAGAAAATCAACAATTAACATATATATATATATATATATATATATATATATATGAGAGCGGCTATAGGGACACAAAATTAGACACAAAAGTGTGTACATAAAATCTGGACCACTAGAATTGTTTGTCTTTATATGTGAGGTATAATTCAAGGGGAGATCTAATGGCTCAGATTTTGTGTGTTTAATTTTGTGTCAAAATTTTGTGTTCCTTTAGACTTTCCCACACACGCACGCACGCACGCGCGCACACACATGAAACATGGTGGAAGAATCGTTCCCTCCCTTACCCAATTCAAATCAACCGCCAGAACCTCTAGAAACCTCAACCGCTTCTCCATCTTTGTAACCGCCTTCCCCACCCATATCACATTCGTATGCCAAAGTGGTAAGGCAAGTCTCCTGTATCCTTAACAACCGTAAACTGTCACTCATACAACCATCTACAAATCATGTCAAAATACCTGAAGAAACTTTCCATAAATCCAAAGAATCGTCGGCGGATACAATTGTATTACTTCCTGTTGAATCGATTATCTATTGCTAAACTCAAGTATTACATATCAAATATCTAGAAACCGCAGGATCAATACTCTATACATATTGGGAATAATTTCCAGTTTTCAATGTAGTTCTCAAATGAAGAAGACTTCAGGAAAGTTATACAATCAAAAACACATTCATACTATGACAAACTTCTCTTAATTGACATTTGGTACCCAGGGTTTGATTTCAAAAAACTGAGGACGGATTCTCTCAAAGTATGGATTAGACTTCTCAACTTAGGCATGGAGTTGTGGACGATCAAAGCACTTTCCATGATTTCCAGTTTCATTGGGGAACCACTTAAGATCGATGAGAGCACATACACCAAGAAGTATACTTCCTATGCTAGAGTTCAACTCAAGATCACTACAGAGTCCAATCTTGTCACCAGCATTCCGGTTTTGCTCCATATTGGCACTACAAAACAGATTGATGTTCACTATGAATATATTCCAACCAAATGCAATAAATGCAAGATCTTTGGTAACAGAACTGCGGATCCTCAAACTTCTTCTACCAACTCTGGTGTGTGTACAGTCTCTCTTTCCACTTCCCAACCATTAGCAGGCACACATGACCAATTAGAATATTTGAATGATGGTATACCCTCCCACATTGTACCAGATGCAATGGAACAAGTGGCCGCAGTCATTAACGAAAATTCTCCTGCCGAAGATATAGTTGATATGACACAGTATGTTAACCAGAATGAAGAATACTTATCTCATATTAAAGGCAAACAACCTATGACTATCTCAGCTCCTTCTAAAAGATCTTTGAGGAGCAACTCCTCAATTAAATGACTTTCATGAGTTGGAATGTCAGGGGTATGAATACTCTCCATCGTATTGATGATGTGTACACACTCCTGACTAAATTCAAACCAACTCTAGTTGGTTTGTTAGAAAAAAAATTGAGTATAAAAAATTTGGATAGTTTCATTCGAAGATTACCTACTCGTTGGCAACATTTGTCTAGTAATACTGTGGGTAGCACTGGAAGATTATTAATCATATGGTATGGGACTCTTCTCTATGGAGCACTTCGATGATCTCTGTTTCCAAGTAACATATCACCCTGCATGTTACAAACACAGCTGGGCTCAAACTATACATTACTACGGTGTACGCAAGTAATTCTTTATATGATAGACAGGAATTACAGGACCATTTATCTCAAGAATATTCTTTATCTCTGATGTATGGATATTCATGGACGACTTTAACCATGTGTCATCATGCCATGATAAGCGAGGAGGTTTTCCTGTACCATTCCAACACCTTCGAATATTTACCATCTTTCTAAATAAAAGTGGTTTGCGTGAAACCAGACCTATGGGATTGGATTTCACTTGGAGGAGGAGAGGGATTGCAATTAAAATTGATAAGATTTTAGTTAATAACACATGCCTTACCAAATTTCTAAATATGAGGGCTTACACCTTATCACAACTATCCAGTGACCATATTCTTTTACTCCATCTTATTCCCACATCCCACCCTAAAGGCTTTCCCTTCAGGTATCGAAATGACTGGCAATATTGCGATGGCTATAATGCATGCGTAATGAAAGGTTAGTTGTTGAGTCATGGGGTTTCCTTAGCTATAATTTCCTGGCTAAACTCGCTGCTACTAAGTAACAATTAAACAAGTTAGGCCTAAGGATGATGATATTTTGCTGCAAGCCAAGACACTAGTTTCAGATTTGGAAAGGGAGGTAGACCAAAACCCTCTTCATTTGGAACTATATGATGAGTACATGAAAGCGAAGCATAATTTGCACAGACACAAAAAGTTCAGATTTTGGAACATGCGACAAAAGGCAAAGATTGCATGGCTACAACAAAGTGATTATAATACTAAAATTTTCTACTCTAGGATGTTAACAAGACGTTTTACAAACAACATTCACTCACCTGTCAATGAAAATAGAGAATTCCTGTTCAAACCTGAAGAAATTGAAGACGAAGCAATTCACTATTTTACCAATCTTTTCAATGGGACTATCACTTCTGAATTCCCTATCTTCCAGCCAATCTGCACAATCAACACACAGGGTCAACGGCTACTATTACGAGAGATTACTATGGATGAAATCAAAACTGCATTTTTTTTTCTGTTCATGACGATTCCAGTCGCGGACAAGATGGCTTAAATGCAAAATTCTTTAAACTACATTGTGAGAATATTAAACTGGACTTGCTTGCGGCTATAACAGACATGTTCACTTCAGCGAAGATACCGAAGGGAGTAAACCATGTTAGAATATTTCTATTATGTGGGCCACACATTTAAATATAATGTGTAATGCTATTTAGGTGTGAATGCCAATTAAAGTGGTCAAATAGGGTAATAGTATTTATTGGCATAAATATTCAGTTGTTATGGAAGAAATGCGTAGAGACTAGAATATTTTTCAGTTTGATGAAGGGCCGAACTGAAAATATTATAATGTTATAAATTAGGGGTTATGGTCCCCAAATTACACAAGTTTTCAGCGTATTCTCTTTATCCCCTCAGAAGAAATACATTTACATCTGAACTTGTGTCAATTTGGAAGATCCAAAACCAAGCTGATCCTCTTTAACAAACACTCATGGATTCAGTTGATGAAAGCAACAACTATCGATTCAGATCTAGAGCTTGTGTCAGGTTTGATAATCAAATCCATGACTTAATTTGGTTAATCTTCTCTCCGTAAACATCTGGATTCAGGTATGGCTTCCGCTAATTCATTTTACTTTCTCTGATTTCTTCTCAATTAAATCAATATGGGTCATGTATTTAAATATGGAATTTCATGATTGGTAAATCATAAAGTATATAGAAATTCCAACAAGTCACAAAAAAAAATCCCAATGAAATCAATAATGGGTGGCTCCGATACCACTTGGTATCAGAGCCACCCATAATTGTTATTTGACTTGAATTTATTGTCAGTGTTTGATTGTTACAACAAGAAAGCCACTTACAGTTAATATTACTGTCCAAAGACTTGATATTGATGTGTACTAGGCATCTTGATAAGAGACTAACCAGTTATTTGAATTTACTATGCCCGCTATTTTTGTTTCGGAATCTTTAGCTGTTACATGAACCAAAATCATTTTTTGAGTATTTTATAACACTTGAGGTGGTACATTGTACAAACAGTAAGAAAGAAGTTCAAATATAATTTTGGTGTCTCTTTATAACTGTAAATATCTTACATTCGTATTGATCTGATTGGAATAAACATGTCACCAAAGTGACCTCTGTTATTTTGGTTGTTCATGAAAATGTTTGATATTTGTGTGTAGTTATTCATGCTAGTATTAGTCGGCCCAAAGGAAGGCTAATATTTGGACGTATCACTTACACATGTGTGATGATAAATACGTGACAATTATAAAGTTTTTTTTTCGAGTGAATAATTAATCGGCCCAAAGGAAGGTTGTTATTTGACTTGAGTTTATTGTCAGTGTTTGATGATTACAACAAGAGTACCACTTACAATTGATATTACTGTCCAAAGACTTGATATCAATGTGTACTAGGTATCTTGATAAGAGACTAACCAATTATTTGAATTTACTACGGCTGAAATTTGGCTATGAGCATACAAGGTCAAGCTTTGTTTTTTGTTCAATTTTCAACCAATTTGGTTAAAGTATCTGGCAATTTTTAGTGCATTCTCATCTTGTATGAGACTATGTATTAGGAATATTAAGATGATACGTTGTCTTCCCTTGAATTCATAGATCTAGCTCTTGCAATTAAGGGGGTCTTATTCAACCCTATTACAGTTAAATGTTCTTTTGATATTATAAAGAATATTGAAAGATGATATAACTCAAACAACAAGAGTAAAAGGATTATATGGTGAAGTATTGTTTAAATTTTTCAATGATGTGCTACATAAGGATAACTAATTTTGATAAGTTATATACTACGAATGGAAAGCGTTTTATGGAAACAATAAGGGGAAACAAGCATAATTTGTGGTGCTTGATTCCATAAAGTCAAAGTAAAAGAAACATAAATGAGTACTATATAGAAATAATCTTGCTTCAAAAGTCAAAAGCACTCAAATTATTACTAATTTTTTGGTGCAATAGCTATTTTAAGAATATTATTGTTGTAAAATAATAATTTGAGAATAAAGTGTTCTCTTTCTGAGTTTATTTCGGTTTATGGTAAGAATTAGAAACATGAAGCATGATAATGTCGGAAGTACTCATTTGCCATACATTGTAAACAAATGTATAAATAAAGATAATGAAGCCGCTAAGAATCTAGAAGAAAAGAAATAACATACAGATGTATTTATAGTTATTTCTTTAATAAAATATGCAGACATATAAGGTAAAGTATATTAGATATTTTTTTAAGTAATTATTGAAATTTCAGTTGAATTGTTTGAATTTATTTTATGTTGTCATTTAGACAAATTTCGATTTTATATTTCTAATATGAACAAAATAGGTTATTATTGTTCATTAAGAAATAATAATGTTGATTTATGGATAAATTCAAACATTTATGTAATTAAAGCTCCTAATGTCTAATATCTAAGTTATGTCTGCTAGCTTTTGTAATGATATCTCAATTTTGTTTCGATGGCTGATATAATTATATATTTCATCTTATTAAGAAGTTATAGATTGAGATATCAAAAAGGTGGAAAATACTTTATTGGTATTCTAAGCGACTTTAAAGGTATAATTTTATGAACCCACACTAAAGAAAAGTTTAATGATGGGAAATGCAACAACTTCTTGAGAATGTTGAATTTAGGGGAGAAATAAAGTATAATCATTGTCCTTAAAGAGAATCACCTCTGATTCAACTATAGTTACTTCTTTGGATAATTTGTATGATTTGTTTCATTCCATTAACAAGAAGTAAATTAGGAAGCATAATAAGACAATGGTAAAGAAATTGTTCTGCATGTTAAGGTTTACTGTTTCAAGAAAACAGACTCAATAACCTCAATGCAAGATCACTAAGGAAATCCACCTAAAAGGAAAGAAATGCTATTTCAGATGACTATGTAGTATTTCTTCATAAAGATAAATAGTGGATTGGTAAAGATAATTCTTTGAACCTACATCAATCCATGCAAGGTACTAATTTAAAAAAAATGTGGATTTAAGAAAAGAACATATAGTATAAATCTATATGGATAATAAAGTTTGAAATTTCCTCTAACTTAGGTAACGAGATCATTGGTTTTGAATAACTACTCAAAGCCAAAAGGGATCAAGTGGGTAATATGGAATCCTATAATGGACTTTTATGAAAACACTATTCTTAAAAGGAATTTTTGTTTTCTTTAAAGAATGTTTCTTTTGAACTTAGCAGATGATTCTTTAGAATCACTTTGGAGCTTATTGTATCATGTACTTTTGAGCACTATCTGATGGAAATTGAAGTCATGTTTCTCAATGGAGACATTGATGAAACTACTTAAGAAATCAACTTATGGGTTAGTCTTTGTATTTGGAATTCAAATATACCATTATTGTTCATGGGGTGATATTTGGATTATTACAAAAGAATTTGGAAGATAAGAGCTTAAAAAAGGTTTGGTATGTAAAATGCGATTCATTTTTTTTTTCCTACCAAAACAGATAAGTGCTACCATTCTTGAAACTAAAGAAATGCATGTGATTTCTCATGCGTTTGCAATTTGGATTTTAACGCATATTAAAGTATATACACATATGGGTGTCGTGTATATTACTTGGCAGATATCTTGTTGATATTGAAAGTGGATCACCTGTTAGTAACCAAAATGGTTATGAAGTATCTTTAAAGAATTAAAAAAAAAGGTTATATGCTCATAGATAAAAGATTGAATTGGTTGGAGATCATAAAGAATTACGATAGAATAATTTTTGGATGTCATTGCTGCAAAAGATTCACTTAAGGTGATGACAATATAGAGTGGAACTATATAAGGAAAGTGTCATGCAAACACTTATAGCTTCCACTACTATGGAAATATAGTTTATATTTAATTACAAGACATCCAACTATGGAAAATAATTGTAAAATTGTGTCACAAGACTATATGTTATTAATAAAGAATTGAAAGACCATTAAAGTAACATTGTGACAATAAAGAATATATTATTTTCCAATTAGGGAAGAGTGCAAACTATATTGTAATTCATAGAGCATACTTTGAACAAACTCCATTATGGCGGATCCGCTTACGAAAAGATTATTACTTATGGTCTTTCATGAGCATGTAGCGCAATCGGTGTAATCTTTTATGTAAGGATATTTTGATTCAGGGGGAGTTTGTATTTGGTATTGTCGTGCGACTCATTGCTTTATGCTTCGGTTAAAGATAAATATATATATATATATATATATATATATCAAGTTCTTTTTCTGATCAGAAATAAAGTTATAAAGTATTGTTTGCATTCCAAGTTGTTCAAACATTGAACATTTTGATCCCACTAAAGTTGGACCAGTTGGGAATAGACATGTAATGATCACATCTCATGTAATTTCCATGCTACACATCCATAATTGATCTATGTCATTTGATTGTGTTGGTATACGTGGCCATTGATGGGTTTAGTTACATTAAAGATAACGAAAGCCGCTTTGATCCTTTGTCAGCATGGTTAATGGACGAGATTGTTTAAGAAAACACCATATGGCATAAATAGCAGAATTTGGAGCTCATAAAGTTAAACACATTTAAGGTTATTAAGTATGTGGCCCAGGGGGAGATTGTTAGAATATTTCTATTATGTGGGCCACACATTTAAATATAATGTGTAATGCTATTTAGGTGTGAATGCCAATTAAAGTGGTCAAATAGGGTAATAGTATTTATTGGCATAAATATTCAGTTGTTATGGAAGAAATGCGTAGAGACCAGAATATTTTTCAGTTTGATGAAGGGCCGAACTGAAAATATTACAATGTTATAAATTAGGGGTTATGGTCCCCAAATTACACAAGTTTTCAGCGTATTCTCTTTATCCCCTCAGAAGAAATACATTTACATCTGAACTTGTGTCAATTTGGAAGATCCAAAACCAAGCCGATCCTCTTTAACAAACACTCATGGATTCAGTTGATGAAAGCAACAACTATCGATTCAGATCTAGAGCTTGTGTCAGGTTTGATAATCAAATCCATGACTTAATTTGGTTAATCTTCTCTCTGTAAACATCTGGATTCAAGAATGGCTTCTGCTAATTCATTTTACTTTCTCTGATTTCTTCTCAATTAAATCAATATGGGTCATGTATTTAAATATGGAATTTCATGATTGGTAAATCATAAAGTATATAGAAATTCCAACAAACCACACATTCATTACATTAATACCAAAATCTGAAAAACCAACCTCCATCGTCCAATACCGTCTGATTGCCTGTTGCAACATGTATTATAAAGTGTTCAGCAAGGTGTTATGTAATAGGTCCAAACAATTCCTTCCTTATTTAATTTCTCAAAATCAGTGCGCGTTTATTTCACGTAGATATATTGGCGACAATTTTTTACTGGAAAATGAGATGCTACGAAATTTTAACAAGGTTGGCGTGGCTAAATTTTATGTCAAGGTGGACCTTAAGAAGGCGTACGATTCTATTAATCGGGAGTTTATATATTATATTTTGCAATGCATGGGTTTTCCAACACATTTCATAAATGTTATATACGAGTGTATTTCCACTTTGACATACTTTCTCATGATACAAGTCCTACCAAACAGATATATCACATCAAATAGAGGCATTCGGCAAGACAATCCTTTATCTCCCTACATCTTCGCAATTGCCATGGAGTATTTTACATTTCTAATGAATGAGGCTACTTGTAACAACCATTTTCTACCAGCGTCTAAAACTAATCTAATTATAACACATCTTCTATACGCTGATGATTTAATGGTGTTCGGTAAATCGACAATTTCATGTGCCCACACCCCACAACACATTTTCTCTAAACTGGGCTTTCATGTAGGCCTGGTGGTTAATACTACTAAAACTAAAACTATTTTAGCAAAACCGTCACTAATTCTTCTCAAATGCAGGCTATTTTTGATTTTCAGATTGGTGTCTTCCCTGTGAATACTCAGGCGTCCCACTCTGTACTGCTTATCTACACTATGTGGACTGTCAATCGCTTATACAAAAGGTTCAAGACTAATTAAACGGGTGGAAACTAAAACTATTAAGCTTTGTAGGAAGGGCCGAGCTTATTCACTCCATGATTACTCAGAAGGTCTTATATTGGTTATTTATCTACCAATTACCAAAACACACACTTGACAAACTCCAAGAATTATGCGCAGATTTTCTACGGGTAGGAGGATCACAAAAAGTGGCACGGCGTACTCTCTGCAAATTCAAAACAGAAGGCGACATTGGGCTTAAACATTTTGATGATCTCAAAAAGGCAGCGTGCATTAAACTAGTATGGAACTTGTTAACTAAAACTAATTTATGGCATTTTTGGATGTATAACCGATATTGTAATGGGAGTTTTTTTTTGGAGCATGGCTATCAATAACAACGCCTCGTCAACTTGGAAACTATGTTACGTACCCGCACATCAGGTAAACAATATTTTAATAGAGTAATTGTAAATGGAGAAAATACCTCGTTTTGGCATGACCCCCTGGATCAACTCTACATGTTTGGTGGATATTCTTGGTTTTAGCAAGTTACATTCACGTGGTGATGGCACGGAGAAGGTGGCTTCCGTGCTGCAGAACAGCGTTATTTGTCCATCACTTCATCCAGCTATAAGGGAGGTAGCACAACAGGTTTGCAACATTCACATACGATCAGATCGAACAATAGATTATTATGAGTGGCGAGATGGCGACAACCTCACATTCTCAAAGGAAACGGTGGCAGATCGTGGAGTTGGGGAGGCTAAACCTTATTTCAGTGTAATCTGGCACAGCAAAAATTGCAGATGAATCTCGTTAATCTCCTACTTAGCTATACTGGACAGACTGAATACAAAAGATCGGATTTCTCGACATGGCACTTCTTCATACACCTTGTGCGCACTATGTAATCATGGTGAGGGGACTTCAAGTCACATATTTTTTGCCTGTCAGTATTCAAATTCCATTTGGAGTATCCTAAAGACGAAGCTCGGCTTGACATCGACGCTACAACCATCGCTATTAGATCAAATTCATTAGATTCAGGAATCTTTTTAAGGTGGAGACCAAATTCAAGATATAGCGTGTGCAGCTATCACCGCAATTGTGTTTCAAATTTCCTGATGTGGGACAATTCCAACACGCCCCCGCACGTGTGACATATCCTGAGCCTAATACGTGGACCTTATTGGGTGATGTTGATGTGTGTGGACATTTCCCAATATGGGACAGACACAAACCTGGCTCTGATACCATGTTAGAGAACACCAAGTTATCACAAAACCAATTGGCAATGTGAAGGGTGGACTCATTATATTTTGAGGAAGACTGGGTAGACAAATTTCTCGATGTGGGACAATTCCAACAAAAATAGAGATGGAGATTCACTACTTGGTTGTGAATAATGGCAGCAAGACAAAATGGACAACAGAAAACACCAGATTTCTGGCCAGATAGGGAATAGATTTAGTAGATACGGGCTGAAGCAATAAGAAGAAGAAGAGAGAGATAAGCAGGAAAATGGAAATGATCACGGGTTTCATTTAATTTATCAATGTCTTCGTATATGTATGTTATATGTCTCTACTCCTGTCAATAAAGTGAACCAAATTTCAAAAAAAATTATATATATATATATATATATATATACACACACATGTGTGTGTGTGTGTATTTGTTGATTTAAATGTAAAATAATCAGTAAACTAACAACCGCGCTCGCTGTTCGATGGCATAATACAAAAACATGTGTTATTGATTGAATATAATCAGCATGAATCTCTCATGTCAACTGTTGGAGTAAATGATTACTATAGGTGCATTTGTTAAAAATTAGTCAAATGCAATTCGTGAAAGTCAGTCATGAACATAACTTAGAATTTTTCAAGTTGGTGTAGTTTTTGATTCTCAGCAATCAGTTGCAGCACAATGCGCCTTCCACACTGGTACCAATACGTCAAAAGGTGGTTGATACCTCTGGGATACTAGTAGAAGCTGGCGTTCTCCATGAAAAAATTAAAGCCAGGCTCCAGTAACATTTCACTGGGGTTACACATTTGTTTAGTACTGGTTTTATAATCTTTCCTATAGGTACGAAGCGATGACTGATGGTTCCGTTCCAATAATAAGTCTCCAACTGCAGCTGTGTGTGTGTATGAGAAACTTTATTATATAAACTTACTTAATTTATATGAAAATTAATTTAGTTAATTTTTATAAAACTTAGTTGATTTATATAAACTAATTAATTTAACTTAGTTAATTTTACAAAATTTAGTTAATTTATAAAAACACATGGAAACGATATCAATAACGTATGAAATATCTGAAAATGAATGTAATATATTGTTTTAAATACTTTACTCAATAATTGCATGTCTATTGGTATCAACTTATTAATTAATTTTTATAATACCCAATTAAATTTTATAAACTTATTTAGTTTTAAAAAATCGTTAGTTTATTTAATTATTAGAAAACTTAATTAACTTAGTTACTTATTTTAAACTTTGTTACTTTATTTTTATTGTTATCGTTACTATTATATGACGATTGTTAATATTATTATAAACTTAGTTAAATTTTATAAACTTAATTAATTTTTATAAAACTTAATTAACTTATTAATTTTTATAAAGCTTAGTCAATTTTAATAACAATTTTACAAAGATTTAAAAAAAAGAGAATGTGATTTTTATAAAACTAACTCGATCTTTATTGAATATGATTAATTTTAGTGTAATATAATTAATTTAATTAAAAAAATGAAATATATTTAACTTTTATAAATCTCAATTAATTTAGTTAATTTTTATATACCTTTAGTTAAATTTTAAACTCAAATAACTTAGTTAGTTTTTATATACCTTTAGTTAAATATTTATAAAACTCAATTAATTAACTTAGTTAAATATTTATAAAACTTAGTTTATAAATTTATCATTATATTATTATAAACTTAATTGGTATTTGTAAACTTAATTAATTTTTATAAAACTTATTTAACCTAGTTAATTTTTAGAAAAATTAGATAATTTTTATAAAACTTGGTCAATTTAATAATAATTTAACAAAGATTTCAAAATGGATAACATGACTTTTAAAAAACTAACTTGATCAAACATAGTTGTGAAGTCAAAACTTGGTGGTGGCGGAGCCACATTGAGGATGGGAAGGGCACGTTCCCTCCCCATGATTTGTGTGCAATGCAAGTTTGTCCAAATGTCCATATTTTAGAACATAATTTCTCTACTTGTCAAATATTTCAGTACGTGTCAAATGTTCCAAATGTACTAGGATGGACATGGAACATAATTTCTCTACGTGAATACGCCTCAAATGTTCCAAATGTACCCGGATGAACATGATTAATTGTACAAAATTTTGCAAACAGTGTGCCCTTGCCAACAAAAATTCCTGGCTACGCCACTGAAATTTGGGAATACTATGCAATATGCATATATAGGTCTCTGTTAACAACAATATCTGCAAGTTAAAAATAATATCAAGTAATATATATAACTGAATGAATATGTATTCTAACTAGTGTTTTAATTGATACACTGATGTACGCATATAAGGAATTGACAATATGTATGTTTGGGATTACCAGAATGGATCCAAAAGGCCATTTTTCTTATCTGCAACTGCAAATGAAAAGTATCGACTTATATATGCATCAGCTAGACCCAAATTGGCTTCTCCCATTTTAAAATAAATATTTAGCTTCATGACTTAATGTTACCATGTACACCTATCGATAAATAAATGTTATAGGTAACTTTCAAATGTAATACATAAAGAATGATGAGAAAATTTTACCTAACAGTCAAAAGAAGGCGAGTGGGATTTTTATTCAGCTCCTTGAAATGTAAAAATTGTGTTGCCATCTTTAACAAGCCTAAACAATTCAATTACAGTGATTTTGAAACATGTTGACAAACCAATTTGGACACATGTATTAGATTCATGCTCTTAGATATGTAACGATGAATAACGCGAGTGACAAGTCTGGCTCTAGTTTCTTTTTTTTTTCAAAACCGAAACTAAGGCTACAGAGTGGAATGCACAATATACATCAAAATATAAATGCCAGAATGGAAACTAATACGTCTCAGGTTTCACTCGATTCCACAATTTTTATTGAGCAAGAATTCTAACCTTTACTCTTGCGCTTCTACTCCACTCCTACGCTCATGGTAAGAGCATTCCCAGCAGTAAATATGAATTTGAGTGGTGGAATGTTTTTTTTAATTACTTCCCACCGTTGTAACAGTAGTTGGGAGGATGCCGAACCATTTTTTTTATACGTATATACCGTAAATGATTTTCTGAAAAATCGTTTAGGGTCTAAACGATTTTCAAAAAACCATTTAGGAAAAAGTAAAAAAAACATATATATGTCAAGAGCTATTATTCACAGAGATATTCATCTCTGTAAACAGCAGCTCATCCATGGTAGTCGTAGTTTAACCCTAAAACATCAACTCATTCAATAATCCTAAAATTATAGTTAAAATCCAAACCAATCGATTTCCTAGCTATCTCACCACTTTAGCACAATCAATTTCTTCATTCAACGTCTAAAAAACCAATTTTCAAATTTTTAGGGTTGGCATATTGGTTGTATTATTGAAAATGAAAGGGGAAAATATCGAAGGCTCTGGTGCTACGACCGACATACGTAGAAAAAAAGTATCACGAAGGAATCGAAAAAACAATTGAACGCGAAGAAGGCGGGTATGGGGTAAGGATGGACAAAATGATTGATCCGACATTTCCATTTAGGTCGATCACCAGTCTACAGAAGGAGCCCACATATTTTCAGCCTACGAAAAGAGCTTACGGTATATTAATTTTTTGTTTCAAAGTGGTAAAACATTAATTATTATTCTATATGAACAAACAATTTACATGATTTCTTTTTAAAAATAGAATCGTGATAACATGAGATGTCATGGAGCATTCACTATAATGTTGAAATGGAAGAGAAAAATTAAATGTTTATCCTCAAATAAGAGATCTGATTGTGAGTATAATGGATATTAAATTGAAAAACACCCATAATAAACCTATACATGCTATAGTTGAGGATGGAGGCCGACTACATATACCTTTTTATTTCCTAGTACGGAGATTGACTTTACACCGTTAGATTTTACCATGCTGACATCCATATCCGTTAAAATGAATAATCAAACGATACTGTATAATGAGAGTTGAAGTCAATTTGGCAATGCAAGTCAACTTTTGCCACTACTTGAGCAGAAAGATATTAGGGTTGGAAACGTCTCCCTCTCACGTCTTGTTAAGTATTTTCATGATGATTACCTTGCGGCCAATGATAATAAAACACATATTGATCGAATATTTGTTTTATACATGATGAGAACCGTTTTTTGTTTACGACTACAAATGATACAATTAGTCTTGGATATTTGGAGGCCGTATTAGATTTGGACCTAGCTCAACATTGATTGGGGTTCGACGATTGTGAGTTATCTTTTACAGAGTCTGGACCTAGCTGTAACTAAGGGAGGTGTAACAACCCGGAAATTCTGGGCCAGTTTAAAATTTTTATTTTGGCAATTTTAGCGAATTTTGATTATTTAAAATGAATTATTTTAAATAATATCGACGGGAAATTTATTTTGAATATAATTAGAACGTATATATAATATACGTCGTCGTTAGAATATATAATAATTATATATAATTATAAAAGGAATTGAAAATGGCGCGGTAGTTCGAAAATTCGATTTCTAATTTCAAATGAATATACAGAATTCAATATAAGTCAGAATTGAACGAAACAAGAAATATTTGAATATGTATAACTATATCTTTGTAACGAAGTTAACAAACTGAGATTTCATTTTTGAAATGATAAGATATGTCCAGTTTAAAATTAGAAATAGTCGCTGTGGAATTTATATATATTTTTATATATATAAGGCCCTTAAAAATGGATATTTTGCAAATGACCTCGGATTTCGACGAAACCAGTTTTGTTGGGTCCGCAGTGTCAAATTATTGCTAGATTCCAAATTTCATAATTTTTCGAATCAATATGTGAGCGTGGCAAAAGAAAACGCGTTTGACCAGTTTCAGTTGATTTTAATCGACTGGAAATTGGCCATTTTTCAAACGGTCTCAGAATTCGACGAAACTAGTTTTGTTAGGACCGTATCGTCAATACGAAGCTAGAAAATATTTTTCTGGAATTTTTCTAGTTAGTATGTGACCCCAGTAAATTAAAATGTGCGTTAAAATTAAAAATATACTGACTTATATTGTAATTTTGATAAAAACCTATCGAAACAGTCGAATTGGCTTGCGATACATATCCCATTGTGTCCGGAATGGGGGCAATACACTAGGGGCGACAGTCGTTGGGTATTGTTTGGTAATCGTCTGAAAAGTCAACTTAAATTGTAAAAATTAAATATTAATATTAAATATATAAACCTAACCTACCCCTCCCCCCCTTATTTATTCTCTTTCTCTTAGATCTGAGGAAAAAAAAAATATATAAAATTAAACCCTCCCACGATCGATCCCTACTGCCACCGCGCCGCCGCTGGTGGTACCCACCGCCTCCGCCCCCCTTCGTCCCAGCCCCTCCCTCCTGTTCGCCCTCCTCTTCCCTCCTCTTGCACGAAGACTCGAACCCCCCCAGCTCCCTGAAGGCCGTCGCCAGCAAAAGGGGACCCCACCGCCGCTCAGGAAAACGCGCGGACCTCTGCAGCAACCCCGAGCCCTCCTCCTCCTCCACTGTTCGCAACAGTACCCCCTCCTTCCTCCGACCTCGTTTCCCATCCGTCTGATTTGAACCCCGGTAAGTGTTTATGTATTTAGTATAGCAAAACTGATTTTATTTTAGTTAATTAAAAATTGATTTTTATTTTAGTTAATTAAAAACTGATTTTATAAAAAAAAAAAAAAAAGGGGTAAAAACTGAAATTTAATTAGGTTAAAACTGAAAATTTAATAAGATTTAAAAACTGAAATTTTAATTAGGTTTAAACTGAAGTTTTAATTAGGGTAAAAACTGAAAATGAAAAAGATTGAATTTTGAAAATGAAAAATATCAAATATAGTTGTTTTGAAAAATATCAAATATAGTTGTTTTGAAAAATATCAAATATAGTTGTTTTGAAAAATATCAAATATAGTTGTTTTGAAAAATATCAAATATAGTTGTTTTGAAAAATATCAAATATAGTTGTTTTGAAAAATATCAAATATAGTTGTTTTGAAAAATATCAAATATAGTTGTTTTGAAAATATATAGACTTTGTTTAAATTTAGAAATAAAAATTCGATTTTTATATATGGAACTTTAAAATAAAAATTCGATTTTTATATATGGAACTTTGAAATAAAAATTCAATTTTTATATATATAGTGGCCTTGGGCAACGAAGGTGACAAAAAGGCGAAACGACGAGGACTTCTGCAAATGAAGAGCCGTGGAGCTAGGATAGCTATAAGTGAGAATTTCTCACCTTTCAATTTATTTTCTAGTTATATATATATATACTAGGATGCAGACGGTGCTTATTAGAAGCACCCGACACCCGTCCACAGACCATGGACTTGTTTGTTTGACTGTTTGGTGATTGATTGCGATATTGGTTTGAATGTGATTTGTGGTGTGAAAAATCGAATCGATAAATTGGTTAGGATTAGACGTGCGCCGTTATAAGGCGAAGGAGTAAGGCTAGGTTAGACCCTTACTCCAAGTTTTGTGGTTTGCAAAATGAAATTGATTTGATTGATGTGTGAATGGCGTGGGCCTTCACTAGTCCGGGGATAAGGCTAGGCCTCGTCCCGTTTCTAGTATCGTGCCGTTATGCCGCCGAAATTTTCTAAAATATGTTAGAAAAATAAAAATATCATTTTATTTAAAGAATGAACTGAAGAGAAATTCATATGTTGAAATAAAATGTTTTGTCGTTAAAAATATAAATTTTAACGTGAATGTGAATAAATAAAATATTCATTTGCAAACCAGATGGTTTGTTTATGTACACTTATTTGAAGGACATTGATTGGGTCGATAAATTTTACACATCGCCTAACTGCACAAATAAAATATGTGTTTGATTGTTTGAAACCCCACACGGGTGTTAGGATGAAATTTGAAGTTCACTCATCCTGATTGATTAAATATGTCGATCGATAGATTGACAAGCTGCTATAAGCGTTAAATGTCTATATTTGATGCTTATACAGTGTAGTGCACTTTGGTTGATGGTTGATTATTCATCGTTGTTGATTATACATGTGTTGTAGAAAATCCATATAATTAACATTATATGGTAATTGATTGGGCCTCATTCCAGTTTCGAAAAAAAAAAAAAAATATTTGAAATAGAAATATTTGAAATAGAAATATTTGAAATAGAATATTTGAAAATAAAGGAATATATGAAGCCGTGTTGACTAGATTGACGCCATTTTGACGTGAACGATATTTATATCGATTTTAAAACGATTTCGAAATGAATTGAATTGAAAACGAATTCAAAATGAATTGAAAACGATTTCGAAATGAATTGAATTGAAAACGAATTCAAAATGAATTGAAAACGATTTCGAAATGAATTGAATTGAAAGCGAATTCAAAATGAATTGAAAACGATTTCGAAATGAATTGAATTGAAAGCGAATTCAAAATGAATTGAAAACGATTTCGAAATGAATTGAATTGAAAACGAATTCAAAATGAATTGAAAACGATTTCGAAATAAATTGAATTGAAAACGATTTCGAAATGAATTGAATTGAAAACGATTTCGAAATGAATTGAATTGAAAACGAATTCGAATGGAATAGAAAGTGAATTGAAATGAATTCAAATTGAATTGAAATTCGAATTGAATAGAAATGAATTTTTAAACGAATTTATAAAGAAGAATTCAATTTTGCTTTGAATTGAAATAGAAGTTGAAATAGAATTTGAAACGAATTTAAAACTATTTATATAATTCGTTTTAAATAGAAATCGACGAAATATATATTATATATATAATATAATGGCCTGAATAGAACGCGCCGCGCCGCGGCAGTTCGCGAATTTCGACCATTTATTTCAAACGGACATTACGGGAGATCCGACCGTCGGATTCTCCTAAAACCGGAACCGTTGGGTTCGTATCGAAAAGAGCTTTCTAACGAAGATTAGAAATTTGAAATCTAACGGTTGGATTTGGAATTATGTCCAAATCAAATTCGAAAAAGGTCGCTGTAAGTGCAGTTCGATGGCCATTGATGGAAATCGACTGTACGGGCCTTGATAAAATTATTAAAAATAGTAATAATTTGTGTAAAATCATAAGAAATGATTTGTGAAAGTTTGGGATGAAAAACTCCATATTTGAAAAGATAAAAATAGGTTTTTATCGAAATGAACTAGTTTTGAACTAGAATTATAATTCTATTTATTTTTGAATAAATAAATTGAATTCGAAAAGGGTTTTGAAAATAACCAAAATTTCCAATGATTGCATTGGAGTGGATTTGAATCGAAATTGTCTTCGGAATATTTCGATGTTGGAATTCGTGATTATACAGGTGTTGTTATGGAAATTTGAAAGATATATATTTATATCGTTATTTCCAATACGACATTTGTTAGTCGTAGAATTCGATATTGAATATAAGCCGATATATTTTCTATTCAGAGCCTTGTATTGAATATCGAATGTGATTTGGGTTTGTCGTGAATGGTGTCTTCACTAACACTGTTCTTGAACCCAGTTGAGAAATGATTAAATCTTTTTATTTAGATTTAATGAAGTGCACCAATTAAATAATATTTAATTGGAATTAAATCGATATTGATTTTTGGGTTTGTCGTGAACAGTGTTTTAAACAACACTCGTTCTTTAACCTGATAATTAATGAATGTGATTTTGGGTTTATCGTGAACTGTGTTTTTAAATGACACGGATTCTTTAACCCAGTCGAAGATTAAAACTAAGTGGAGTTTTAATGAATCTTTAATTAGATTGAAATGATCGAAAATGGAGTATCACCAGTTTTGCTCCAGGCGATAGTTAAATCTTTAATTAGATTTGAACGTGAAATTTAGAAACTAACTGTCGGTTAGCCAAGCAGAATGGTTTTCTGAATATTGATCTGATGTTGGTTTCGGCCTTCGGGGTTAATATTTGGGGAATTATTCTCTTGATTAATTTACGGTTAGTGACTAATGAATTGGAATGAGGCGTATGTTGTGTTTGTGTAACACTTATTTAAAATATACGCGAGTTGTTCGGAAAGACCGGGTTTATCCCATTCTGGATAACTGATACGACGATAAGTCGAAGATGAAGACGATGGTCGAAGACCGGAGGTCTTCACGTCGTTTGGGTGATAACTGATGATCTTGATTGGGCTGTACACCCAAGAAGATGGAAACAGTTAGTGATCGTCCAGACGTACTTGGAGATCGATGGATATGCGGGGTACTAGGTGCCTCCGGTTTCGTTCAGACCCAGAACGGACTTGTAAATGGACTGTGTGTCTAACATTGGATTTTAGTCCGTGTGATTGATCTCTATTAAATATATATCTGTTTGGCGGCGGAGAATTTATTCTCTTGCTTAACGCCCTTCTCTGAGACGTACGAGCTCAGGGGTTATATATTGATGGATATCAATCGCATGGAGTGAATGGCCTATGTGGCATGCCTAAGTGGCAATTGATCGAGGCTTCTGTTGAAAAGCAAAGTCTTGTGGTGATGATCAAAGCACGGCCTTTATGGCGTAGCTTTGTGTAACGTTTACTTCGCGAGTTTCACACCCGGTATGAACCAAAAACGGGAGATGGACCTCAGGGAGGACTTGCGTTTCTTTCTAGCTAAAAGTGGCGTCAGTGGTTTTACACGCCCTGACGAGTTTGACTTATGTGGTTGTTGCTGTTGCGAGGCGCCTCGGTTATATCGGTTTCGGCCGATGCTTCTGGTCGGCTGACGGACCAGACTTGCGCCCCAAAGGGCGGGGAACGTAGTGTTCAGGCATTTTTAATCCACATCGGTGGACCGGCCCTGACGATCCAAGGGTCACTCGAGCTCTGATCCTGAGACATGGTAGGCTAGATTGTCTCGAATCTGTGAGGATCTTGCCCCTTGCCTCGGTTCATACCATAAATGATAACCCAACTTCCAATACGTCGTCTTGCGGTTTTGATTGTAAACTTATATATGGCGACATAGTGTTATGGGCCGTTCATGCCGCCTATGATTGATACTTATGATTTGAAGTGTTTTATACACTATGCACTTATAATAGTATCAAATGATTTGTTTTAAACGTATCAAGCATTCTTTGGCTGTTATAAGGGAAAACCCTATCCCCCGGCTTGCGTTGCATTGTGTGATAGGACCTGGGTCTTATAACAGCTTCATTTTTCTTTATTTAGCATTGCGCTGTTTGTTTTATGCACTGGTATTCTTGGGAGGAAACCCGTTCCGTGTTATACGGCGTGGTCCCTTGATTTACCTAATGATTTAAAATAAAGATTAATAACTGTTTTAGTTCTCACACCAGTCCCATGACTGACCTGGAGTTTATTGTTTTAACCTAAACTCTGGGTGCCCTTATTTTGACACGGGCAGCTAGTAGTTTTGGTTTTGCAGATTTATATTCACAGGATCCTGGTTTACAGCTGGAACGATATCCGGGAAGCTTTGTATCCGTATATCTCATTCTAGTTGTGTATTGTATTATTTTCCGCTGCTATGTATTTAAATGTAATTTAAATCTCTGATATTTCTGTGTAATATTCATTTACTCTGTATATTCTTGTAATCTGATGCATTGTTGTAATATACAATGAAACGTTCTTCTGTATGCGTTCTGTTGTGGTTTGTTCTCGAACTATCCGTCGCTTTCCTTTACGGGGAAGTTGCGGGTCTTTACACGTGGTATCAGAGCTTTGGTTTACAAAGCTAGAGAACAAGACACATTAGAACCGTACGAAAGAATTCATCAGATATTGGATTAGTAATATCCAATGAGAAAGACTCGTTAGAGATAGGATCAGTAGTATCCTAGAACGAGTGTGAAGAGTATATTTTTAAAATGAAAGTCAAATTTGTTTTGAAAATTTAAATCAACTATTCGTATTTGATTATTTATTTATATTGATTTGGACAATGCAGTATATAAAGATTTTGGGTATACGTCTGATCCACGTGTATTCGAAGTTTTAATATACTGGATAGATATAGATTCACACTCTAGTCGCCCGAAGATGATTCTGATGATTGTAGCTACATCATCAAAATTAGGGTTCGAGTGTTGAAGGTGTGATTTTCTATATATTTCCATTAGGCTGGTGTGAGAACCAAAACTTATATATAGTTAGAACACATTGTTGTGAATTGGCATCAAAAACATGATTTTTGTATATGTATCAAAATTATGAATTTGAAACTCTAATTCACTAAATGATTGATGTTTGTGTTGTTTGTTTATTTGTTTGCTAATTTTGAACCATTTTGCCTAATAGCATCAAATATTGAATTATATTGAAAATTGGTTGCATTTGCTTGCATATACATATATATCTTTGAACAGGTCATAGCAAGGAGGCTAGAGCCAGAGAATAAAATTTGTTTGCCCGACAAATAGGTACATGTTTACTACATAATTTCCTGTTTTGTTTGGGTGATGATGATTTTGTGAGCCTATTGGCTAGCCGCTTGGCTTTTTCTTTTTCTTTTTGAGATCTGAAGGACCGGGGAAGCTATTTGAAATTCCCCGATGCTCCCGGTGCAGGGGAGGTTATGGCGAAATTTTTCAAAAATTTAGGGTGTTAGCCAAATTTTTGAGATTTTGGAAATTCTCAGAAACTAAAGAGTTGGAGAATGGAAGTCAGATCGAGCGTAGAGTTGAATGATCAAACCACTTTCGACTTTGTTCCTTTTCGGGGACGAAAAGTTTTAAGTGGGGGAGATTGTAACAACCCGGAAATTCTGGGCCAGTTTAAAATTTTTATTTTGGCAATTTTAGCGAATTTTGATTATTTAAAATGAATTATTTTAAATAATATCGACGGGAAATTTATTTTGAATATAATTAGAACGTATATATAATATACGTCGTCGTTAGAATATATAATAATTATATATAATTATAAAAGGAATTGAAAATGGCGCGGTAGTTCGAAAATTCGATTTCTAATTTCAAATGAATATACAGAATTCAATATAAGTCAGAATTGAACGAAACAAGAAATATTTGAATATGTATAACTATATCTTTGTAACGAAGTTAACAAACTGAGATTTCATTTTTGAAATGATAAGATATGTCCAGTTTAAAATTAGAAATAGTCGCTGTGGAATTTATATATATTTTTATATATATAAGGCCCTTAAAAATGGATATTTTGCAAATGACCTCGGATTTCGACGAAACCAGTTTTGTTGGGTCCGCAGTGTCAAATTATTGCTAGATTCCAAATTTCATAATTTTTCGAATCAATATGTGAGCGTGGCAAAAGAAAACGCGTTTGACCAGTTTCAGTTGATTTTAATCGACTGGAAATTGGCCATTTTTCAAACGGTCTCAGAATTCGACGAAACTAGTTTTGTTAGGACCGTATCGTCAATACGAAGCTAGAAAATATTTTTCTGGAATTTTTCTAGTTAGTATGTGACCCCAGTAAATTAAAATGTGCGTTAAAATTAAAAATATACTGACTTATATTGTAATTTTGATAAAAACCTATCGAAACAGTCGAATTGGCTTGCGATACATATCCCATTGTGTCCGGAATGGGGGCAATACACTAGGGGCGACAGTCGTTGGGTATTGTTTGGTAATCGTCTGAAAAGTCAACTTAAATTGTAAAAATTAAATATTAATATTAAATATATAAACCTAACCTACCCCTCCCCCCCCTTATTTATTCTCTTTCTCTTAGATCTGAGGAAAAAAAATATATATAAAATTAAACCCTCCCACGATCGATCCCTACTGCCACCGCGCCGCCGCTGGTGGTACCCACCGCCTCCGCCCCCCTTCGTCCCAGCCCCTCCCTCCTGTTCGCCCTCCTCTTCCCTCCTCTTGCACGAAGACTCGAACCCCCCCAGCTCCCTGAAGGCCGTCGCCAGCAAAAGGGGACCCCACCGCCGCTCAGGAAAACGCGCGGACCTCTGCAGCAACCCCGAGCCCTCCTCCTCCTCCACTGTTCGCAACAGTACCCCCTCCTTCCTCCGACCTCGTTTCCCATCCGTCTGATTTGAACCCCGGTAAGTGTTTATGTATTTAGTATAGCAAAACTGATTTTATTTTAGTTAATTAAAAATTGATTTTTATTTTAGTTAATTAAAAACTGATTTTATAAAAAAAAAAAAGGGGTAAAAACTGAAATTTAATTAGGTTAAAACTGAAAATTTAATAAGATTTAAAAACTGAAATTTTAATTAGGTTTAAACTGAAGTTTTAATTAGGGTAAAAACTGAAAATGAAAAAGATTGAATTTTGAAAATGAAAAATATCAAATATAGTTGTTTTGAAAAATATCAAATATAGTTGTTTTGAAAAATATCAAATATAGTTGTTTTGAAAAATATCAAATATAGTTGTTTTGAAAAATATCAAATATAGTTGTTTTGAAAAATATCAAATATAGTTGTTTTGAAAAATATCAAATATAGTTGTTTTGAAAAATATCAAATATAGTTGTTTTGAAAAATATCAAATATAGTTGTTTTGAAAATATATAGACTTTGTTTAAATTTAGAAATAAAAATTCGATTTTTATATATGGAACTTTAAAATAAAAATTCGATTTTTATATATGGAACTTTGAAATAAAAATTCAATTTTTATATATATAGTGGCCTTGGGCAACGAAGGTGACAAAAAGGCGAAACGACGAGGACTTCTGCAAATGAAGAGCCGTGGAGCTAGGATAGCTATAAGTGAGAATTTCTCACCTTTCAATTTATTTTCTAGTTATATATATATATACTAGGATGCAGACGGTGCTTATTAGAAGCACCCGACACCCGTCCACAGACCATGGACTTGTTTGTTTGACTGTTTGGTGATTGATTGCGATATTGGTTTGAATGTGATTTGTGGTGTGAAAAATCGAATCGATAAATTGGTTAGGATTAGACGTGCGCCGTTATAAGGCGAAGGAGTAAGGCTAGGTTAGACCCTTACTCCAAGTTTTGTGGTTTGCAAAATGAAATTGATTTGATTGATGTGTGAATGGCGTGGGCCTTCACTAGTCCGGGGATAAGGCTAGGCCTCGTCCCGTTTCTAGTATCGTGCCGTTATGCCGCCGAAATTTTCTAAAATATGTTAGAAAAATAAAAATATCATTTTATTTAAAGAATGAACTGAAGAGAAATTCATATGTTGAAATAAAATGTTTTGTCGTTAAAAATATAAATTTTAACGTGAATGTGAATAAATAAAATATTCATTTGCAAACCAGATGGTTTGTTTATGTACACTTATTTGAAGGACATTGATTGGGTCGATAAATTTTACACATCGCCTAACTGCACAAATAAAATATGTGTTTGATTGTTTGAAACCCCACACGGGTGTTAGGATGAAATTTGAAGTTCACTCATCCTGATTGATTAAATATGTCGATCGATAGATTGACAAGCTGCTATAAGCGTTAAATGTCTATATTTGATGCTTATACAGTGTAGTGCACTTTGGTTGATGGTTGATTATTCATCGTTGTTGATTATACATGTGTTGTAGAAAATCCATATAATTAACATTATATGGTAATTGATTGGGCCTCATTCCAGTTTCGAAAAAAAAAAAAAATATTTGAAATAGAAATATTTGAAATAGAAATATTTGAAATAGAATATTTGAAAATAAAGGAATATATGAAGCCGTGTTGACTAGATTGACGCCATTTTGACGTGAACGATATTTATATCGATTTTAAAACGATTTCGAAATGAATTGAATTGAAAACGAATTCAAAATGAATTGAAAACGATTTCGAAATGAATTGAATTGAAAACGAATTCAAAATGAATTGAAAACGATTTCGAAATGAATTGAATTGAAAGCGAATTCAAAATGAATTGAAAACGATTTCGAAATGAATTGAATTGAAAGCGAATTCAAAATGAATTGAAAACGATTTCGAAATGAATTGAATTGAAAACGAATTCAAAATGAATTGAAAACGATTTCGAAATAAATTGAATTGAAAACGATTTCGAAATGAATTGAATTGAAAACGATTTCGAAATGAATTGAATTGAAAACGAATTCGAATGGAATAGAAAGTGAATTGAAATGAATTCAAATTGAATTGAAATTCGAATTGAATAGAAATGAATTTTTAAACGAATTTATAAAGAAGAATTCAATTTTGCTTTGAATTGAAATAGAAGTTGAAATAGAATTTGAAACGAATTTAAAACTATTTATATAATTCGTTTTAAATAGAAATCGACGAAATATATATTATATATATTATATATATAATATAATGGCCTGAATAGAACGCGCCGCGCCGCGGCAGTTCGCGAATTTCGACCATTTATTTCAAACGGACATTACGGGAGATCCGACCGTCGGATTCTCCTAAAACCGGAACCGTTGGGTTCGTATCGAAAAGAGCTTTCTAACGAAGATTAGAAATTTGAAATCTAACGGTTGGATTTGGAATTATGTCCAAATCAAATTCGAAAAAGGTCGCTGTAAGTGCAGTTCGATGGCCATTGATGGAAATCGACTGTACGGGCCTTGATAAAATTATTAAAAATAGTAATAATTTGTGTAAAATCATAAGAAATGATTTGTGAAAGTTTGGGATGAAAAACTCCATATTTGAAAAGATAAAAATAGGTTTTTATCGAAATGAACTAGTTTTGAACTAGAATTATAATTCTATTTATTTTTGAATAAATAAATTGAATTCGAAAAGGGTTTTGAAAATAACCAAAATTTCCAATGATTGCATTGGAGTGGATTTGAATCGAAATTGTCTTCGGAATATTTCGATGTTGGAATTCGTGATTATACAGGTGTTGTTATGGAAATTTGAAAGATATATATTTATATCGTTATTTCCAATACGACATTTGTTAGTCGTAGAATTCGATATTGAATATAAGCCGATATATTTTCTATTCAGAGCCTTGTATTGAATATCGAATGTGATTTGGGTTTGTCGTGAATGGTGTCTTCACTAACACTGTTCTTGAACCCAGTTGAGAAATGATTAAATCTTTTTATTTAGATTTAATGAAGTGCACCAATTAAATAATATTTAATTGGAATTAAATCGATATTGATTTTTGGGTTTGTCGTGAACAGTGTTTTAAACAACACTCGTTCTTTAACCTGATAATTAATGAATGTGATTTTGGGTTTATCGTGAACTGTGTTTTTAAATGACACGGATTCTTTAACCCAGTCGAAGATTAAAACTAAGTGGAGTTTTAATGAATCTTTAATTAGATTGAAATGATCGAAAATGGAGTATCACCAGTTTTGCTCCAGGCGATAGTTAAATCTTTAATTAGATTTGAACGTGAAATTTAGAAACTAACTGTCGGTTAGCCAAGCAGAATGGTTTTCTGAATATTGATCTGATGTTGGTTTCGGCCTTCGGGGTTAATATTTGGGGAATTATTCTCTTGATTAATTTACGGTTAGTGACTAATGAATTGGAATGAGGCGTATGTTGTGTTTGTGTAACACTTATTTAAAATATACGCGAGTTGTTCGGAAAGACCGGGTTTATCCCATTCTGGATAACTGATACGACGATAAGTCGAAGATGAAGACGATGGTCGAAGACCGGAGGTCTTCACGTCGTTTGGGTGATAACTGATGATCTTGATTGGGCTGTACACCCAAGAAGATGGAAACAGTTAGTGATCGTCCAGACGTACTTGGAGATCGATGGATATGCGGGGTACTAGGTGCCTCCGGTTTCGTTCAGACCCAGAACGGACTTGTAAATGGACTGTGTGTCTGACATTGGATTTTAGTCCGTGTGATTGATCTCTATTAAATATATATCTGTTTGGCGGCGGAGAATTTATTCTCTTGCTTAACGCCCTTCTCTGAGACGTACGAGCTCAGGGGTTATATATTGATGGATATCAATCGCATGGAGTGAATGGCCTATGTGGCATGCCTAAGTGGCAATTGATCGAGGCTTCTGTTGAAAAGCAAAGTCTTGTGGTGATGATCAAAGCACGGCCTTTATGGCGTAGCTTTGTGTAACGTTTACTTCGCGAGTTTCACACCCGGTATGAACCAAAAACGGGAGATGGACCTCAGGGAGGACTTGCGTTTCTTTCTAGCTAAAAGTGGCGTCAGTGGTTTTACACGCCCTGACGAGTTTGACTTATGTGGTTGTTGCTGTTGCGAGGCGCCTCGGTTATATCGGTTTCGGCCGATGCTTCTGGTCGGCTGACGGACCAGACTTGCGCCCCAAAGGGCGGGGAAACGTAGTGTTCAGGCATTTTTAATCCACATCGGTGGACCGGCCCTGACGATCCAAGGGTCACTCGAGCTCTGATCCTGAGACATGGTAGGCTAGATTGTCTCGAATCTGTGAGGATCTTGCCCCTTGCCTCGGTTCATACCATAAATGATAACCCAACTTCCAATACGTCGTCTTGCGGTTTTGATTGTAAACTTATATATGGCGACATAGTGTTATGGGCCGTTCATGCCGCCTATGATTGATACTTATGATTTGAAGTGTTTTATACACTATGCACTTATAATAGTATCAAATGATTTGTTTTAAACGTATCAAGCATTCTTTGGCTGTTATAAGGGAAAACCCTATCCCCCGGCTTGCGTTGCATTGTGTGATAGGACCTGGGTCTTATAACAGCTTCATTTTTCTTTATTTAGCATTGCGCTGTTTGTTTTATGCACTGGTATTCTTGGGAGGAAACCCGTTCCGTGTTATACGGCGTGGTCCCTTGATTTACCTAATGATTTAAAATAAAGATTAATAACTGTTTTAGTTCTCACACCAGTCCCATGACTGACCTGGAGTTTATTGTTTTAACCTAAACTCTGGGTGCCCTTATTTTGACACGGGCAGCTAGTAGTTTTGGTTTTGCAGATTTATATTCACAGGATCCTGGTTTACAGCTGGAACGATATCCGGGAAGCTTTGTATCCGTATATCTCATTCTAGTTGTGTATTGTATTATTTTCCGCTGCTATGTATTTAAATGTAATTTAAATCTCTGATATTTCTGTGTAATATTCATTTACTCTGTATATTCTTGTAATCTGATGCATTGTTGTAATATACAATGAAACGTTCTTCTGTATGCGTTCTGTTGTGGTTTGTTCTCGAACTATCCGTCGCTTTCCTTTACGGGGAAGTTGCGGGTCTTTACAGGAGGTCACCTTACTGGTTTCATCGAGCTGTTGCAGGTATACTAAGTTGTAGTAAACAGAAAATATTTGTTCTTGAATGTGTTTTTTCCTATTACTTACTATTGCATCTTTGTGATTTGCAGTATTGGTTCTTCGAATATATGACGGTGTGTGCTTATATTGTGAAAGAAGAGGTGAAGCAATCTTCTTATCCCAAATTGAGAACGTAGGAGGAAAAAAAAAAGACTCATTACTCATCATACTTCAGCTCAATTGTTTTCTAGCACAAGGTATCATATTGATCATCAACATGCAACCCATACAAACTAGAATTCTTGGCATAATTCAGTCGCATTCGCTTTTGCTTAGGTTGTTCATGCACACAACTTATCGATGAAATGGTTGCCTTTGATTGTTCCACTGGGTGAATTTTTTTGAGATGTTTTTAGGAGAGAGGTGCATGCGTCAGCTCACAGGATGGGTGACTATTCCAATGGATCCTCCCTTGCACATGACCTGCAAGATGACATTTTCAACTTATGCGGAGATAGAGCAAGCCCTCTACCAAGATAACTGTCAACAACACACACAAACATATATATATATATATATATATATATATATATATATATCAAGAGGTCGACATGGATTACAACACATATTGGGAGTTAGTTAGTAAAGATGCTGGTCCTTTACTAGATGCTTTAGTGCGTATTGGTAACATGGATTTTTTGGGGCCTTCTGATTTGAAGGCAGGTATTGAAGCTCCCCATTGTCACATCTTTAGAGGTCAATTATGCATCTCAATTTTGTCAATAACCCCAACAAAGTGATTGGGCAGAGGATCCGAGATGGAACATGCAATGGACGGGACGAGATCCATTACCCATTCCTCATTTGATGGATATACAGCCAGTTCCGTCCCACTACACCGTCAATAGTTTATGGGAATTGAATATTGGTATGCGGCAATTATCTCTGTAACGGTCGAAGTATTATGAAGTAGGTTTGAACACGATTAACACAATTGTAGATTCTTTTGTAAGTTATTAGCTTGCTTTTTAATACATGCTTCATATTAGTAAGATTAGTATTTTACATATAGCTATTGTGTTTGTTCATGGAATTTGCACAGAGTATGTAGATTGTTAGGAAGCCTGTGTTGGGTATGAGGACTAAACCAACTGGTCAATCAAAAGCCCAAAAAAACAAAAGACACTTGTACAAATGGAAGTCGAAGAAGAAGAAGGTGAGGATGGCGAAAATGAAGAAGACGGGGAAGAGGACGAGGGTGATGTGGAAGAGACCGAAGAGGAGGACGATGAAAATGACAATGACGACGACCATGGAGGCGAAGTAAGTGGTGTAGGTACTAATAAATATGGTGTTAAATTTAAAGGTCCAAACACATCATCATCCACGCCGGGTACTTCTTAATTTATATTTTTGATTTTAACTACCTCCTTTAACTTCATATCCAATTATAACATATTAATTCCAATAACTATGTATAAACAATTACATTACAAAGTAGAAATTAAGTAGAAATTTAAATAACTAGTATAAACATATTTAACTAGTATAAACATGTTTAACTAGTATAATTTCAATTATATTCACTTAGTATAAACTTAGTTAACTAGTATAAGTTCAATTATATTCACTTGGTTAACTTATACTTTAACTACTATAATTTTAATTATATTTACTTATACTTATACTTATACTTATAATTTAACTAGTATAAACTTTAACCAGTATAAGTTAAATTACATTCACTTAGTTTAATTATATTCAGTTATACTTATACCTTAACTAGTTTAATTACGAAGTATAAATTTTAACCAGTATAAAATATATAACTAGTATAATTATATTCACTTACAATTTATGTATGTTCAAGTAAGAGATCAGATAAAGGTGAGCATAAGAGCAGTGGATTATTAAGCAAGGTGAAATCATTGTTTATGGGAAAAAGTAAGAAGAAAAGTAGTGGGATAACCATTCGAGGCCTGGAGGACTTTGATTGAAGTTTGAAGTGACTAGTCAAGTTTGAAATCCATATATGTATCATATAGTTTGAAGTGGTAATGTACATTGTATTGTTATGTTTGAAGTTGTAACACCCCACCTCCGTTAAGGACACTCACAAAGGGAATGCCTTAACTTTGGTGGAGCATTTTAGTAGACAGAGCAGAAATTTACAAGACAGATAGACAATACTTGAGAAATTATAACTTTATTACAACGGAAAACAGAAATCAGTTTGGTTACATCTTTACCAAAAACTCAAGTACATAAATATCAGTCTTGTTCAGAAAATCATCAGCGTACAAAACTTTAAAATCATAATCCCCACAGAAGCTTCCATAAGGAGTCAAGCCATACTTTAAGCACTCTAAGTACTTCAAGCAGAAGAAATCCGGATCAAGCTAAAGTATTCTCTCCTTGGAAAACCTGGGGGGGTGGGGGGGAAACGGAAGAAAAAGGGGCGAAACAAGCAAGGTCAGACATAAAGTCTGGCAAGTCCAGTGACTTTCAGCATATGAACAGATAATAATAATCGTGGCATGCAAATAAAACTGGATGAGAGATAACAGTAACAGGAGCAGCAGATGTACTTAGGTTAAACAGAAAAATAATAATAATATTACTTTTCATTTCTCTACACTAATACTAGTATAACAGGATTAGGTGTCACCCTAATGTTTACTGAAACAGAAACGGGAACAGAATAATTTCCACAGAAGAAAATGCTAGTAATGGGCCTTTACCACCCCAACAGAAACGGATAGAAACATAATGCTAGTAATGGGCCTTTACCACCCGAACAGAAACAGACAGAAACAGAATGTTAATAATGGGCCTTTACCACCCGAATAGAAGGTACAAAAACAGATTAATCCCTACGGAAACAGAATGTAGAATTAGGTGTACACTAGTAAATGGGCCTTTACCACCCAAATAGACGGTACCACGCAGACAGGTGTTGCCACCAAACATAAACAGATGGTACCAACAGAAACAGACAGAACTAAGTGTACCCTAAAACCCTACCCCAAGCGATCGGCTCCCTAATACATAAATACCCTGTGTCGGCTCCACAATAGGGTGTATCACTCCCTAAAGTGACAACCAATTGGCACAGGCCTATTTACAGATGTCATGGCATCTTACATCCTCAGAGGCAGACCGGGATCCATGCACGCACATGACGCGGTTGGAACGCACCATCAACACCCCTCACCATTATCAGAATGAACCACTTATAATTAGTTCAGTAAGCGTGGCCGGACCTTACCTACTGTTGGGTCAAAGTTTGATACCAGAAAGGGTTACTGACGAATATGGGTCCCAAACAACAGATGACACAAGTAATTTCCCTCCTAACCTTGTGTCCCCAGACTAACAGATTTCAGATTAACTTGTTTACAAGTTCAGACATACAGAGTTCAGATCAACTAGTTCACAGTTCAGACAAGTTTTCAGACTAACAGATCAGATATACGGATTTAACAGATTTACAGATTTGTCTAACTTTGTAATTGGGCCTACAGATTCACGAAACGGGTTTGTTAAATTCATTAGTCCAATTGGTTCAACCCTATCCACCCAACACGTTTTAGACATCATCTTTATCCCAGATTTGCATTAATTAAATATTAATGCACAAACCTCTCACATTAGGTCGGTAGCTTGTGGCCGCTGGATATGCCGGGCGGTTTCGGGCAGACTTCTGCCACAAGCCAGACATAACCTCGTGTCTAAGAATATTTTAGTTATTCCTATGACCTCTCACATTAGATGGACAGTTTGCGGTCGCTGGTTAAGCCGGTTGGTTCCGGGCAGGCTTCTACCGCAAACAGAGTCTAACCTCGTGCCATAGCCAATTCATTCTAATACAGATTTTTCAGATATCAGACTAATTCTGTTTATTTAGCAGATTAAACTTCTTCATAGGATATAACAGATTAATCAAATTTCCATGTTTTACTAAATCTTAGGTCGAGCTTACGAATTTCCATACCCAGATTACCATTATCTAGTTTCAACAGATCAGACAATTCAACATGTAGCAGATCTAGGAGTTTAAGCGATTCAACAGATTTAGCAGATAACAGATTTAGCAGTTTAGGCAATTCAACAGTTTTAGCAGATAACGGATTAGGCAATTTAACAGATTTAGCAGATTATATATCTAAAACTCTATTTACATATCTCGCCTAATCAAAAATTTAGCCTAAACTTACATGCCTAAATCAAGGTCATAATTCATAATACAATATATGCCCCAAATTTTAGCCTTAATATTCCCATTTACAGTTCATGTCAAAACTAGATTTAATATTCTAGTTCACCCTTTATGTCCAAGACTAATACACATGTAAACCATTCTCTATTATAGCCAATTGAGATTATGCCAACATATTTGTTATGCCAGATTTACTTAATTAAGCTACGCCCAATCCCCGTATAACATGTTTCCACAAGTTCTCTAAATACTCATGAAATGGCCCTATAGGCTCGATGTACATAACAGTGAATGGGAATAAACTAGCAAAGTTACATACTAAATATGAGATCTAACATCATTAAGGGAATATGCATAAGAAACTAACTACCATAGTTATAGGCAACTAACCACAATAGTCATGGGCGACTAATCACAATAGTTTCTTAATCAATGTCATAGGCAATAGTCTCATAGGCGTGAATCATAGTCATAGGCAATATTCTCATAGGCATGAATCATAGTCGTAGGCAATAGTCTCTTAGGCATGAATCATAGTCATAGGCAATAGTCTCATAGGCAACGGTTTCATGTCCAATTATGCATTATTATTTGTCCCAAAACTTAGCGTTCGTGCGTTAATCTCTTATGAGATGAGGCGCAGGCTCGTAGTAGCCTGGCTATAGAACAGAAAGAAGAAAGAGGTACAGAATAGTCACAGAAAAACAGATCTGAAAGATAAGAATATACATAACCTCAGATTCAGATTTATAATCATGTCACAATTATAATTATAGTTTATAGCGGAAAATAACTGTACTTGCCTTTCGTGATTTTAAGAAAGGATAATAAACTGTTGTTGATGCAGAAATGCTGAATTATTCCTCTTTAATTGTTGCTGTAGCTCTAAACTTTGATTTAGCTTTTAATTCTATGTTGGAAGAAAATGCATCAGTCCAAGTTTTGATTCCAGCAGAGTAGCGACGCCATTTTTATTTTTAATTAGAACAGAGGCAGAATATAGATAGAATGAAATTGTGTAGAGAAAAAGAGGCTAGGGGGCTGTTTATATAGGATTAGGCGGACGAATCTAGACAGAAACGAAACCGGATACATCAGAATGAACCAGGTTAAAAAAGTGGGTTTCGGGAGCAGGTCGACCCCCAGGTCGACACTATGGTCGACCTGGTCTGGCCAGGTCGACCCCCAGGTCGACACTATGGTCGACCTGGCCCCTGGGAGGTCGACACTATGGTCGACCCCCAGGTCGACCTGGTCCATGGGCGGGAATTTTCCCGCCCAGCCTGTTCTGGGATTTTGAATTCGAATTTTCGAGCTGTTTTTGATTCTGAAATTCTCTGAAACTTCGGAGGGCCATATCTCCCTCATATGGACCCCGTTTCTCGAAAACTCGGACTCGTTTCCAAGCATAATTTCGAGACGAACGCAATTGCGCAACCCATTTCCCTTGATTCTTATTTTATAATTTAATTATTCTCTTATTTGTTACTTATACGTTCACAGAAAATACGGGGTGTTACATTCTCCCCTCCTTAAAGGATTTCGTCCCCGAAATCTTCAAGTTAAGAAGAATGTGCCCTACCATCCAGTCATCCATCTACTCAACCATCATCCACAAGCATCCATTGTCCTTAGAAAACTTCTAATGTTGTATGAACATATGAAAAAGTGTGTGTATATGTTCCTTATCTAATGCAAAGATCAGGCGGTCCACTGATTCAGTTGACCTCCTTAATGCGAATTATGTTAGTGCCATGAGTCCAACATGTATGCAATTTTCCTATTTGATATTATTCTTATATGAGTGACAACCATTCATTCATATGCAACATCCATGTGATGAGTCAACCATTTTGCTCCACAGAAATTGAAAATGCTCACACATCCATATGCAGTATGAGAGTGTTTTCGAGCCGATCTAGTGCCTAGTGTGTGTATATGCATCCACGAGCAACCACTAGCAACCACTTTCATCCACTTGCGACCATCAAACATAACATGTCTCAAACACATGTTTACATCCATAGGATTCCTATAGGTCGAAGACTCAATCGATAGGATATAGTCGAGTGATGGGAGCGAGTGCAGATAAACAAAAATTTGGTTTTCATTAGACCTTGGTTGAGAGACAAATTCTACGAAGACCGAAATCAACATCAGATTGACACCCAGAGGATTACCTTCTTTAGACAAAGTCAAAACTGGAAATCTCAACCTTATCAGAAATATTCAGATATTTATAGATTACCAGTACAGATCAGATTACTAAATGATTCTTAGGAAACTAAGCATGATAAAAACCCAGAATGTATGTGTCATAGTCAACTTAACGCTCAACACAGATACCCAACTTACCATGCTTAGATGAGTCATACCCCTTATGGGTCTAAGTCTACAGCGGAATCAGAAACAATACTAGTATTCAAGTGTAGAGTATCGATTACAGAATCGAAATGCCAGAATCAGAAAAGAGTTTTAACTCAAAAATCAGATAAAGAAATTAAACTTCCTACAGAAAGTTTTCCTATTTCTATCCTATCCACTAGCCTCGAGAGTGTTTGCCCGCCTTCCAGAAGTTGGTCCTGCCCTCTGCCCTTGTCCTCGTTTCTTCGGACAGTCCCTAGTGAATGTCCCATCTCACCACAGTTGAAGCAAGTGCCCTTTCTTTTTCTGCAATCCTTGTTCAGATGAGTCGAGCTTCCACAAGTAAAGCACTTTTTCTCCTTCTTATCTTCAGACTTTTCACCCTTCTTTTGTGTTTCCTTTTTGGGCCATGCTTTCTTGTTCTGTGGTTCTTCCTTCTTTGCCTCTTTCTTGCCGTTGTCTTCCTCGTGCAGTAATGCCATATCTACCAATCTCTCGTAAGTCGCTCCCATGGGTACATGGGTCATGGCTAGGCTGTGCAGTGGCTCGTTCAATCCTTTAACAAAGCGGAGAGCCTTTTTATGTTGGGTGTTGACTAAATCTAGTCTGAACCTAGCCAGTTGGTTGAACTGGTTGACGTATTCCTTGACCGTCATACTTCCTCGCTTAAGAGATAAGAACTTTTCCATTTGTAGACTTCGTTCAGCTTGCGAGAGGAATTTCGCCTCAAACCTTGTTCTGAAATCCATCCACGTTTCAACCGGCCTCTCGGCGTTATTGACTTCCCACCAATAGGAAGCTTCGTCCTTGAGCAACCATACCGCCAATTGTACCTTCTGACTATCGTCCACCTCGAAAATAACGAACAGATCCTCAGTTTCCTTGAGCCAGTTCCTCGCTTCTACGAATGATTCAGTTCCCTTGAAATCCTTTCCACCCATGGCCCTAAAAACTTTACAGATCTTTGAAAAAGCAATTGCACGAGGAGGGGGTGGAGGAGGAGGAATCGTTGCAGCTGGAGGAGGAATATCTGCTGGGCCTGCATCGTTGGCCCTAGCCTCTAAGTACCTCCTGAACCAGCCAGGTATTGGCACGCCCTCTGGAAAGTTAAGATTCATAGACATGCTGGAATGAAAGAAAAAGATTTAAAACGGAAAACGGAAAAGATAGATATATGGCTCTTGGGGGATTATGTTTTTCAATACAAAACTTTATTTTTGAAAATACTTCCTTTTAAATCCTTTTTGAAAATAGTTTTCAAAAACTTTTTATCTAATCTGATAACCTTCAGCTCTGATACCAAGTGTAACACCCCACCTCCGTTAAGGACACTCACAAAGGGAATGCCTTAACTTTGGTGCAGCGTTTTAGTAGACAGAACAGAAATTTACAAGACAGATAGACAATACTTGAGAAATTATAACTTTATTACAACGGAAAACAGAAATCAGTTTGGTTACATCTTTACCAAAAACTCAAGTACATAAATATCAGTCTTGTTTAGAAAATCATCAGAGTACAAAACTTTAAAATCATAATCCCCACAGAAGCTGCCATAAGGAGTCAAGCCATACTTTAAGCA
This sequence comes from Allium sativum, assembly GCA_030737875.1. Lineage (NCBI taxonomy): Eukaryota > Viridiplantae > Streptophyta > Magnoliopsida > Asparagales > Amaryllidaceae > Allium > Allium sativum. The sequence continues at coordinate 637,557,207 of CM060913.1, forward strand.
CTCTAAGTACTTCAAGCAGAAGAAATCCGGATCAAGCTATAGTATTCCCTCCTTGGAAAACCTGGGGGGGAACGGAAGAAAAAGGGGCGAAACAAGCAAGGTCAGACATAAAGTCTGGCAAGTCCAGTGACTTTCAGCATATGAACAGATAATAATAATCATGGCATGCAAATAAAGCTGGACGAGAGATAACAGTAACAGGAGCAGCAGATGTACTTAGGTTAAACAGAAGAAACAGAATAATATTACTTTTCATTTCTCTGCACTAATACTAGTATAACAGGATTAGGTGTCACCCTAATGTTTACTGAAACAGAAACGGGAACAGAATAATTTCCATAGAAGAAAATGCTAGTAATGGGCCTTTACCCACCCAACAGAAACGGACAGAAATAGAATGCTAATAATGGGCCTTTACCACCCGAACAGAAACAGACAGAAACATAATGCTAATAATGGGCCTTTACCACCCGAACAGAAGGTACAGAAACAGAAACAGATTAATCCCTATGGAAACAGAATGTATAATTAGGTGTACACTAGTAAATGGGCCTTTACCACCCGAACAGACGGTACCACGCAGACATGTGTTGCCACCCAACGGAAACAGACAGAACTAAGTGTACCCTAAAACCCTACCCCAAGCGATCGGCTCCCTAATACATAAATACCCTGTGTCGGCTCCACAATAGAATGCATCACTCCCTAAAGTGACAACCAATTGGCACAGGCCTATTTACAGATGTCACGACGTCTTACATCCTCAGAGGCAAACCGGGATCCATGCACGCACATGACCCGGTTGGAACGCACCATCAACACCCCTCGCCATTATCAAAATGAACCACTTATAATTAGTTCAGTAAGCGTTCCCGGACCTTACCTACTGTTGGGTCAAAGTTTGATACCAGAAAAGGTTACTGACTAATATGGGTCCCAAACAACAGATGACACAAGTAATTTCCCTCCTAACCTTGTGTCCCCAGACGGACAGATTTCAGATTAACTTATTTACAAGTTCAGACATACAGAGTTCAGATCAACTAATTCACAGATCAGACAAGTTTTCAGACTAACGGATCAGATATACGGATTTAACAGATTTACAGATTTGTCTAACTTTGTAATTGGGCCTACAGATTCACGAAACAGGTTTGTTAAATTCATTAGTCCAATTGGTTCAACCCTATCCACCTAACATGTTTTAGACATCATCTTTACCCCAGATTTGCATTAATTAAATATTAATGCACAGACCTCTCACATTAGGTCGGTAGCTTGTGGCCGCTGGATATGCCGGGCGGTTCCGGGCAGACTTCTGCCACAAGCCAGACCTAACCTCGTGTCTAAGCATATTTTAGTTATGCCTACGACCTCTCACATTAGACTGACAGTTTGCGGTCGCTGGTTAAGCCGGTTGGTTCTGGGCAGGCTTTTACCGCAAACAGAGTCTAACCTCGTGTCATAGCCAATTCATTCTAATACAGATTTTTCAGATATCAGACTAATTCTGTTTATTAGCAGATTAAACTTCTTCATAGGATATAACAGATTAATCAAATTTCCATGTTCTACTAAATCTTAGGTCGAGCCTACGAATTTCCATACCCAGATTACCATTATCTAGTTTCAACAGATCAGACAATTCAACATGTAGCAGATCTAGGAGTTTAAGCGATTCAACAGATTTAGCAGATAACGGATTTAGCAGTTTAGGCAACTCAACAGTTTTAGCAGATAACGAATTAGGCAATTTAACAGATTTAGTAGATTATATATCTAAAACTCTATTTAAATATCTCGCCTAATCAAAAATTTAGCCTAAACTTACATGCCTAAATCAAGGTCATAATTCATAATACAATATATGCCCCAAATTTTAGCCTTAATATTCCCATTTACAGTTCATGTCAAAACTAGATTTAATATTCTAGTTCACCCTTTATGTCCAAGACTAATACACATGTAAATCATTCTCTATTATAGCCAATTCAGATTATGCCAACATATTTGCTATGCCAGATTTACTTAATTAAGCTACGCCCAATCCCCGTATAACATGTTTCCACAAGTTCTCTAAATACTCATGAAATGGCCCTATTGGCTAGATGTACATAACAGTGAATGGGAATAAACTAGCAAAGTTACATACTAAATATGAGATCTAACATCATTAAGGGAATAGGCATAAGAAACTAACTACCATAGTTATAGGCAACTAACCACAATAGTCATGGGCGACTAATCACATTAGTTTCTTATTCAATGTCATAGGCAATAGTCTCATAGGCGTGAATCATAGTCATAGGAAATATTATCATAGGCATGAATTATAGTCAAAGGCAATAGTCTCTTAGGCATGAATCATAGTCATAGGCAATAGTCTCATAGGCAACGGTTTCATGTCCAATTATGCATTATTATTTATCCTAAAATTTAGCGTTCGTGCGTTAATCTTTTATGAGATGAGGCGCAGGCTCGTAGTAGCCTGGTTATAGAACAAAAAGAAGAAAGAGGTACAGAATAGTCAAAGAAAAACAGATCTGATAGATAAGAATATACATAACCTCAGATTCAGATTTATAATCATGTCATAATTATAATTACAGTTTATAGCGGAAAATAATTGTACTTGCCTTTCGTGGTTTTAAGAAAGGATAATAAACTGTTGTTGATGCAGAAATGCTGAATTATTCCTCTTTAATTGTTGTTGTAGCTCTAAACTTTGATTTAGCTTTTAATTCTATGTTGGAAGAAAATGCATCAGTCCTAGTTTTGATTCCAGCGGAGTAGCGTCGCCATTTTTATTTTTAATTAGAACAGAGGCAAAATATAGACAAAATGAAATTGTGTAGAGAAAAAGAGGCTAGGGGGTTGTTTATATAGGATTAGGCGGACGAATCTAGACAGAAACGAGACCGGATACATCAGAATGAACCAGGTTAAAAAAATGGGTTTCGGGAGCAGGTCGACTCCCAGGTCGACACTATGGTCGACCTGGTCTGGCCAGGTCGACCCCCAGGTCGACACTATGGTTGACCTAGCCCCTGGGAGGTCGACACTATGGTCGACCCCCAGGTCGACCTGGTCCATGGTCGGGAATTTTCCCGCCCAGCCTGTTCTGGGATTTTGAATTCGAATTTGAATTCTAATTTTCGAGCTATTTTCGATTCTAAAATTCTCTGAAACTTCGGAGGGCCATATCTCCCTCATACGGACTCCGTTTCTCGAAAACTCGGACTCGTTTCCAAGCAGAATTTCGAGACGAACGCAATGGAGCAACCCGTTTCCCTTGATTCTTATTTTATAATTTAATTATTTCCTGATTTGTTACTTATACGTTCATAGAAAATACGGGGTGTTACAGAAGTGCTTATGTATATTTTGAGATTGTGAACGAATTAGCTCATTCCATTATTATGTTTTAGAAATGGATTCGCTATTTCATCGTAGTATTCATTTCATTGTTGTTATTTCAATGTAGTATTTCATTTCATTGTAAGGAATATAATTTCATTTCATTACAGTTCAGAAATGCAGTATATCATTTCAGAATGTAGTATATCATTTCAGAATGTAGTATATGGTATATCATTACATATATTATTTCAAAATGTAGTATATCATTTTATATACAATGCAGACTATAGTATATCATTTTATATATCATTTCAGAACGTAGTATATCATTTTATATACAATGTAGAATGTAGTATATGCAGATTATAGGCAAAAAATTATTTAGTTCGGGCAATAAACGGTTTTCAGAAAACCGTTTAGGGCAAAATGGGATTTCAAAAAGCCATTTTATGATGTTTTTTATTTTACTTGTTCGACATGTTATATTTATAAATAATAGAAACTTATAAACTTGAAACTATAACTAAAATAATTTAGATGTTGACTGAAGATTAATCTAAGTTATATATATATATATATAGTCATTAACCAATATAAAAATATAATTTATATGCATATAGCGGTTGAAGAATATAAAATTATAGTTTATATATATATATATATATACGTATACTGTTGATGGATACAAAAATATAATATAAATTTATAGTCGTTGACGAATATAAAAATATAATATATACTTATAGCCATTGTAACTTCAGTTTGAAGCAGCTATAAAAATCGATATAGTGTATACACTTAAATTGACCTTACAAAAATGTCTCATAATGTTTATAACGACGATGGAGTTTATGAATCAGACGCGCTGATTGATGGTCCATATAACTTGATCCAAAATGGTTCTGATGAAAACAACTCCGATTCTGACGAAGGCGATGAAGTTTTGAGACGTACAAATTTTCTTTAGCTATCTTCCGACAGCACGACTGATAACGATGAGTTAGAACTGATGACGCAAGTTGTTATCACTGAACAAATAAAGATTCACCAATTCCTAACAGAAGGATCACCTAGTGGTACTCGAGACAAAAGGAAGATGTGAGATCATCAAGAAGGTACAACGAGATTACTTAAAGATTATTTCAACACCCTAGTGCGTATGGTCGTGACGACTGTCGTCGTCGTTTTCATATGAGCAAAAATATATTTATGTGCATTTTCAATGGAGTTATTGGACATGATAATTATTTTGTTTAGAGATATAATAGTGCTGGAACTTTAGGTTGTTCACCTTACCAAAAATTATAGGTGCTTTACGTGTTATAGCTTATGGGATAACTCCAGATGTGTTTGATGAGGTTGTCTGAATGGGTGAGAGCACTATTAGTTTAAGTCTCGAAAGGTTTTTTGTAGTTATCATTGAATTATATGGTGAGGAGTATTTGCAATCTTCAACGCAAAGCGATGCCAACAAATTGAAAAGGTTAGGGGCCAAAAGGGGATTTCCTGGAATGATAGGTAGTCTAGACTCTATGCATTGGGAATGGAAAAAATGTCCTATAGCATGGCATGCTCAGTTTATTGGACATTACTCCAAAGCGACAATGATACTTGAAGTTATTGCTTCACATGATCTACGGTTTTGGCGTGCATTTTTCGGATGTCCTGGTTCCATAAACGATATCAACGTACTGCACCAATCACATTTTTTTAAGAACCTTACACATGGAAAAGCACCTGCATGTAATTTTAATATTGCAGGAAATACGTATGACATGGGGCACTATTTAGCAGATGACATCTATCCTTCGTGGGGTACCCTCATCCAAACTATTTCAGACCCAGAAACAGAGAAAGAAAAATATTTTGCTAAAAGGCAGAAGGCAACAAGAAAAGACATAGAACGTGCTTTTGGGGTTCTATCATTATTCATTCGAGACTTTATTTATGCCTGCACAATACTGACTACTCATGTCAGCGCGTCTTTCAATATGCATGGACGACTTTAATTAGCAGAAGGCAACAAGAAAAGACGTAGAACGTGCTTTTGGGGTTCTATCATTATTCATTCGAGACTTTATTTATGCCTGCACAATACTGACTACTCATGTCAGCGCGTCTTTCAATATTCATGTCAGCCAAGGTTATTACAACAGCAAGTCGAGTCGAGTCGAATCGATAGAGGTCCAACTAGTCGACTAGTCGATAAATAAATAAATATATACGTATATATTAATACATAATTGCACTATATAAGTAAATAAATAAATGCATCTTTGCAGTGTATTAATAGATAATTGCAGTTTATAAAACATTTATATACCACTTCGTATTTGACTTGCAGTGTATTATGTTTGTTTATAATAGATAATTGCAAGTCTACTACTTCGTATTATAAATATGGATAATTATTGTCTTTATATTGCAGTTTTTTTTTTCAATTGTTGCCATCATTGTTTGACTTCATACTTGACTTCAATTTCGTGATTTGGGGTCGACTTAGCAATTTCGGGATTTAACTTCGTGATTTCGACTTCAACTTCATGATTTAAAGCTTTGACTTCGTGATTTAGGGCTTCGATTTCGTGATTTAGGGTTCGAGCTCAACTAATGGCAAGTCGACTATTCTCGTCGATGCTCCAATGTCGACTAATCGACTTGCTGCCGACTAGTTGAGCGCCGTAATAATAATGGTGTTAGCACATCTTTCAATAGTCACAGACTACTTCAATTGGTGTCAGCATGACACTGACTACTCTTGTCAGTGCATCTTTTAATATTCATAGATGACAATAAATATCGATATAAACATTTACTGTATTATTCATTGCGTTTATGAATTTCTAGCTATTTAAAGAGGATTGGGTAACTTATATTTCATAGTAAAACAATGCCTATTTCTCTTCCTACATCATACTCCTTTGAAGATCCCATAGATTATCCACAACTCTTAAACCCACCATCACCAGAAACTAATATAGATTTCTATATTGAAATGCAAGAGAGACACTATGAAGATTTGCACGAGCAAGAACTAGAACAAGAAGAACTCCAAAGACAAAACCAAGAGCAAAGACGACGTGAAGAAATACTACAACGACAACAAAGACGCGCTAACTTGCGTCGGCAGCATCAAGGAAATCAAGTGGAAAACGAACAAGAAGTTTACTCACCAATTATAATATGTGATTGTGGGTATGCCACTGTTGAAGATGTAATTTCGATTAGAGCTAACATTTTTAATAGATTTATTTTCGTTGTCATGTTTATCCAACAGGGTGTACCTTTTGGGAGTGGATTGACGAACTGCTTCATCGTCGTGCCGCTGACTATGCAAATGAATTACGGTTTCTACTAACAGCGTTGCAAGCTCAATCTGTTGGTTGACAAAATGAAATTAACAGGCTTCAAAACCAACTTCATGGTATTAACATTAGAAGGAAAAATTAAAGTATTATTTCGTCTTTGTTCCCAATTGTATCTTAGTTCCAGTAATTTAGTTTGTTCCCAACTGTATCTTAGTTCCAATAATTTAATTTGTTCCCAAGTGTATCTTAGTTCCGATAATTTAGTTTGTTTCCAGCAAAATTAAAGTACTATTTCGTCTTTGTTCCCAGCTTTATGTTTCGATAAATTACTCTATGGATATCGATAAATCTAAAATATTACTCTACGGATACATTCCAACATTCCAAAAATATATAACGAGAGATATCTACTAGTGCCAGCACACAATCTAATGATATGTTACTCAAACTGTATAATATGATTGTACCATAACTCATACGCTTCATGATCGACGAAGTCTTAACGATATTTGAAATGGTAGACTGAGTCGTACGTCGAGCGTGCCAGTTGGAAAACATCCTCCTTTTTCACCTTATCTATTACTTTGTGGTAATTCACACAATCTCTAGTAAATAAGCATAATGCACTTCTTGTAGCTAAGTTTGCTCTCATTAATCTACAACCAGGAAGACTGTTGTGCTTTTCATTGAGGGTTACCCAAAAATCTTGATCTACTTCTTCTTCCATGTGTAGTATATATGCTTGAATGTAAGCCTTTATCAAAACAAAGTAATCGATGCAGTCCAGGTTTCAGATGCCATTTTGATGTGTTAAGGAAACATAAGTAGCACTAGAATATTTAGTCAGCACAACACCAGATAAGGGCTTTTCTAACAGTTATTACTGTTACTAATTAACTTTGTAACAGTTATAACCGTTACTACAACATACATGACAAATTGTTGTCACGAATATTGTAACAGTTACAACCGTTATAAAGTGTACATATTGTAACGGTTATTACCGTTACAAAATAATTATTCTGTAACACTAATAACCGTTAGTACTGGAATGTTTATAACAATTATAACTGTTACAACAAATACTTTTATAACAGTAATTACTATTACAAATATGAAATATGTAACAGTGATTACTGTTACAAATATGAAATATGTAGCAGTTACTACTACTAGTATGTAAAACTAACTAGTTCATATAATAATTTACTAACGGTTATAACTATTACAGACGTGAATATTATACGAGGCTTGCAGCAGGTAATTCATTTAAACAAGTAACAATCATAATATGTTCAAACTAATTTCATATAGCATACACTAATAAGAATATACAACATATAATATAACAATATCTCAAAGAAAATACAACATATCACAATTTACATCCTAAAGCAAATTCCATTTCGACCAACATCACAATTTAACATACAACTATTCATCATCCATAACAAATATCAAATAACATCTAAGTACCATAATTTAGCATACAACCATTACTCAAAATGCAAACGATAAATGGGCCAAATTACGAACCCACCATCGACAAGATCAGATAGTGTATGCATACCATTTTGGGGTGCGTCAAAAATAGCACGACAATAGCTTCTTCTTTTATCATCTCCAAAAACTTAAGCAATGGGATCTTTCTCAAAATTATCTAGACCTAGAGTTTCATCGCCGCCTTCTGCTCTTTGTCTTGCTTCCGCTGCTTCAACCAAAGCCTGCGATGTTCAATAAATATAATAATATGAGTCAAGGCATGAAAACAATGCATATGACCCCTTCTAACAAGTATTTTTATAACTCAAATATTTCATAGTTAGAAACAAACATAAAATAATACGTTGAAGACATCAATACTAAATGAAACATTGCTCGCCTTAGATATAAACTGAGCGTACTTGACTCAGTAAAAACTGAGCCACTAGGCTCAGTTTAAACTGAGCCATTAGGCTCTCAGTTAAAACTGAGCCATCATGGCTCAGTTAATACTGACTGAGCATATTAGCTTAGTTAAACTGAGCCAATTTGGCTCAGTTTGCATTAAACTGAGCCAATTTGGCTCAGTCAGTATTAACTGAGCCATGATGGCTCGGTTAGTATTTTGATATGCAAAAACTGAATCGTATCGATGTAAATCAGTTACTTAGTATGCAATCATCCTTGGGACATGTGCAATTTAGTCACTTAGTATTATGATTTAAATTTAAAAGGAAATACGAATATTAAAAATACATTTCACATAATGATAATGGTTTATAATAAGGTTCATAAAACCGCTCAATATATGCAAAAACTGCTATCACCAGCACCTGAGGATTAGCTCCTACAAAAGTTTCTAATATGTACAAGAAAAGCACATGAAGTTCTTAATATCTACAAACAAGTTTAACACCAAAAAGTTTAACACCAAATGTATCACAACCATTATTAAAGATTTGGACATATAGTGTTCGATAAGAGAGGGAAATAACAGACATAAATTTTATAAGTATTATGACTTCCAATAAAAACTAAATAGGGATTAAAAGTGATATACCATAGAATTAAGGCAACAGGCAAAATGGAACATTCTACCAATGCCTTCTACTCCAGGACAAAGAATTCATTTGAATAGATGCCTGCTACATTAGTTGCGATAAAATAAAATCAATAAAAACAAAAAAGAAACTCATGCTGAAATCTGAATAGCATTGCACCATGCTCTTATATATTAAGATATTTTAAAATTATCCATCAAATGATTCGAGATTAGGGATAACTGATAAGTATGATAACAAGATGCACAGAAATAGATCCAACAATTTTTGAATTATAGTAAAAACTACTGCTCAAAAGATGCATATCTAACTGAGATAAACAAGTACCATTGTTGATTCTAATTGTTCTTGACATACAACAAACACAGTAAAGGCTGACACACATGCGTTGTCTAAGCACTGAAATCAGAATACACACAAATGCTCACTTTTGCCTCCCCGATGCAAGTTAAAAACGGACATTCACTGATATTTTAAGTTTTTTCTAAATTACTACAATGATTAGCTAACTCGTATTTGACACCAAAATCATAATCTTGCCAAGTCATCTGCTATGCCAACTTCATTTCACTTCTCTTTGTATTTCTGTTTACATAGTTTTGCTAGCCCTTCACTTATTTTCTTAAATTACATTAAAAGAGCAAAGAATTGCAAGTTAATCTATAGCTAGGATGAGTAATAAAGGGGCATAAATGCTGATATCCCATACTTCATGTCTCCATCAAGCAGTTAGCAAGCAATTTAAAAACTGTAGCATAAAGTTTGCAATACTTCCCGACTATGCTAATAAAAGAAATAACTCAAGTGGTCAAACAGCTACTACGGTTTTTGTGGAACCAGTAGATGGATCTTCGAAATTGTTATCAAAAATACTATTCATGTCAATAGGATTGCGTGCACTGTATTTCTTTACACTTAGCTTAATCCATAATTTTGGTCCCATACATGGACACAGATGCTGCATCGATTTTTTGTCCAACGTGGCTTGCTTCAAATATAAGATTACCTCGATGCTCAGGTCCACGATCAAAGTTTAAGTCGGATGTAGGCTTACAACCAACTTGAGGCTAATTAATGATCTAATCAATCGAATAATCATCAATTCAAAATAATTTCTTTTGAATTGTTAATCATATATAATTTAATTAAAAACAATCTACTGCAAAACATAGGCCATAATCACGGGCGAAGTGCATGCTATAACGCTCGTTATCAATAATTGGAATAGTACTAGGATGATACTATTTCCTTGATGCATTAATTTCGATGATAATGTTTGAAACACCAGTAACAAAGAAACAAACCCTCATACGAACTCTGGAATAAAACATGCATAGACTAGAATGGTTGAAGTAGTATTGGAATGTTCGGCCTTGCAGGAAACCCTAGAGTTTCCATCCGCATGCCAGCATGCAGACACAATTATCATGAAAATACATTTGCTACTTGTAGCTTTATTCAATTTGAACAGATAATCTCACCTTTTGAATGAGGAGGGACCCTGCGAGCAGTCCGTACAGCTTGCTTGTAGAGTTTCAAAACACGAGCACAGAGAATAAGTGCTTGTAGATCTAGTGAAGCAGCCATGAATACAACAGAGTATTATGCCTTGGTATGAGAAGTATCAACCATCTATAAAAAGAAAATATTAACTAGGGTCAATGTGTTTGTTATCATTCTCAGTTAGCAGGGTTGTGTCCATCTGCGGTTAGTTTTCCAAATCTCAAAATGCAAGCTAGCTTTGACATAGATAAAGTATATATGTAAAACATGTAGCTCTATATGTTTGCGTTATTATGTGTAAATACTTAACAAACATAAAATAAAAATCCAAGTTCTTTAAATAATTTTTTAATAGAACAAAGTAAAACCAGAATAAAACAAAAAACAGTATAACATGAACATCTCAGATATATATCTGAATCCATGTTATCTGCCTAAAATATGATTATGTTCAAACAAATCTGTTTTTTCATACATATACATGTACACAAGCTTAATACATGGGTGCAAGTGGAAGTATTTGTGTAATTATATGTTTTTAACTATGCACTGATCCACTACAAGAAAAATACCATATTGCAACTAGTTATTTGCAACAGGCGACAAATGACAGTTGCAGTAAATAATATTTAGCAACAGACCTATTATAGCAGTTGCAATAGGTGAGATTTAACAACTTGCCTTTTTTTCCTGTTGCGAAAAGCATATTTTTAGCAACTGCACTTCTCTTCCTGTTGCAAAAACATACTTTTAGCAACTGTGCTTCCATAACAGTTGCAACAAACATATTATTTGCAACTGCGCTTCCAAGCTAGTTGCGAATAAATATCTTTAGCAACTGTTTTTGCCTCTTGCAAATAACTGTATTTTTTTGCAACTGGTAAAGTTAGTTGCAAATACTATTAAAAATTACTATCAGCTTTTAATGATTAACTTTTACTAACTAATTTTATATAGTTTCTATTAAATGATTAACTACTAGTAATTATATAATAATTAAGATTAATAATTATTAATTAGTAATAAATTTAAGTATTATAAAGTGATATTTATAGCTGATAATTAAATAATAATAGTAAGTACTAATTAATTAACTGATAATTAACATTTGGTAAGCATAGTTAATACAAAAGTACGAAGTAATAAGTAATATTTAGTTATAATATAATAAGTACTTAAGTAATAATAATTAATTAATATTTTACTAAATTATCACGGTTAGTTGTTAATAGTGTATAAATTATATTTTAACAATTATTAACTACATTTAATAATAAATTAATCTAATTAACAACAAAATTTAAATAAATAATAAAATATTCATAATATTAAATAATTAATAAAATATTCATAATAATTAATAAATAATTAACCATTAGTAATTACATAATAGTTAAGATTACAATTTAATATTATTATTATTAATTGACAATAAAATTTAATTATTATAAATTGATATTTATATTTAATAATATTATTCAGTAATTTTACCAAAAAGGTATACAACTTTGGATTACATAAAATAATACCAGATTTTTATGGTTCAATCCACTTTGTGGCACCAAATCTAAATACTTTTGGTTTATAGTTGTATATTCGCGCCTCCCTTTCCCACGAAAATTTCATTTCCCGCTTTCATCCTCCCAGGCCCAATAATCCAAGTCCACCGAAATTTCCAGATCCCCTTCTCCACCATCACGATTCACAATTTACTGAAATTTCCAAATCCCAGACTCTTAAGTTCAAGTTCAGATGGCGACAAGGGCCATCCTAATCTCGGAAGAACCGACTTGAAGATGGCGACTAGAAATTTCGCGTGGGAACAAAACTTAGCCCCTCTTCCGACCTTCCAACCGCCATTCCTGAACCTCCGACCCCTGCTCCGCCCCGACCTTCTCCACCATTTAGAATCCATTATATCCATTACACAAATAAACACCGCCTCGTGTAATTTCTCATTCACTACAAATTAAAAAAGATCCCCAATATCGAAATCCCTAAATCTCTAACCTGCCACAACACCGCCTCAAACTCAAAAGTTGTCATCAACCAAAGCCCTAGAGAATTCGAAAGCGCTAGCTAAAAGTAGCAGCTAAAATCAGTAAACGAAGGGAATCCTTGGAATTTGATTAAAATAATTTTAGGAGAGAAAAAGCTTAGCATCGATAATAGCAGCACGCAATTTCGTTTGATTCTCCTAAAATTTGTGAGTTTCGTTACTTGTAGCATTTGGATCTGAACTTTTTGCTCACTAAGGACTGCAAGTTTTTTGAATCCGTTCGAATGGAAGTCGAGGGTTGTTTGTGGCAACGTTGATTGAAAGCCATGACGGCGGATCAGGGAAGAAGTGGCGGATCAGGCAAGTTTTATTTTATAAATTGGCACAAATTGTTATTATTTTTCTTATATTTAGCATTTTTGTGAATACTCAAATTTAATGAATATGAAGTTGTTCATATCCTGCTGAGCACAATATTTATTTTGGGGAACGAATAGCAAGATCTGGCCCTGTGCATAAATTAAAGAGGAATATGGCCTGTGTGAAATTCAACTGTGTTCTTCTCATGCTTAAACCACGACCCTAAACCTATCTTCCACCATTTAGATCACTGTTCAAATGATAGATTAATATATATATATATATATATGAATAAAAATATTAATCATATTTTTACACGGAAACAGTGGTTAACACCTTGTCATCAGAAAGAAGGGTTTGAAAATCCACACGTTTTTGAAGACAGCAAGGACAATTCAATATTGGTAACTTAAATTATAGACTGTAGGCATACTACTACTATAAAGGTCTAGGTCGTAGAATACACCGATTACCCTTGTTCATTTTTTTTTTCAAATTTCAGAAATAAATGAATTATGCTTGCTTTACCCACACACTTTGGAACCCTGTTTAATTATGCATTTAATGGATATCGAGCACGTGACTTTCTGTGAAATCTTTTTGGATTTTGCGATGTTGATGCAATTCTGGGATCAGATTTTATACTTATTGATTGGTTTGTTTGTATTGGCCGTTAAGGTGATAGTATTTTACATGGTTGCTAACTAGAAAATCAAAAGTCATTCGTATTGACAGATCTTGAGTAGAAATAACTGAAAATTGAACTGTCAAACTAATAAATAATGCGCATTAAAGGAAATTGTTAGGTTTTTCTTAACATAGAACATTGTTATACACGCTACATTCTGTTTACTTTAGCCTAAATAGATATGATTGATATCACTAAAACATTCTTCACTGACCCATATGTGGTAATTTGGATATGTCGGGATAATATGGGGTGTATCCAAGTGATATCAATAACAAAATCACACCCAAAGCCCTAGAGAATTTTTCCACTTCTTCTCGACTCTTGCTTCATTAAACTATCCAACCCTCAATTTTCTCCTCCCTCATCTAATTGCAGTTTCTATGTCTTTTCAACCGTTAATTTTTGTGCCAATCAAACTAATGAAATGGATCGTAGTGTCGATTTGGCATAGAATTATCATTGATTTTTTTATGCTGAGCAATCAATAATGCACACCACTTATCTCTTCTACATGTTATTGCTGACTGATCTTATCTTAAATCCTTTGTTCATTTTTTATTATCACCCAACGTTTGGCAGGTTACTCAATTTTCTCCCCCCTTGTTAAGAAAAGAAGGCTTGCCTGTGTATAGATGCTTACAGAATGCTGGATAATTTATATTGACATTTCCCAGAGCATATCATTCAGGTTTCAGTTGTGCATTCAACTGTGCCGAAGCTGTAAATGTAGTTCCTATAGATTGGTTGTCTCATGGACAAAATGCTGTAGAGATTTATAGTCAACAATTTCGCAAAGTTACCATTTCTCATGACAATTTAAATTGTAAGTATTACACTCTTTGAAACTGCTGTAAATGTAGTTACCATTTCGCAAAGTTACCATTTCGCAAAGTTACCATTTATAGTCAGCATTTCTCATGACAAAATGCTGTAGAGATTGGTTGCCTCATTTACTCTTTGAAACTGCTAAAGAAGCTGTTAGAGCACAGTGGAAAGTAGCATTGCTTGAGCAGAGTGCTGCTGAGATTTTTATATCGAAAAATGCATGCAGTCCTGATGGAACTTTTGGTAAGTCACTGAAGGTTTTAACTTAATTCTATATGCTTGGCGCTCACCCTTTTCTTTGGACATTTCAATGTTAATTGATTGCCAAGTGTTCACCTTTTCTTTTTCTTTTTTTCTCAAGTAGCTTTTCCCGATCATAGAGTGTAGAAGAGAGATTTGGCAAAGCGGTTGCTCCATACTGCGGGATTGCTTTTGTAAGTATTACACTTTTTTCCCCATGCAATTTATTATTCATATTGCCATGTGATTTTATACCAATAACTAGCTGTCTATGATTAGTACTTCTCAGTTTTCCTTTAAGAGGTTTTTAATTAGTTCATAGATAGTAATGGATTGACCTATGCCATCTACGTTTTCCCATTTAATTTTCTTACTTATCCCTTTTCCGCTCACTGTGGCGACGTTCTGCTACTAAGTCCAGTCGATGTACATTATGATGAGAAGTCAAGTTGTTGGAACTTTACATGTAGTTGCTAAAATTACACTTTCCTTTAAGGTAATCACTTAGGATTGTTCAAATACTGGATTCCATATTTAAATTTGGAGAGGCCCTTTCCACTGGCCGTTTTTTGAATTGTTAAAACAAAGCGTCATCAGAATTAGTTTCCCACTCAAGTTTTATATGACTTCTAATGGCTAAAATGTTTTTCTTATATATTTAATTTCTCAATTACATTGATGTGTATTCTTGTTGTTATTGAACTTTTGCTCTCAATAGTTGCTCCTGTTTGAATTATGAATTGAATACGTTGCTTGACCATGTAGCATATTATAATTGACATGTTTATTATGATGTTTGCAATGCTACAGTAAATGATGCTACTTTTCTTACTTTCAAATTTGAATCATTTTTTTACTTTTACTGTGTTTACAAACAGCTGGAGCAAAAGAGAAAGACTAGACACTGATTGGTTATGAAATGAGGGAACAACTTGCACAACTCCAGCTCAAGCCAGAAAGACTGTTGGTGAGAACGTACTGCCAACTTGATATTTTGGCATTATTGGAGTTCTTGAATTTAGTTGTCATATACGTATTTTGGAATTTTGTAGTATTCGAAAAAAATGTGTTGTGTGAGAGAAGAAATTATTGTACATGAATGATGTATGAAAATTATAGAAATTTTTGTTGTAATTGTTTGTACTATTAAAACTTTGTTAAAATAAAATTTTTATTTGTTTATTTTATTTTATGATATACACTATTACTAAAACAAATATATTTAATATGTAATATCTATAAGCTGTAATATTTTTTTTAACAATTTATGAATCTATTGCAATGGACATATACTTTTGCAAAAGTATCTATTGCAACAACAAAAGTCCATTGCAAAAAATATATTGTAACATCTTATTGCAACGGGCCAAAACTGTTGCGAAAAGGGACTGACCTTTTGCAACTTCGGTTATATAGACGGGCGCTGGCCTGTTGCAATAGGTCTACTGCAACAGATATGGCCTGTTGCGGAAAGTGTTTTTTGTTGTAGTGTGATAAGTAAAGTAATCAAGTTGTTTATTGTGACGCAAAATGAACAAACATGATATATTGATACATCATACAACAAAAAAAGAAATCCCAGCAACATGAAAATTTTACGGAATAAATAATATATTATAATAAATGGTGATGCCGTGATGCTACAATTGGTTGCTCAACTTGGAAAACTACATAAAGAACATTGAAGTCATTTAGTTCAACACAACATATTTGTACAATGTTACAAACGCAACCAAGCAACTATTGACCATATTATTGACGGTCACCCTCACGATCCAACAAAGATCAGGTATACCTAGGTATAGCGAAAACAAAATTTTGGTACTCAAGAAAAGTTTTATAATAACTGAATTACAAAATTTACTTTTGTAAATGTAGTGGTTGAAAAAAGGGGCAAGTCAACAAAACTTAATTGCAAAAAATAATCAATTAATTTGTCAGGAATATTAATTACAACTTCCAAACTTACGAAATTTGATTTCATGTGAAAACTATAAACCAAGTCCAACAACTATTATTCGAAAAACAAAGTTTGCGCAAAGGAAAAAACAACGTGAATTCATTCCAGTAGGAAAAACAGTATAAAAAATAGCCATTGCAGAAATTCATATATGGGCAGGATAAACTGATTACCAGGATATCAGAGCTCTACCACCTAGTACTAGGACAAAAATGTTTTCAATATTATCTTTTTTCGATGATTGTATGAACCAACTTTGTACAGAAATCTAATGAAACCATCGGTTGGTAAATGTAATCGATGAGGGAATTATTTTTGGACAAATATAACATGTTTCCCTGAATTATAACTAAGTACGATTTGATATTTAATATGTAATTAAAGTACACAGAATATTCTAGTAGGCAGAATATTACATGATATATTATTACTGGATGAACAAAGTAAACTATAGCGGTTAATGCTTATCTTGTCAACTAACATTATTTGATATACGTACATCCGAATTCCAGTTTTTAATGATTTTATCTCAAATGCTAATTTATTTCTTTTTTCTACTCAAATCCCAATTTTAGATTTTATTCTAAAATTTTGGTGTTTAGTTGACATAGAAAACTATAGAATATAAACTACATATTTGTTTCCAACACAAATTGCCCGTTAAAAGAATTGTAACTGCAACTTGTAGACACTACAAATTCTAATGGAAAATATTACACAGTACAGAAGGCATTTTTTTTTTTTTTACATTTATTAGTGGAGTGCGTGGATGAAATAACCGCTTAAATTTTGCCGTGCTTACGGAACTGGAGAATTAATGAAACTTATCATCAACAGAAGATGTTCCTAGCCTTATTTTGTCCTTGGGCAATGAACCCAAATCTTGCAATAGAGTAAAGGTTTAAAATATTATGTGTTTTTCCAACACATTCTCAATATTTTCATAATCAACTTTCGATCGTATCCCTAGGTCGTCATTATTTCTTGATTTTAGTAAGGAAAATCATGGTAAACAACATTTTGTATTTAAAATTTAAAGCTATCCTAGATTACGTAAAAAGTCAAAAAAGTAAGTATTTGCTTGCCCATAAGTAATGGTTGACACTATGCTTGGTATCTAGTTAGATGTGTATATATTCTTATTATAACAATTTACTAAATATTTGGGGTGTCATTGTCAATGAAATAAAAGCAAGCATACAAACTGTAGGAGTGCATGCCTGCTAACATGGAAACAGTACAAGCATTCTCAAATATTAATTTTACAATTTTGATAGAACAGTAGGCTAAGAAGATTTTTATTTTACCAACCTTTTATAAATGGTGGCTAAGTTTGTTGAAATAATTTAATTATATTTAAAAAGAAAACATAAAACAGATATCCATGCCGCACATAGTACATATAGAGGAACAATTGTTCATCAGAAAGAGGGGAAAGAGATAATGAACTGCAAGATCGAGTGGAAACAATAAAACGAAAAATATGTAAATCGTAAATCCAATCATGTTCGAGAACCTTAAATTGAAAATTGGCTTGACATTGATGTACGGATTATTGTTGTTTATTGAAAGTATGAACAAATTCCATAGTACAAAGGACTGAAGGATTAAAAGTATAAGGAGAAAAAACTGTTAACTGTGTTCGAAGGAAAGGAATGGAATATGCTAAATCATCACCCTCTGAGCAGTCTACCGATCTTGGTTGTTGCTAAAGTTGATAGTAAAAGATTAATTCCTAAATCAAAAATAAGAATTCAGCATTCGACTATCAGTCTTCTGCTTTCAACATTTACAACAAATGGTATAAAAAATTTTCCTAGGTGCAAACAAACTGACAATACCACATATGGGAAATGCAAACTCCTATGGCTTTTTCTGCAGATATAATAACCACAAAAATAATCTGGCCTGACATAGAAACAATAAAATGGAATTCCTCTCTCTTTCGGTTATTGTTGGGAAACAATGGCTGAGTCGCGGACCAGGTCGCTCTCTTGAAGACGATTCGGCGATCTGGTCGGTGGTGCAAAAACAGTTCGTATTCTCACCGCCGCCTCTAGGATAAAACAGCCTCGTAGAACAGTAACTGATTTGCTTGCACAACAAATCAGTGCAGATTTGCACTTTCGAAATAAATAACTGCTCGAAAATTTCTGTAAGAACATTTTAATGGCGGAAGAGGAAAATAATATATTTTTTTCTGTACTAATCTCGTCTACAACTGAAGATAATATATAGACGGGGATTAGGGTTAATCGAAAATACTGGGCAGTAGGAGAAAATATGATCTGCTGAAATACCGGGTCAAAAGTTTACCGCTTCATGATAAAGTCGGCTCAGAAATATTTTTCAAAAAAACGGTTTGAAAAAGTCAAGGTTTTCTGGTCCAAAAATATAAGTGTTTACACCACATAGCCAAGGCCCAAGTCCAAGCCCGAACCAAACCGAGCCGGGACGGGCCGGGTCGGGTCGGGTCGGGTCGATTCGGTCGGTAGGTCGGTCGCGCGCGCGTGTGTGGTGTTCATGATGCATGGTCTCCCTCCTCACAACAAAGCATGCATTGGGAGCCCAAGGCCCCAACATGACTTCTTAGAAACAAGTATAAATACTTGCATCTTTCTTATAATCCCATGATGTCGGACTATTCACATATAGAATTCATCATACACTTATTTCTATATTTTAAATAATTCACATAAATTTCCAACAATCTCCCACTTGAATTTTTTAAAATATTATCGAGCAGTTTCTAAAAACATAAAACTGTGCATAAACAAAGGTGTCATCCGACTTGAACCTTTGCATAGTGAGTAAGATTCAGTTTTTACTAGAGTGACACATAGTCTTGAACTCTATTCCTGACATCAAACCACACACAACCTTTTCTATAGTGCAATCAAATAAGCCCGTGCGTTTATGGCCATGCACGTCTATCCCAGTTTAGTGAACGCTCTAGAAGTTCTGCCCAAAACTCCATTGAAAACGACCACATTTCCACATTCACACAGGTGAGTCTATCAAGAGTACTCCTGAAGGTAGGTACTCCACTCCAAATGGAGTATAGATCTCATTAAGAGTTTCTATTAACTCATCCTCTAATCACTTCAGGAATACATGCTTCTTAGTTTATTAAATAACATGTTCTACTTCTATCACTACACAACTTGTTTTTACCCATTGAACCTATTTCTTGGGATCTCCAGTCATTTAGGTCGGGTTACCATTGTGCGTGATTCCACAATCTCAGGGCAATAGTCCCATTCTTTTAGAATTATTAAAGACTTTCTTTCTGTTCAATCCTTTCGTCAAAGGATCTGCCAAATTATCATTACTTCATATGTGATGTCCTCTAACAATACTGTGCATACGACTGTCATTTCTTACCATTGTATTATTGATTCTGTTTTTCTTTCAATAGTCGTCAAATCTTTCATCACTATATATGTGATGTTCTTTTACAGTATTGTGCTTACGACGTCGTTTTCTACCGTTGTTATAACGGTTCTATACTTTTTGTAATAGCCGCGGAACTATCACAATCGATTACACCACTGGTGTCTATCTTTCACGTATAGGGATCTCAACTTGCAGATTTCTTTAGTTCTCTGCTTCTTCACTAGCTGTGGCTAGTGCTCTTATCTCAGTCACTATAGTGTACTAAGTCAAGATATTCTGTTTCTTAGATTTCCAAGAAACAGTTCTTCCAGCAATGCTAAATATATAGCCACTGGTCGCAATAGAATCATCAGATAAAATATTCCAGTAAGCATCGGAATATCCTTCAAGTACAGCTTGAAACTTTTCATAATGTAATCCAAGGTTCATGGTTCGTTTAAGGTATCTCATGACCCTTTCAATAGCATGTCAGTGCTCTATACTGGGTCTACTGGTAAATCTGCATAATAATCCCACGACATAGTCAATGTCGGGTCTAGTACATTCAGTGGCATACTGAAGGTTGCCAATGATGCTCGCAAAATCAGACTGTCTTACACCTTCATCAGTGTTCTTAAATAACTTTACACTGAGACCATATGGTGTATATGCAGGTTTACAGTCAAAATAATTGTATTTCTTTAGAGTATTCTCATTTTAATGAGATTGATCCAAAGAAAATCCCCTTTTTACCCAGTAATCTTAATACCAAGGATTACACTCACCTCACCTAGATCTTTTCATATCAAAAATTGGCATTTAATAAGGATTTGACTGAGTTTATGGCATGAATGTTTGACCCAAAGATGAGTAGGTCATCTACATAAAGGCATATAATAGTGCAAATGTCATTCTCAGATTTGTAATAAATGCATTTGTCACTTTCATTAACTTTAAAACCATGTGAAATGGTTAAAGTTATCAAAAAAAAATTTATGTCATTGTTATGTGCTTGTTTTAAACCATATAATGGTTTATCTAATTTGCATATTTTATGTTCTTGACTATGTACTACGAATCCTTCAGGCTGGTCCATATGAATTTCTTCTTCTAATTCACCGTTCAAAAATGCGGTTTTAACATCCATTTGGTGTATTAATACATTATGAATGGAAGCAAGTGAGATTAATACCTGGATGGATGTTATTCTAGTTACAGGTGAAAAAAGTATCGAAGAAATCTATATTTTCTTTTTCTCTAAAACCTTTAGCTACTAGTCGTGCTTTGTATTTATCAATAGTACCATCAGGTTTTAGCTTTCTTTTTAAGTACTCATTTACAGCCTATAGATTTACAACCAGAGGGTAAATATGTCAAATGCCAAGTCTTATTGGATTTCAAAGAATCCATCTCATTATTTATAGCCTCTCACCAAAATCGGCATCTAAAGAAGATAAGGCCTCTTGGAGGTTTAAGGGATCCTCCTCTATAGTAAAATCACAAAAATTCGAACCAAATTCGTTTACGGTTCTTGCTTTTTTACTTCTTCTAGGTTCAACTTCAGAACTTTTATTAAGTTATGTTCTAATAGGCATACTTGATGTGCCCCCACTATTCCTTAATTTTAAAAAAAATTCGTTTCATAAAAATTGGCATCATTTGATTCAAATTATATTATGTGTATTTAGGTCATAAATTCGGTATGCTTTGCTATTAACAGCATAGCTTATAAATACACATTCGTATGATTTACTTGCCAAATTTATTCTCTTAGGGTCTGGAATGGGAACATATGCTAAGCAACCCCAAGTTCTAAAGTAGGACATATTGGATTTATATTTCTCTAAAATTTCATAAGGCAAAATTTTATTCTTTGATTTGGGGATTCTATTCAGAACATAACATACAGTCTATAAAATATCCCCCCACTAATGTTTTGTTGCACCAAAATTTAATAAAATTACAATTACTAATTCGGTAAAGGTCCTTTTTTTTTAGCTTTACCTTCCATTTTAGGTGAAAATGGTGCAGTTCTCTTATGTACAATATATCACATAAAAAATCCAAAATAGAATTTGATTCATATTCTGTTCCTCTATCACTATGTAGTCTCTTAATTTTCCTATTTGCTTGATTTCAATTTTGAATGTTTCAAACATATCAAACGCATCACATCTTTAAGAATCAATGTCTTTCCAATCATATGTTTTATTTTCATATTACCAGTCTCTACAGCTTAAGTGGTGCGAGAATCTCACAACACACTTTCTGATCGTCAGCAACCGTGTATATTGTGAATATATCACGATCATAGCAAACATGGCGAGAAACACCAATGTCTATCCACCAACCTCTGATTCACCAATAAGGCAAATCTCAGTAATCATAGTCGTAAGAGGCTCCTCAGTCAGGTTAGCCTGCGGTGCAGGGCCTGGCCTGTTCCAATACATTCGTGTCATATGATCTGGTTTTCTACAGTTGTATTATAGAATAACTGTCCAGAATCATTCATTTGGGTTGATTGCTGCTGTCATTTATGGTTTCCTTGCGGATTCCATTCTGTTATTTACTGGTCGGTTGTTGATGCTTACTATTTTTTAGAGATGTTCATATGTTTGAGAATTTATATTTTCTCATAGGAAAATATTCATAAACTCAGAGACTAACATAAATTATCCACATGTATGCAACAAAGGTGTTCTATATTCTATTTTTTCACTTGTATGCATATAAACTATGTCAATTTATTTGATGCAAAGAAAACCTATTCATCCAATTAATGTCAATTCTTAAGGACATTATCAAATAACATACACATTCTATTAATGTCAAATTTTTAGTGACATTTCCCAATATTATATGTGTTCTATTAATGTCAATTTTAATGACATTTCCATATAATCATATGCATTTCAAATGTATTGACCAATTATTTATTTTGGCCACTTCTTATCTTCCCTAAAAATATATATAAATAAATCGAGAGATTTATGCATCATAATACAGTCTGAACATCGCAATTCATGCATTTCTACTTGCTCAACCTCGTGGTCATCACTTGAGTGTGTAATTACATTTAACCATGTATATATGCTTCGGCATTCACAACCAATTTAATCAGCATTGACAAAGCACATTACTGTATAAGTTATCATACTTCAAACGTCACATGGAGCAAAAGAAACGATAAAAAATTAAAACCATACCAGGCATTAAGTTGCAAGTAGGAAACAAGTTTTGAAGCTTTACTTCTCTTTATGACCGCGCATCAGCTCTCTCAACTCTACTATCTCATCTTCACCGTACATGTATTTCTTCAGATCCAGGGTATACCCGAAAGCTCAATCAGGCCAAATTATTAGATCTGGGATCTTTAGTGAATATCGAGAGTGGTAGCTGCGGTCTGGTATGTACAGATAAACATAGAAATGAATACAGCAAAACCTAGACGGGTATCAGAAATGAGCGAGGTTGAAAATGTTTGGTCGCCGAATGTAAAAGGGGCAGTCGAAGCCATTGTTTCACGGATCGTCTTCAAATTGTTGGGAAACAATGGCTGAGTCGCGGACCAGGTCGCTCTCTTGAAGATGATTCGGCGATCAGGTCGGTGGTGCAAAACCGGTTCGTACTCTCGCCGCCGCCTCTAGGATAAAACAGCCTCGTAGAACAGTAACTGATTTGCTTGCACAACAAATCAGTGCAGATTTGCACTTTCGAAATAAATAACTGCTCGAAAATTTCTATAAGAACATTTTAATGGTGGAGGAAGAAAAAAATATTTTTTTCTGTACTAATCTCGTCTACAACTGAAGATAATATATAGACGGGGATTAGGGTTAATCGAAAATACTGGGCAGTAGGAGAAAATAGGATCTGCTGAAATACCGGGTCAAAAGTTTACCGCTTCATGATAAAGTCGGCTCAGAAATATTTTTCAAAAAAACGGTTTGAAAAAGTCAAGGTTTTCTGGTCCAAAAATATAAGTGTCTACACTACATAGCCAAGGCCCAAGTCCAAGTCCAAGCCCAAGCCCAAGCCCGAACCGAACCGAGCCGGGTCGGGTCGAGTCGGTCGGTCGTGCGAGCGTGTGTGGTGTTCATGATGCATGGTCTCCCTCCTCACAACAAAGCATGCATTGGGAGCCTAAGGCCCCAACATGACTTCTTAGAAACAAGTATAAATACTTGCATCTTTCTTATAATCCCATGATGTGGGACTATTCACATATAGGAGCCATCATACACTTATTTCTATATTTTAAATAAATCACTTAAATTTCCAACAGTTATTTCCATTTTCTATCAGCACACATAATACTAGTTAATTTTGAAACAGTAGAATGAAGCTTCTAGCTTCTTCTTTCAGTGCCTCTTCAATTTCCTTATGTTTAAATTGTTTTCTTCTCAAACAAGACCAAATTCCATGAAAAAATCCAACGTTATGGTAAGGTTTTATTTGAGTATACAAAGTCAACTTCAAACAGTTTACAAAGATCTACGCGACAATACCTAATATATCATGAATTTGATATCATAAAACCATAAAAAATGTTTATAAAATTTTACATGGACCAAACTGACTTTACCTTGAATTGAATCTAAAAAAACAAGAAATCAAATGTAAAGGAACAATGCAGAACCAATATGAACCAAACCTGACTTCGATGCAGAAAGTTGGAGGAGGTGGAAGCGCGGACGAGCCAAAGGAGGAGGGGCATGACAATCTGATGCAACGAAGCGAGGCTGGAGGAGGTGGAAGCGCGGACGAGGCGAAGGAGGAGGCGTGTGACAATCTGATAAACGAAGCGGCTAACCCTAAATTCCTTTTTGATTTACGGGGGGAAAACAAGAAAGAAGGGTTAGATGCGTTACTAGGGTGGAAACCTTGAATACTCGGGAATTTACATTTTACCCCATTATATTTACCTATATTTACGAAATTGCACAAGTGTAATAACGGAAATAACCGTTATATAATATTATAACGGAAATAACTGTTATAACTTTGTCACTGTAATAATTACAAGTTAAACTGAGAAAAATGTTACAAAATGGTTTGTTTGGTGCAGTGTCAAAAAATGTAAAGCTGTTCAATAAGCTACATTAACCAACAAATTTGAAAAATAAATTCGTGGTACACGATTAACAAAGTTACTATTATAGCACATCAATCAATAAAGTAATTCACTTTCTTTGAAGTAACCCTTCCCCATATGACTTGGCTACATAATGTGTACGCATGACTATCAATATAGGAAACTGCTAAACTTGTCTTACTAGCCAAGACCATTAAGGCACACCAACCAACAAAGTTGAATGATACACTCACAGTAAACAATGCACAAGTTCACCGTTATAGCACATCAACCGATAAAGTATATCACTACCTTCAATGCAATCTTTACAGTTGATTTGACTGAACAATGTCAGTTACTGTACACACAACTATCGATAAAGTTTATGCCTATACAATGCAGAAAGGCTTTCACATCAAATGTTTGATTTGATTATATATTGCAGAAGACTGGTTGCCTTCTTTTACCATCCAAGACAAGTTGCCTCCTTTATCTCAATAAATATGGGGTATTGTTTCTGTGTTGCTTCATTCTTCCAAACAAATTCAATGCTTAAAAAAAACAGGAATGGCCGATTCAAATAACAACAATGTCTCTATCTTAAATGATGATAACCTTACTAATTTTACAAGTTTACTATCTCAAGCCACAACCCCATCAATGATTCCATCTCCTTCTAACTCTGCAACAAAGTCAATATCTTCACCAATTAAACCTTGCAGAATAGTATGGTACCATGCACAGTCAAATTCCTCAGAACAACAACTACTTTGGTTCACAACCCATGATTCGTACTCCAGTTACAAACCAAGGGATGGCTTTGCCGACCCCTATAACCGAAAAAGGAAAAACTAAGTTAAAGCGGTCGTACAACAAGCTAAAGCCCAAAGAATCTCATGATCAAGGTAGTGTGGAAGCAAGTGCTGGTACTGGTAAAATATGGAAAGCACGTGACTATAAAGTGATAGCCAATGCATGGGTAAGAGCATCCGTCATTCCAGCAGGCTGATCCGGTGGTAAGTTTTTCTACTTGTGGGTTAATGAGCTATACAACGAAAATCCTGAATGCTTGATAAGGAGAACATTTCAAAGCATAAAGACTGCATGGTACAATATGAATGGAATGTGTACCAAGTACAAGGGGATAATAGCACAAAGGGGGGTAGACTGAGAAGTGGTCAATCTTTCAGGGACTTGAAAGAAGGTTACGAAACGATGGGGATAAACTGAGAAGTTGTCAATCTTTCAGGGACTTGAAAGAAGGTTACGAAACGATCTATCGTGAGACTTATAATTGTGAATTCATTGCTCATGAAGCATTTGAAATTCTTTCATTGATACCACGTTGGGCCACTCTAGGCGAAACTGATGTTGTAGAACTAAAAGACACTGAAGGTTCTAACCTGATAAAGGTATCCTCAAGATTTTCGATGGATTCATCCTCGGGAAATTCATATGAGTCTCCTATGCCTGTATATGGAGATGGGAACAATAGCAGTCTGTTGACTCCTAATTCGGAAATGCTATATGGTGGAGTTGATACAAGGACGAAAGGAATAAAATCAAGCAAGAGAGCATTGTTGAGAAATAAGGAAGCAACCGACTTGGCAGCTTCTAATGATAGGCTAACTTCGTTGTTGAGTGATATCTCAATTGCGTCGGCCTCAAAAAAGAAGAACATAACAACATAATAGAGAAACAGTTGAAGATCATTGAGATGCAGCTTCACCAAGATGCTAATAGAACTATATCTCTCAACAAAAGAACTGATTATAAAAATAGACGTGAAAGACGTTGACGAAAGAAAAAGAGGAGGAGTATCTAGCAAAAAATGTATCTCAACTAATTGGAGAGGCTCTAGGGTACGCTTTAGCCAAAAAACGTTATATTTTGAGGGCTCAACAACTACGATAGCAAGCAGAAGAAGGTAGTTCTGGGATGCAAACGGATTCTTGTTGCTATTTCAAGCTTATTGTTTTCTAATTTTAATTTCCTATGTTGGTTGTAAAGTTTATTGGGTTATCAAAAAAATTATCTAGTATTATGAAATTTAAATATTTAATTCTTATGTGTATACTATTTTGAAACTAAAATGCAGGGAAAAAAATCAACAACGCTTTGATATGTGTATACAATTAAATAAAACATAAAGAATTGGAGTAATTCTTTGATATGAAAACAAGTTTAAAACTAAAAAATGGAAACAAAAGAATATACAAAGCTTTGATATACGTATACAATTTTAATACTAAATAAAAAAGGGGAAAATTATAGTAATTCTTTGCTACAAAAATAAAACTAAAACTATAAAAAAACATATTTAAAACTATAAAAAAATCCATTTTTTTGCTATGAAAAAATTCAAAAATATTAAAAAAATACAAAGCTTTTGCTTTAAGAAAAAACTTAAAACTAAAGAAAATGGGAAACAAAATTTTTTTACAGCGCTTCATAGCATTATGGTTTTCATCCAATCGGTTAACCCAAAAGGGTTTTATGAAAACTGAATAGTGTTTAAATGGTTTTCATAAAACCGTTTACACGTTAAACGGTTTAGTGAAAACCGTTTAACCACTATACAGTTTTCATAAGACTATATAGTAATCGCTGCTCTCCATTTCTAAATGGCGATAGCCCTAGTTTTGAATTTCTTCCCACGCACTTCCCCACGTTGATGTAGCGCGAGCTTCACACTTTCTCGCCATTTCGACTTTATTCCCACACTACTGGGAATGCTCTAAAGAATGAACTTGAAACTCTATTTGAAAGGTTGGGTCTGTTGGTGCATCAATCCCCTCTAAAACCTCAGTACTGTCACCTGCCAATCATTCTCTATTAGGTGAGTTGCACATGCTTTTCAGAAAGTGAAGGCAGCTCCGTCGACCATGTCCATGCGAAAATCTCCACCAACGTCGTCGAGGATGCGGTTAGGGGTCAGGGCAGGGTTAACACCAGGCTCCGGTTTCTAACAGTGAAAGTACCATATGTGAAGGATTGCTCAATAACTTATGTTCTTTTTTCATCACATTATATGCAACAACTATGCCTGCCCACCCCGTACCATCAGACATTTCCCGAAATGCGCTGTACCAATGCCCGACTAGCACGGGACGATCGTCCAAAAGGTTGAAACGATGAATTACCAAAGAACCTGTAGTATATCTCACAGCGCATGGAATAAAATATAATAATAACATAGCTTGATATAAAACAGTCGAGACAGTATATAAGCTGAAGATTAAACCATGTCCATCGGAGTAGCGGAATCCAAAATACACCTTCATATTCAATTATCACAACTTTAAAATACTGTCTCTAAAAGGAAATAAAAGAGGTACACTACTAAAGCCCAAAGCAGTGACTAGCAACAACACAAGGAGAATATGTATAAAGTACGTTGAAGCCTCCTGCTCGTCTCCGGACAACTACCCGTGCATAACCACCTAACCAGCCTCTAGTCTGCTCGTTTAGGATCACCCAGAGTAATAAGAAGAGACATAAAACTCTTGGTCAGATGAAAGTCTGGTGTAAGCGATAACAATTCTATACAACTAAATAAAACAATAATAGGTATAAGTAATCATACCTGACCTGGACCTGCAACCAAAGAGTTAGCACAACAAGATGTACAATACTCTAAGGTAACACTAACATAGAGTGTAAAATGGAAGTGTTTGTGTCATGGTGATAGCAAACATCAAACATAGAAATCATCCTCGCATCTCTCACTCAGTGTGTAAGGCATACGATATCCACCGCTTTGATCACCAAATCCATTGGGGCCATGATGGGTCCATACTGCACTGGACTCCGTATAACTATTGATATGACCATGCGCTTCTGGTATATAATCAATAACCCTAACCGGTCCACACTTCCCTGACTCTGGTTCGTCTACATGCCCCCTCTCTCTAATGTGAACCAAAGTTATAGATATCGATAACCTGTTTGCACACGTCCTGCAGCAAAGCCTAACTCTAGAAGTTAACTCGTTGGTTCCCATCTGGATCCTGAGTAGTAACTTCCCATTTGGACTTCCTTTGCATCTCAGGTTTTGGACGTAATAGTGTTCGGTTCGGTTCGGTTCGTAATCCCTTAACCGGTTCGGGTCTCCTCCTTCTATCCAGTTCGGTTCGGGTCTCCTCCTCCTATCCGGTTTGGGTCTCCTCCTGCTGTCTGGTTCGGCTCGGGTCTATTCCTCCTATCCTATTCGGTTCGGGTCTCATCCTCCTATCTGATTCGGTTCGGGCCTCTTCCTCCTATCCGGTTCGATTCGGGTCTCCTTCTCTTATCCGGTTTGGTTCGGGTCTCCTCCTCCTATCCGGTTCGGATTGGGTCTCCTCCTCCTATCTGGTTCGGATCGGATCTCCTCCTCCTATCCGGTTTGGATCGGGTCTCCTCCTCCTAACCGGTTCGGATCGGGTCTCCTCTACCTAATCGGACCGAAACTCTGCAATTTTTCCAACAAGCCATTTTAGCCAAACAACGACATTTTCAACCTTTCTAACTTCCTCATGCAATCATAAAACATACCGAACAACTGTACTAACATGTCGAATCAACCAAAAACATCAAAACACAATTTCACATGTTAATTTAGATCAAAGTACCCAAAACCATGATTTTCCCTTTAACCATATGATTTTTCTCTTAACCATGTCTAACTATAGGATTAGCAAACTTAATTCGAATTAACCCAAATTCATATCAGCAACATAAATTATGATTTTAGAATTTTCACATATTTTTCCAGAATTTTTGGATATATAATTTCGCTAATTATCACTAATCACCCCTAATTAGCCATAATTAGTGTATAAATATGCAAATCACTCACCTTAGCCAGAAATAAACGTTAGATCTGCAACTTTTACTGATTTGACTCAGATCCGAATGTGGTGCTGTAGCTCTATTTGAAATTTGGTGCTAATTTGGATTGATTTGTTGTAGATTTGATCAATTAGTTATTAGAAAGTGATTAGAGAGAAATTTGGAAGATGGAAGCCATGGTTAGGGTTAGAGAAAGATTTGTGGCGATTAGAAAATTGAAAGAAGATGATTCTCCAACTCCTTCCAACCCTCCCATAACCCTAATCCTGAAATGGGTTATGGGTCTAGCTGCTAATCACTAAATAAAGCCCAATTAGGTTGTTTTTCCATTTTCAAATCTTATTTTAGCCATATCTCTTAAAAGGTAAGTCCGTTTGATTAATGTGAACACTCTACGGAATGGGAAACCATCAACCAAATCCAATAGAAGTGGTTTCAGGTCAAAACTCCTTATCAGTCAAAAGTTATAGGTGAAAAATCCGCCAGGGTTAAAACGGTCATTTAAAACTTGGCAAAAATCTTGAATGTGGGAAATGACTCCAATAGTCATTTTCCAAAGTTACACGACCGTATGACTTCATATGAAAATAAAATAAATATTTATGATTCTCTGATACGTAGAATGCGGGTCGTTACAGTCTCCTCCCCTTAAGAAATTTCGCCCCCGAAATTCCTTAACCAAGAAAAACAACAATGGTGTCTCGCATGCCTATCAACCATTTACAAACAATCAAACATACATAATAAACACAAAATATCTGTCCTAGCATGCAGCTAACTAACAAGGGGATAACAATATCGCAATCAAAATCTTACTTGGTAAAGTGTTCGGGATACGACTTCCTTATGCTCTCCTCCGTTTCCCAAGTACAGTGATTCTCATTATCACCCCACTGAACCTTAACCAGTTTCACCGTCTTCCTTCAAAGTTGCTTCGTATTGTGTCCGACAA
Organism: Allium sativum; assembly: GCA_030737875.1. NCBI lineage: Eukaryota > Viridiplantae > Streptophyta > Magnoliopsida > Asparagales > Amaryllidaceae > Allium > Allium sativum. Next base: position 637,588,227 of record CM060913.1, read on the forward strand.
TATGAATCGTTCTGCGGCTTCCAACTACCTCAGATTCTTTCTCGATATCATCCAGCTGATCTGGTGAAATAGCCATATCAGAATCGTGCACGAACTTCCTAAACTGAGAAACATGAAATACATTGTGCACTCCTGTCATCTTCTCAGGTAATCCAACTTTATACGCTAAATTACCAACTTGTTCAAGAACTGGAAATGGACCAACAAACCTAGGTGCTAATTTACCTCTCCTACCAAACTGAATCACACTCTTCAATGGAGAAATCTTGACGAATACCAAGTCGCCAACGGAGAATTTCAAATCTCTTTGTCTTTTATCAGCATAACTCTTCTGCCTATCTTAGGCAGCCTTCATTCGCTGTTGGATAACTTTGATCTTATCTGAAGTTTCTCTTATAACATCTGGCCCAAGCAAAAAATTTCTCATCGGTTTCCAACCAACAAGATGGTGAGTTGCACAGTCTTCCGTACAAAGCTTCAAATGGAGCCATACCAATACTAGACTGATAACTATTATTATCTGCGAACTCAACCAAATGCAAATGTTCATCCCATGACCCTCTAAAATCCAATATACAAGCTCTCAAGAGATTCTCTAATACACGATTCACCCTCTCTGTTTGACCATCGGTTTAGGGATGATACACGGTGCTAAGATGTAATTTTGGCCCTAAAGCCTCTTGTAAGCTCTTCCAAAACCCACTAGCAAATAATGGATCTCGGTCACTCACAATACCTTTTGGTACTCCATGAAATCTCACTATCCATTTCATATATAGTTTCTCTAACTTACCGCCATTCTATTCGACCTGACCGGTATAAACCTTGCACTTTTGGTCAATCGATCCACAATCACCCAAATACTATCATGACCCGATCTAGTCCTTGGTAAACCATCGATGAAATCCATTGAGACTTGTTCCCATTTCCATTCGGGAATTTCCAACGGTTGTAATAGACAACTAGGCTTCTTTTTCTCGGCTTTAACTAACTGGCAATTCATGCACTTGGATATAAACTACCCAACATCTCTCTTCATCCCTTCCCAGTACTAGGTCTACTTCATGTCTCGATACATTTTGTTACCACTGGGATGTATAGTCAGTTTTGAGTGATGACACTCTCTAAGCACTTCATCTCTCAATCCATTAACACTGGGTACAACTAGTCTCCCATTCTTTCGAAGCCATCCTTCTCTATCAAGTCCATACTTGTTAATTTCCTCACCATCGATACCCTTCTCTACCTTGGAGATGAATTTAAATAGGTTAGGATCGTCCCTCTGATTGGAACCGATTCGCTCAATCAAAGTGGGTCTGATATCAAACTTGCTAACGTCTCTGGATCTAATTCACACTTAGGTCTGAAATCATATCCTGCGATATGCTCTAGTTGCTTCCATTCCAGAAACATAGCCCCAAGTTGGCATGTCTCCTACTCAATGCATCAGCTACTGCATTGCCCTTCCTGGGTGTGTATGCGATATTGAAATCATATGAAGCCAAGAACTCTAACAATTTCTGTTGACGAAGATTTAAATCCTTCTGAGAGTAAAAGATACTTTAATGACTTACGATCGGTAAACAACTCGAATCTTTCTCCAAAGAGATAATGTCTCCACATCTTCAACGCGAACACGATCGCTGCCAATTCCAAATCATGGGTAGGATATCTTTTCTCATGTGGTATCAGTTGCCGACTAGCATAAGCTACAACCTTACCGCCTTACATCAGTACAGCTCATAGTCCGGTACCATAGGCATCTATGTATACCATCATCTCTTCGTTTCCCTTAATAATAACTTACACTGGTGCATACGTTAACTACTCCTTTAGACCCTTTAATGCATTCTCATACCTTTCGTCCCAAACAAAAGCTTGATTCTTCTTGGTCAACTGAGTTAAAGGTGCTGCTATCTTGGAGAATTATTGAATAAACTTACGATAATATCCAACTAACCCCAAGACACTTCTCACGTCCGTTGCATTCTTGGGCATAAACCAATCTTGCACCGTAGCCATCTTCGCAGGATCTACGGCAACACCATTCTCTGAAACAACATGGTCCAGGAATCTCATCTCCCTCCTCCAGAAGTGACACTTAGAAAATTTTTCTTTCAATTGGTGTTTCCTCAACACCTCCATCACTATCCTCAAATGTTCCTTTCGTTCTTCCTCTGTCCTCGAGTAAACCAAGATATCGTTCATGAACACAAGAACAAACTTATTTAATTAATCCATGAAAACCCCATTCATAAGATCCACAAAAGATGCGGGTGCATTGGTCAACCCGAATGGCATGACCAACCACTCATATAATCCAGACGACATCCGAAATGTCGTTTTAGGTATACTCTCAGCTACTACTCGGAGCTGATGAAATTCTGTCGTGAGATCCAACTGGGAGAACACTCTTGCTCCATCAAGTTGATCAGACAAATCATCTATCCGTGGAAGAGGATACTTATTCTTCCTAGTCACCTTGTTCAACTCGTGGTAGTCCACACATAAGCGAAGGGAACCATCGGCCTTAGTAGCAAATACAACTGGTACTCCCCACTCAGAAACACTTCTTCGGATAAATCTCTTCTTCAAAAGATCGCCTACTTGCACTTCGAGATCTCGTTGCTCCCTTGGTGCCATACGACGAAGAGGAATCACATAGGTCTGGCATCTTTCACTAAATCAATCTGAAACTCGATCTCTCAGTGTGTTGGAAGTCCGTCCACTTCCTCAAAGATGTCCGGATACTCGCCAGCAATAGGCACATCTGATAACTCATCATGCGGGATGTCGAGGGAATTTAGAAAACTAGCCATCACCTCATCACTAAGTAGGCAACCCAATACCACCCTCCGCCCATCATCCGCTCTAATGGTCACCGAAGACCCCTCACAGTCTACCACCACCATACCTTTGGAGCCAATCGACTACCAAAATAATGCCAAACCTAGTAAATCCCAAAACAAAGCAATCACAAGCAAACATACATCCATGACTCGATAAGACCAAATTATGACAAATCATACAAAGGCTAGTCGAACCACCGATCGGGTTCGTCACAATTAAAGGTCTATCGAAAATCTCGGGTTCTATTTCCAACCTATTTACCAGGTCACTAGATACGAAGGAATATGAAGCTCCAGTATCAAACAATAGTCGAACAGGATTATCATAAATAGAAAGCATATCTTGAATAACAACACCCTTTTCCTTCTCCGTCGCTGTTGGGGCATTCGACGAAGAAGGGGTAGTGTTGATAGCATATGCTTTCAGGATCTTCTTCTCCTTAGGGGGTTGCGGGCATTCATTCTTAAAATGTCCCATTAGGTCATAGTTGAAGCACTGCCTCTCCCTTGGATTTGCTCAACAATCTCTGACATAGTGTCCCTTCTTGCCGCAGCCAAAGCACTGGTTACCTTTCTTATTCTTCTTTTTATGACCATCCTTGGTCTGGTTCTGTTTTCTCTTATTCTGGGAATTCTTCTTGCCTTAACCGCTTGCCTGCGATTTTGGCTCCACTGCAGATGTAATAGAAACCTCGGTCTTCGTCTTAGGGTAGAGGCTCTTTGATCTTAATGCCTTCCCCACAATAGATACGAATGTCTCGGCGATATGGTTTATAAGTCTTTCCCCCAAGTACTCATCTAGGCCAGTTTTGAAATTCTCGTTCTTCTTCTCAGCAGTGTCGATAAGAGATAATCCATATTTTGATAAGGTATCGAATTCAACAATATACTCCGAGGCTGCCCTACCATTCTGCTTAAGCTCCAAAAACTTCCTGAATAATTCTAATTTCTGAGCAACGGGAATTAACTTGTCACTGAAGTGAGTCTTAAACTGATCCAAAGTAACTTGATCCTCGGGAGTAGCCATTTAAATAGCATTCCACCAATTCATTGCCCGTCCTTGAAGCTGACGTGATGCTAGCTTCCTCTTCATTGCATCATCAATCCCCAAATCCTCGCAGATGCGCTCACAACTATCAAACCAATCCTGAACCTCCATAGACGATTCAGTTTCGTGGAACGACTTCCCACCAAGACTAGTATAATCCTTGTTAATCTTGGTGAAATCGGCTCTAGGCGCTTGCACTACTGCACCACCACCATTAGTAGCATTAGGAACTTCTCCCTGAGCATCCCTAAGCAGCTCTCACATGAAGCCAGTAAACATCGTCCTCATATCAAGGACATTCCCATTATTGGCCCCTGAACTCACTCCCTCTTCAACTCACGATGCAGGGTTCCTTGCCGTACTCCTCGTATTTCGGCTCATCGTTCAATCTGTAAAGAGAAAACAATTAACCATCTCTTTAATGGTTCCTATGCAGTGCGAATTCATCCTTAGATATACTAATAGTATAAATATATATAGTTTTTGAAAACCAAAATATCACAAATACGCGCTCTCATATACGTATACTATCTCTCCCTGATGTCTTCCCCTAGGTTAAAATACATGTGCATAACCACCTAACCTGCCTCTAGTCTGCTCATTTAGGAGCACCCAGAGTAATAAGAAGAGACATAAAACTCTAGGTCAGACGAGAGTCTGGTGTGAGTGATAGCAATTCCATGCAACTAAATAAAGCAATAACAGGTACAAGTAATCATACCTAACCTGGACCTGCAACCAAAGAGTTAGCATAACAAGATGTACAATACTCTAAGGTAACACTAACATAGAGTGTAAAATGGAAGTGTGCATGTCATGGTGATAGCAATCATCCTCGCATCTCTCAGTGCATAAAGCATACGATATCCACCGCTTTGATCACCAAATCCATTGGAGTCATGATAGGTCCATACCGCCCTGGACTCCGTATAACTATTGCTATGACCATGCGCTTCTGGTATATAATCAATAACCCTAACCAGTCCACACTTCCCTGGCTCTGGTTTGTCTACATGCCCCCTCTCTCAACGGTGAACCAAAGTTATATATATCGATAACCCCTTTGCATATGTTCCACAGCAAAGCCAAACTCTAGAAGTTAACTCGTTGGTTCCCATCTAGATCTTGAGTAGTAACTTCCCATTTGGACTTCCTTTGCATCTCGGGTTTTGGTTGTATTGGTGTTCGGTTCGGTTCGTAATCCCGGATCTGGTTCGGTTTGGGTCTCCACCTCATATCCGGTTCGGTTGGGGTCTCCTCCTATCCGGTTCGGTTCGGGTCTCCTCCTCCTATCCAGTTCGGGTCTTTTCCTCCTATTCGGTTCGGTTCAGGTCTCGTCCTCCTATCCAGTTCAGTTCGGTTCTCTTTCTCCTATCCGGTTCTCTTTCTCCTATCCGGTTCGGTTCGGGTCTCCTCCTCCTATCCGGTTCGGTTCGGGTCTCCTCCTCCTATTCGGTTCGGTTCGGTCTCCTCCTCTTATCCGGTTCGGTTCGGGTCTCCTCCGCCTATTCGGTTCGGTTCGGGTCTCCTCCTCCTTTCCTGTTCGGTTCGGATCTACTCCTCCTATCCGGTTCGGTTTGGGTCTCCTGCTCCTATCCGGTTCGGGTCTCCTCCTCCTATCCGGTTTGGATCGGGTCTCCTCCTCCTAACCGGTTCGGATCGGGTCTCCTCCTCCTAACTGGACTAAAACTCTGCAATTTTTCCAACAAGCTATTTTCGCCAAACGACGGCATTTTCAACCATTCTAACTTCCCTATGCAATCATAAAATATACCAAACAGCCGTAGTAACATGTACAATCAACCAAAAATATCAAAACAACAATTTCACATGTCAATTTAGATCAAACGTACCCAAAACCATGATTTTCCCCTTAACCATGTGATTTTCCCCTTAACCATGCCTAACTATAGGATTAGCAAACTTAATTCGAGTTAACCCAAATTCATACCAACGACATAAAATATGATTTCAGAATCTTCACATATTTTTCCAAGTATAATTTCCCTAATTATCACTTATCACCCTTAATTACCCATAATTAGTGTATAAACACGCAAATCACTCACCTTAGCCAAAAATAAATGTTAGATATGAATTTTTTACTGATTTGGCTTGGATCCCAATGTGGTGCAGTGGCTCTGTCTTGAATTTGGTGCTAATTTGACTTGATTTATTGTAGATTTGATCAATTAGTGATTAGGAAGTGATTAGAGAGAGATTTGGAAGATGGAACCCTATGATTAGGGTCAGAGAAAGGGTTATGGCGGCTAGAAATATGAAAGGAGATGATTCTCCAACTCCTTTCAGCCCTCCCATAACCGAATCCCAAAATGGGTTATGGGCCTAGCTGCTAATCACTTAATTAAGCCCAATTAGGCTATTTTTCCATCTACAAATCTTATTTTAGCCATATCTCTCAAATGGTAAGTCCTTTTAGTTAATGTGACCACTCTACGGAATGGGAAACCATCATCCAAATCCAATGGAAGTGGTTTTAGGTCAAAACTCCTTACCAAACAAAAGTTATAGGCAAAATAAGATCTGCTAGGGGTAAAACAGTTATTTAAAACTCGGCGAAAATCGTGAATGTGGGAATTGACCCTAATAGTCATTTCCAAGAGTTACACGACCATAAGACTTCGTATGAAAATAAAATAAATATTCTATGATCCTCCGATACGTAGAATGCGGGTCGTTACAATGCCAGTCTTTAGACCAAAAATCCTTTCATGTCAATTACAACAGTGCAATGAATCTGATGCATATGCCATCCGGATATGTCTCCCATATTATTTACTGGTGTGTAAACTAGTTTAGTAAATTAAAGCAGTTAATTACGTACCTTTAGCCCATCTTCATGGAAACTATATCCTGTAGATAATAAATAGATACACGAATCTAACTACAAATAAAAATGCATATGCGTACAATATATAATGAAAGGTTTTACTTTTACATACACATTGATATGTGTGTGTGTAATGTGACCAACACGCTATATGATCAAAAACTCTTCTATTTGGATCGCTCTAAATGCTTTTTTGTTTGAACCTTTTGTTACCATAAATCAATAGAAGAAAGAAAACAAAACAAATTACATGTTAGAAAGAGGAATCTTTTGTCTTTATTCATTTTTGTATATATATGTTGGGGATGTAGATTAAGGATCTTAAGGCAAACTAAACACTAGAGAGGAGGTGAATAGTGTTTTATGGATCTTATTAATTTCTTGAATTCATTTTAGATTTATCAGAATGTTATGCAATTTACAGATATCAAAAATCACAGAATCAGTCACATATGCATAAAATAAAAATAAATAGTAATAAATAGAAAGTACACACTGTTGGAGAACGTAGTTTTGATGACTACAACCTTATTTCAATTATCGTTATTGTTGGTTATAAAATATATACTAAATTTTCTATCTAGAATATATATATATATATATTTGTATACATGACTTAAATACTTAAGACTGTATAGTTTTAAAGTTCCAATAGATTCAGGATTCAAGGGATATTCAAGATCTTGAGTTATCAAGTTATCAAGATTTCAAGAAAAATATTGTTATAGAGTCTAGTTTATAGTAAGACTCAGAATAGCACTCCAGTTTCAAATTCTATTTTTCAAATTTCAAATTATGTTTTCAAAATTCAAATCCTAATTTCAAAATGGTTTCAAACTATTATCATACTTATGATTTCAAAGATATATAATTTTTAATAAGTTTATAATATATAATTTTATAGTTTTAAATCTTATAGCTTTATAAATATGTTTATATATTATATTACTATGTTTTCTATATGATTTTATACTTCAGAATATTCATTTAAGTTATTAAGATTTGATTCAAGAATTTCCAGAATAATATATATGTTTAAACACTTGGCTATGTCGACATACAACTGTCATAATTTCAATTTTCAAAGGAAGTGTCTTTTCACTATTTGTAACGTTCCTGAAATGTTTTAACCATTAAGAGAGTGTAAGTGGTTGATTTCGAATTGTTTTAATCATTCTTCTTCTCCATCTTCATTCCTTTACGTACCACAATTAATATACATCATTTTCTTGATTTCTAACTTATACTTTGCCGATTTCTACTCAAATTATATCAAACCTTTTCTCTTCTCAATCTTTATCAAATATTCTCTGAATTTAAGTGCTATTGAAGAGTTGTTGTAATCATTTGGGAATTGTTTGGGAAAGGATGTGTTCCTCGTAGCCCTGAAATCAAGGAAAGGGAGTGGTGTTAACCTTGTAGCCATGAAATTAAGGATGTTTGGAGCAGTGTTAACCTTATAGCCGTGAAATCAAGGGTGTTTGGAGCGGTGTTAACCTTGTAGCCATAAAATCAAGGGGTTGTGCTTGGATATTAATAATAATAAAACTAAGTACAATCCTGCATTGTGTGGGACTGGACGTAGGAGTAATCTGAACCAATATAAAATCCGTTATGTTCTTTCCTTTTCTGCATTTTATATTTACCTATTTATGAGTCTGTGCTTGATTCTGTATTTGTGATCATCTCTGGTGTGTGTGATTCATATAATAGATCAATTAAGTTTAATATTTTCAGAAATTCCTTATAAACACTATTCACCCCCTCTAGTGTTTATTTTGCCTTAAGATCTGCATTCCCTGACAATTGGTATATGAGCATAGGTTTTCAAAAAGTTCATAATCTGATTTTTGAAAATATTAAATGGAAAATTTTGAAATGATTTATAATACTATTTTCAATTCATGAATTGCATCAATTTCAAAAGAGTTTGCATTTATCTATGTTGAAAATTCAAGTGATTTACTGATTTATTGTCTAAAACATTAAAAGGTGCATTACATGGTTCTTGAAATTCAAATTCTGAAATGTTGTGTTACATGGATGTTGAGAATTCAAATTCTAATGGACAAATGGTGGAAATCAAAAAGGACAAATATATATTGGATAGTGGTTGTTCAAGACATATGACGGGAAATCCAGAATTACTAAATAATCTAGTATATGAAGATGGAGGAACAGTCAACTTCGGAGATAACTATAAAGGATATATAGTTGGCATCAACAATGTCGGTAATTCTGAAACTCCTACTGTTTCTAATGTTTTATTAGATAGAAATCTAAAACAAAATTTACTAAGTATAAATCAAGTTTGCGATAAAGGCTATAAAATAAATTTTAAAAAAGATAAATGCTTTATAAAAGATAGGAATTCAAAAGTAATATTCGAAGGAGATAGAAAGAAAAATATCTATATATTAAGTATGAAAATCTCCAATGATAATCTATATCTTATGGCCAATACAAGTAACCCTTGGATTTGGCGTAAGAGATTCGATCATATAAATTTCAAATACATATATAGGATTTCAAAGTTAGATTTAATTAGGGGATTACCCAAAATGAAATTTAAAGTAAATAATATATGCGACGCTTGTTTGGTCGGAAAATTGAAAAGGAGTTCATTTAAATCAAAAGAGGAAATTACAACCTCGAAACCATTAGAGTTAATTCACATGGATCTATTCGGTCCACCCAAACTCAATCAATAAATAATAGTAGATATGTTAATGTAATCATCGATGATTTTTCTGGATTTACCTGGACTTTGTTTCTTAAAAATAGAAGTGATTATTTTGATCAGTTAAAAACCTTTGCTAAAAGAATTCAAAAAAATTATCTTTAAAAATCAAAACAATACATGTGACCACGGTGGAGAGTTCGAAAATGTAAAATTCAAAAAAAATTGCAATAAAAAGGGGATAACTCATAATTTTTCTTTCCCTAGGACCCTCCAACAAAATGAAGTAGTTGAACTTAAAAATAATTCAATTTAAGAGTGTGCAAGAACCATGTTATCATATAGCAATTTACCTTGAAAATTTTGGGCTGAGGCAGTTGCAACAGCTTGTTATATATTAAATATAATATTAATAAGACCCTTGACTCATAAAACACCATATAAACTTTTGTATAATAAGAAACAAAAGTACCATATTTTAAAATATTTGGAAGTAAATATTTTAGTCTTAATACTAAAGAAAATTTAGACAAATTCGATTTGAAATCCTATAAAGGAATATTTATTGGATACTCAGAAAAAAGTAAAGCATATAGAGTTTTTAACTTAAGAACTAATACCATTGAAGAAACATTAGACGTATCTTTTGATGAAAATTATAAGAATTTAACACAAAATATTGAAGATGGATGCGAAAATGAGATTGATGAAGTAAATAATGGAATTCATCAACTAAATAAAAGAATTAGATTATTAAGAGACCACACTATAGATATCTTAGGAGATATTGAATATGTTATTAGGACTTGAAACCAATTGAATAATATGAGTAATTCAACATTTATTTCAACTATTGAACCTAAGAATCCAAAAGAAGCATCTTCTGATGATTCATGGATCCTTGCTATGGAAGAAGAAATGAATCAATTTACCAGGAATGATGTATGGGAACTTGTTCTTAGACCAGAGGATAGAATTGTAATTGGAATTAAATGGGTTTATAAAAATAAAATGAATGAACACAGTAAGGTCGTAAGAAATTAGGCACGATTAGTAGCACAAGGTTATACTCAAGAAGAGGGAATAGATTATGATGAAACGTTTGCCCCCTAGCAAGATTAGAAGCAATTAGGATATTATTAGCCTTTGCAAATCACAATAATTTCAAATTATATCAAATGGATGTTAAAAGTTCTTTTCTAAATGGATATGTTAAAGAAGACATATATGTAAAACAACCACCTCTTTTTGAAGATGCAAAGTTTCCAGACCATGTATATAAATTAAAGAAAGCATGTTATATGGATTAAAACAAGCTTCTAGAGCTTGGTATGATAGATTAAGAAATTATTTATTACAATCTAACTTCAAAATTGGTAAAATAGATAATATACTTTTTACTAAAAGAAATAATAATGATATACAGTTAGTATAAGTATATGTTGACGATATAATCTTCGGATCAACAAATAATAAATTGAATAAAGAATTTTCAGATGTTATGACCCAAGAATTTGAGATGAGTCATATGGGAGAACTAACATTATTCTTAGGCTTACAAATTCGTCAATTAAAGAGTGAAATATTTATTCATATAGAAAATACGCAAGAGATTTAGTTAATTAATATAATTTAACAACAACTAATAAGAGACCAACACCTGTGACAACTAATATAGCCTTAAGTAAAGATGATATGTCAAAGATGTTGATAAAAAATTATATAGAGGTATGATAGGATAATTATTATATATAACCGCTAGTAGACCAGATATAATGCATAGTGTATGTCTCAATGCAAGATATCAGTCACAACCTAAGGAAACTCATCTAAAAGACATAAAACGTATTCTAAGAAATGTAAAACATACATTGGATTTTGGATTATTTTATCCTAAGGATGATTCATTTGATTTAATTTCTTATTGTGACGCTAATTATGCGGGATGTAAATCCGGTCGTAAAAGTACGAGTGGAACATGTCACTTCTTAGTACATTCACTAGTTTCTTGGTTTAGTAAAAATCAAAATACAGTATCTTTGTCAACAACTGAAGCAGAATATATATCTGCTGCTTTGGCTTGTTCACAAGTAATTTATATGCAACAAACTTTAAAAGATTTTGGATTAAATGTAAATAAATCACCAATATACTGCGATAATACAACTGCTATGAATATATCTAAAAATCTAACTCATCATTCAAGAACTAAACATATTGGTATATGATATCATTTTCTAAGAGATAACGTAAGTAAAGAGAAAATTTCAGTCAAATTTATAGAAACAGAAAACAAATAGCAGATATATTAACAAAACCATTAAACGAAGAAACGTTTACTAAATTTAGAAGAGAATTTGGTATTTGTTCATTAAGTGGATTAGAGTAATTAAATATATATATATATATATAAGTATAACAAGAAAAAGTAGAAAAATAAAATTAAAAACTCACATATGTCGACATACATTTTTGGACATGTCGACATATAACTGCCAGATTTCAAAAATTAATTCCCACCAAAAGTTAGTTACAACAACTATTTAAACTTCTTATTTCGAATTTTCTTCTTCATCTTCTCAATTCATTTCTGGAAAACTTCTAAACTAAATAAAATAATGGCCTCCACAACTAATAACAATCAAATCAATCATGATTCATCAGCTGGACATCTGAAGGCTCATTCCAACTTACATCGCTCGCTCGTGTGATGAAATTAGAGGAATCTATGAAGTACGTATGTTCTACAAATGCTTACCGAAATACAAGTTCTACAAGCCAAAATGAACCAAGAGCATGTGAAACAAGGAAAAATCATGCGAAATCTACAAAAATTTGTTATAGATAACCACACTAATCCGATTATCATCGAACATGATAATCTAATGGTGGAAGGGGAAGAAGAGGAAGAAATGGTTGAAGAGGAGGAAGAAGAAGTCCAAACTGAAGGCATGGAGGAAGATGACCAAGTCATATGCACACGCGAAGTTTGCTTTGATAGCGAAGGGAATTTAGTTGAGCTAAGCGAGGAATTCTGTCTCCATTATCCGCACTGCCCAATTTAAAAATCCCAAAAAATTAAGAATAATTAAACATTTATGTTTACTCGTTTAGTCGTAAATACGGTGTAATAGGTGGTCTCGTAAAACGTTGTAATTTGTACTGTTTGTTTGGATTGTAAAACAATGACTGAATTATTTAGTTAATACAATGTTTGTTTTCTATATAGTTTTCATGGGTTTTAGAATAAGTATTAGAATAGTTATATATAGAATATAAGGATATTATATAGGCATGAATTTAAGGGGGGGGGTCATATATATTAAGTTCTTTAGTATAGAATTAAGTAATATAACCTCAGAATATATAGATAGATATAGGGTATAGTTATTTATGGTATAGATTTAGGGGGAGTATATTCAAAGTTTCATTTTGTTGATGACAGAGGGGAGTTATAAAATAAGGATTAGTTAGGCTTAATTTAAGAGGGAGTATGTATGATTCATGGTGAAAGAGGGAATAATCGATGGATCAGATCAAAAAGTATCAATAGGTATGAATAGGTATAAATATTTTATAAATCAAGGTTGTCATCATCAAAAAGGGAGATATTGTTGGAGAATGGAGTTTTGATGACAACAACCTTATTTCAATTATACTAACATTTCTATCTAGAATATATATACATATATACATATATATATATATATATATATATGCAGGGTTTGTATACAGGGCTTGAATACTAAAGACTGTACAGTTTTAAAGTTCCAAGAGATTCAGGATTCAAGAGAGATTCAAGACTCATGAGTTATCAAGAGTTCAAGATTTCAAGAGTTCAAGAAAAATATTGTATTAGAGTCTAGTTTATATGTAAGACTCTGAATAGCACTCCAGGTTCAAATTCTGATATTCAAATTTCAAATTCTGTTTTCAAAATTCAAATCCTAATTGCAAAATGATTTCAAATTATTATCTTACTTATGATTTCAAACATATATAAAGTTTTAATATATATATAAGTTTATAATATATAGTTTTAATTCTTATAACTTTACAAATATGTTTATATTATATTACTATGTTTTCCATATGATATTATACTTCAGAATATTCATTTAAGTTACTAAGATTTGATTCAAGAATTTCCAGAATAGTATATATGTTTAAACACTTGAAAAATAGTTTTAAAAATCAAAATGCTATACATATGTCGACGTACATAATTGGCTATGTCGACATACAACTGTCATAATTTCAATTTTCAAAGGAAGTTTCTTTTCACTATTTGTAACGTTTCTGAAACGTTGCAACCATTGAGACACTATAAATAGGGGCTGATTTCAAATTTTTTTAAATCATTCTTCTTCTCCATTTTCACCCCTTTACGTACCACAATTAATATACATCATTTTCTCGATTTATACACTTATACTTTGTCGATTTCTACTCAAATTATATCAAACTTCTCCTCTTCTCAATATCTGTCAAATATTCTCTGAATGAAGTGATATTGAAGAGTTCTATGGCCATTGTAATCATTAGGGAATTGCTTGGGAAAGGGTATGTTCTTTGTAGCCCTGAAATCAAGGAAAGGGAGTGGTGTTAACCTAGTAGTCGTGAAACCAAGGGCGTTTGGAGCAGTGTTAATCTTGTAGCCGTGAAATCAAGGGGTTGTACTTGGATATTGATAATAATAAAACTCTGCGCAATCCAGCGTTGTGTGGGACTGGACGTAGGAGTAATCCAAACCAGTATAAAATCTGGTGCGTTATTTCCTTTTCTGCATTTTATATTTATCTATTTATGTGTCTGTGTTTGATTCTGTATTTGTGATCATCTCTGGTTTGTGTGATTCATATAGTAAATCAATTAAGTTTAAGATTTTCATAAATTCCTTATAAACACTATTCACCCCCCCCCCCCCCGGTATTTGTTTTGCCTTAAGATCCGCATTCCCAAACACACACTGGTATTTTATATTGTTTCGGACCTACATTCAGTCCCATACAACTCTGGTTTTGCAAATTTCTTTTAGAAAAATCTTCAAATTACAATCCTCGATTTCAATGGCCACGAGGTCCACCATCTGCTTCCGAGCATAGTGCACTCTCTTGATTTAACCAGGCTACAAGAACACCTAATTGATTTTCAGACTATAATTACACCTAATTTATTTCAGGGATACAATTACAACTTTCTCAATGTCAAGTATTGACTCGATAGAACTTGATCTTGCAATCTTTGATTACAGATAGCCTTTAACTCTTGAGTAGCACTTGAATTTCAATGAGAGTTTGATGGACATTTGAAAGATAAAGATATTGATATAATTCTTTATAGGCTTGCTCAATCTTCTTATAAAAGGGTCATTGCATAATATATGCATGGAAATGAATTAAATATTTACTTAAAAGCAAACTAAATACACATGTCAAAGGCCACTTGATATTTAAGGAAGAATAAAGTTTATGGCTAGTAATTTTAGATAGCACATTAATAGTTATAAAAATCATGATCAATTTTATGAAAAAAAATATTAACTTATTTTATTTCTAATAAAAAAAATGTGTTTTTTTAGAAATAAATAAAATTAACAACATATCAATGTTTATCCATTGATATCAATAGAGCAGCGCATGTTAAATTTTGACATATATATACGACCGCATGTGCAGCGAGACAATGAAGTAATTTATTTTCTTTCATATAGAAATATAAATTTTGAGAAATTTATATAATCTTATAATAAAAAATTAACATGCTTATATGTTTTCAAATAATTCATAGACAAATGCAACAATTTGGAAGTATATTTCATGCAATGAGTGATAAAAATTATGACTGAATAGTTGTATGCCATATAAGATTAAATGACCTACAATTTGGAAGTATATTTGATGGTATTGTTGTAAATTTTTGGCCTCAAAGGAGACAAAAAAGGACAGGAAGATATGGTGAAATGTTTCGCACATCCGATTGACTAGGAAATATGAGTAAGACAACACTATAATATTTTTATGAACATGATCAATGAACAACCGATTTTTCAAATTTATTTAGGACTATCCATCATTTTCAAATTTATTTGTTAATGTTATATTCCATTGATATAGTAAGTTGAGAATGCATCCATACGACGTGAAATTATTAGTCTCTACTATAACTAAAGCAAAACAAAAACTGCATAATACAATACTCTTAAAATAACATTCAACTTTTAACTTGATTTACTTTACGAAAGTTATTCAAAAATTCCAAATCACAAATAAAATAGTATATGCTATTAAATACATGGAAAATTGAAATTAAATAAAAATTACTGCTTACAAATTACAGTCAACTCAACTTACAATTTGTAATTAAGTTCGTTAATAGAAAACATGTAAAGTAAGGAAAAACACTACATCGAATTATGGTAGAGACTTAACTAAATTAACAAATGACTTCAGATCTAAAGAGGCTTGTTAATTTTTAGTAGTAAATTAATGAATTGTTGTTTATGGTAGTAGTTGCAATAAATAGTAATTGAAAAAGGAAAAAACTTTTATTAAAAAGAGTCGGTTTATTTTTATTGTTTTAGTCTCTAAATGCTGGGTAGAGTCTCTTTAACAATGTTTCTGCAATAACGAAATATATTATATATCCTATTTTAAGAAATAATTATATTTTAATTAATGTATATTTTATGTTGTCCTATAGAAATTATATTGAACCAAGAATGGTTGTAGACAAATTAGATTGGTACTACTGAACATTTTGAATCATGATATTTTATGAAAATTTCTTTAAAAAAAGGTATAATTTTCAACAATACGGGTCTTTCTTAGGTTCATTTTGTAACGACCCAGATTTTTAGCCATTTAATTTTGAACATTTAAATTGGTTTTAAATGTTGTATTGATAATTTAAAAAGGATTTTATAGCGAATTTATTTATGAAACAAAGTTTTCATATAATTTATGATATAATTTAAAACGAGCTCGAAATAGTCGCGGTAGTTCGTAATTTAACGTTTTGAACTTCAACTGAATATACAGAATCCAATATAAGTCGGAATTCAATGAAAAAAGAAAGGTTAGGATCTATTTGATTATATTTTTCTAACAAAAGTGAAAAAAAAGAAATTTCGTCTTATTGTGAGTTATGTCCAAACCAAAATTTCAGAAAGTCGCTATAGAATCGTTTATATATTATAACGGTTTATTAAATAAATGAATCGATTTTAATTAATATGAATGTTGTTTTAATTTGAAATATCGAGTCATAAATTCAAATTAGATTATTTGAAGCTATATGCATAGATTGGATATATATATACATATATAGTTTATTTTGAAATTGATTTAATTTAATTTCAAAACGATATCGGATTATAACAAAATTAATTTTATAAAATACGAAATATATTGTTATTGTAAGATTTTTGAGGCATAGTTATAATCTAGTTTATAGATTTTTTTTTGTAATTTTTATTTTGAAAAATAAGCAACTTTTCTTTTGATGTATTATACACCCTGTATCAGTGGTTTGGGATATCACAATATAAGTTAATTTGTCTATATTATTATATTTTTGGAATCGTGATACATCACTCGATATGATTGCACTTTTATTTTTGTCCATAGCCACTTGATCGTGAATAAAATTTTATATAGCATGGTACGCAAAAGAAGGTAAAAGGGAAACTAAAAATCGTGCATGCATCAATTGCATGATCTTGTGTAATCAGCATGATTATAATAATATGATTCCATATTAAGACACTTACACATTTCATACAAATTAGATTAAATTTAAAATAAATTTGTTCTTTTCCGTATAAGCTATTGTCACCGAGCCTTCAGCTGGAATCTACCCACTCTCCTTGCTTTACTTGCGTGCCACACAACTGATTCCTTTGTGTAACGACCCGGATTTCGCCCAACCCGATCGACCGCAAGATCGACCAAGACCGCTCAAAACTCGAATACGCTAACTTTGGGAATACAACACATCAGAACAAATAACAACAGACTTTTATAAACATTGTAATAATGTTACATAAGTGTACAGAATATATCAGAGTACATTGGTAAATAATACAGCGGAAGATTTAATTACAACAAAACTAATACAATGCAGCGGGATAATTAAATTAACATGGCGGAAGACCATCAATGCTCTGGGCACAACTCTAATTTTCGATCCAGAATCCTGCTCAATATCTGCAAAATAAGCTACTCGACTGCCTATGTGGAAAAGAGGGCACCCGAGTTTGCAAAGTGAAACAAACTACAGGTCAGTCATGGGACTGGTGTGAGAAATCTTTATTTAACTTAACTAATAAGGAGGATAATCACAGGACCACGCCGCTATCGCGGAACGGGTTTACTCCATTGGATTGCCAGTGCATAAATAAAGTAAATCCTTAAACCAACGCAATGCATTTTAGAAAAATGAAACCATTATAAGACTCAGGTCCCATCACACAATGCAACGCAAGTCGGAGGATAGAGTTTTACCTTATAATGGTCAAAAATACTTGATACGATAAAAACAGATTTGATATTATTATTAGTGTATATGTGTTTTAAAAACAGTTCAATCATAATGTATCAATCATAGATGGCATAGTACCCATCCTACTGTGTCTCCATATATAGATATACAATCAAAACCGCAGGATATCGTATTGGAGGTTGGATTTCCATCAAGAGTCAAGGCTAGGAACGATCTCCTGACCGATACGAGACACTCTAGAAATGTCTCAGGATTCGGACGCTGGCGAACCCTTGGATCCTGCAGGGTCGGTCCCCCAATAGTGCAATGGGTTGGATTAGTTATGTCTGAACACACGCTTCCCGATCCTCTATAAATTGGCCATTGCGGCCTATAAAAATCCGAGGCGTCTCAAAATCCATCAACCATATAAGTAAAATGTCGGGCCGTGTTAAACTCAAACACCACTTCTAGCTAGAAAGAAACGTGTGCACTCCCTGCGTTCCTTGCTCCGTTTTTGACTCTACCGGGTTGTGAGGCTCGCGAGGCAACGAAATACACAAAGCTATGCCTAAATAGGCTAAGCTTTGATCATCATCCACAAGGCTCTGCTTTTCAACAAAAACCTTGATCAATTGCATCTTGGCATGCCACATTGACAGTCCATACCATGCGATTGATAACTATCAACACACAACCTCTAAGGGTGTTAAGCAAGAGAATAAATTCTCCGCCACCAACGGTTGTATATTAATAGAAATAAATTTACATAGAATGAAATTCAACGTCAGACACACATCCATTTACAAGTCTGTTCTGGGTCTGAACGGAACCGGAGGCACCTTATACCTTGCATATCCGAACGATCAACAAAACGTACGGACAACTACCACTGGAACCTTTTCAAGGCAGCAACTCCAATCAAAGACATCAGTAGTCCTCATCCATTCGATGTGAAGAACGCCGATCTTCAACCACCGTCTTCATCTTCGACTTTTAATCATCATAGTAATTATTCAGAATGGGTTAAACCCGGTCATTCCAAATAACTCACGTATTTCTATAATTAAAAATCAAGTGTTATAAGGATACATCCAATGCCTCTTTCCAGTTCAGAATATTCTTTAAATAAAATATTCATAATATTAGGGAAAGGTTCCCATTAATTTTATCAAAGATAAAATATTTTAAATTTATTCTTAAATCTTATTTTCAAAGATTTGTTAAAATTCCAATTAAATTTTAATATCAAAAATCGCTACTTTTACAATTATTCCAATTTAAGGAATAAATCTTATTTTTAGCTGGGTTAAAGAATCAATGTCATTTAAAAACATTATTCATGATAAACCCAAAATCATTTTCCAATAAATAAATAATCTTAGTTGAAAGATTTATTCTTTATTTAAAAGAAATTCTTTGTTTTAAAAAAATATATTCTTTATATAAAAGATATTCTGGATCGGAAAGCGACTCAATCATTTACCATATAACTTTGGTTATATGGATTTCATACATCGTATGTAAATGACAATAATAATAAATAATCATCAAACCGTCCATTCAACATCCAAAGTGAAGTTCTCAACTGTGTGAGCATTAAATGAAATAATAACGCTCATCACAGCCTGTCAATCTATCGATTGACATATGAATAAATATTAGGACTAGTGTATATCAATTATCATCCCAATACCCGTGTGGGGTTTTCAGCCAACAACAGTACATATAAATAAATAATTGGTTAATTAATTTAACCAATTTTAATACTATCAACATGTTGATAATGATGGACAAAAATGATATTTTATTCCTAATGTCAAAATAAAATATAAATCTAACTCGCATAATTTCTTTTACATTTCTAATGTATAATAGGATGTAATTTATTTATATGACATTATTGTGGATGAAAAATAAAAGATAATTTACATTATACTTAATTTGTATGTAAATTATCCTTAACTTAAAAAGAAATAATCTCATTTGTATATATTTTAAGGTAAAACTCAACGCATAAAATGTTTATTTTAAATTGCATACAAATTCTAGTGTATGCATTACCATATAGAAACGTCACTTTAACTCGCCTATACATTCTAATGTATATTTTGACCAGTACATGATTCTTATGATTGAATATAAGGTCCAATCTAAGTTTGCAAATAAAAAAACTTTATATTTGTATATAAATTCTCTTGTATGTTTTGCAAATAAAAATGATTATTTTATTTGCATATAAATTCTAGCTCAATAAAATGTATAAGAAGAGTGATACATTCATTTGTCGACAATTCTATTTTATTAAAATGCTATTTGTGTTTAATTCTTATTTGACAAAAAGGTGTCCTTTTAGGGTTTCAATCAATATAATTTGACAAAATGAGTGTTTGATTCAACTAATATAAATTGACAAAAGTGATTATTTTGTTCCAACCTTTTTAAAATGACAAAATTAAATAAATTTGTCTCATTCTATTTAAATGATAAAAATGTATCTTTTTGTATTGCAACAAAAGGACAAATAAACCTTCTCTATCTTTTTACTCTTTTTATTGAAGCCAAGATGACACTAAAAATATACCTTCTTAATTCTAATCTTTTTATTTTAATCTATGATGAAAATAAAATCATTTTATTTATTTTAACAAAATTACAACTACGATGAATTCATTTTATCGCAATCCTTCTATTTACTCTAGTTTAAAAGTAAAAATGATATTTTAATCATGTTCTTTTATTTATATCTAAATTGTAATAAAAGTGTAACTTCTTTAACTATGCTTTTCATTTGCATCTAACATGCAAATAAAAGAGTAATATTTTAATTTATGATTTATTTATATCAAGGAATGCAAATAAAAATACAATTTTTATCTTCATGTTTTATTTGTATCAAAGGATGCAAATAAAAATGCAACTTTCTAATTCAAGGTTTTATTTGCAACAAGGAATGCAAATAAAAATTCAACATTTAATTCAGTATTTTATTTGCATCAAGGAATGCAAATAAATATGCAACTTTTAATTTCATAGTTTATTTGCATCAAAGAATGCAAATAAAAATTCAACTTTTAAATACGATGTTTATTTGCATCAAAGAATGCAAATAAAAATTTAACTTTTAAATACTATGTTTATTTGCATTAAGGAATGCAAATAAAATAAGACTTTTTATTGCAATGTTTTATTTGCATCAATGAATGCAAATAAAATATAACTTTTTATTTCAATGTTTATTTGCATCAAAGTATGCAAATAAAAAAAATATAATCCTTTTACTATGATGTTTATTTGCATCTAAATATGCAAATAAAAATATAATTTTACTTCTAATGTTTTGTTTGCATCTAAAATAGCACACCAAAAATATAGCTTTCCTTATTTCAATGCATATTTGTGTTAGAGAATGCAAATAAAAGAATATTTTATATTTCAATATATATTTTCATAAAAGAATGCAAATAAAAGAGCATTTTTCTATTTCTATGTATATTTGCATAAAAGAATGCAAATAAAAGTACATTTTATATTTCTATGTATATTTGCATAAACGAATGCAAATAAAAGAACCATCTTTATTTATTTAAATTCTTTTTATTGTAAACAACATTACATAAAAATGTAATCTTTTACTTTTATTCAATTACATGAAAAATGTATTTTTTACTTTTAAATCTAATTACATTAAAAATGTAACTTTCATTTCTTTAA
The DNA here is from genome assembly GCA_030737875.1 of Allium sativum. Taxonomy (NCBI): domain Eukaryota; kingdom Viridiplantae; phylum Streptophyta; class Magnoliopsida; order Asparagales; family Amaryllidaceae; genus Allium; species Allium sativum. Next base: position 637,609,850 of record CM060913.1, read on the forward strand.
TCTTATTCACATTAAAAATGCTTTCTTACTTTTACAACAAACATGACGGTGAAAATATTCATTCCATTATTAACACATGACGGTGCAAAATGTTCATTTCTAAATTATCATATAACGGTGTGAAAATTGTGTCAATTTCTAAATTAACACATAATGGTGTAAAAATTGTTCATTACATTTCTAACAAATGACGGTGCAAAATAATGTCAATTTCATTTTAACAAGTGATGGTGCAAAATAATGTCAATTTCATTTTAACAAGTGACGGTGCAAAATAATATCAATTTCATTCAACAAAATCCATGAATATTTTCATTCTTAACAAAATGATAGTGAAAATCATTCTTCCCTTTTTAACAAAAATGATATCTTTTTTACATTTTCAAAACAAAGACGAAATGATTTTTTTTTTCCTTCTATAAACAAAAGTAAATACTTTTATTTACCCACAAAAGTGAATTATATTCATTTACCCACAAAAGTGACTTCTTTTCATTCATAAACACAAGTGATTTATTTTCACTCAAAAACACAAGTGATTTATTTTTATTTAAAACTATCAAAATGAAAGCTTTTATTTTAAAAACAAACAAAGTTACAATCTTTTAATGTTTACAAACACAACGAATATTTTTCATACATGGATTCAGAATAGAATTCAGATCTACAACTTAGATTAAATAAAGGGGTAATTCTGGTTTTACAAAATCAGATCTATCTCATACGAATAGTACAAGCAGCCACCATCAACAACCAATACAATTTTAAGTACAAAAATCGCAGATTCAATTAAATAAATACGTACATATGAGATTTAAACAACAAGTAATAAAATATAATTTTTTAAAAATAGAAATCTCACATCGTTATTGAGTTTTACGCTGTTCAGATCCAAAATTTGTCAAAAATTCAACTTGCTCAAAATCAGGTCTAGTCAGTTTCATTGCGAAGATCTCGGTCTCACGATCGCGGCACACCTGAAATTGTTCGAATCGCCGTTACTTTCATTTCCTTTGAACCCATAGAGTTCAAAACTAGGTTTCCAATTATCTCGGAATGTTTGAAGCTTGAAGACGATCGTGTGGTATGACATCGAAGAGGGAGGAGAGGGCTTGGTGGCACCGTAGGTGGTGGTCAACGCGGTGGGGACAAGGGGGTGCGGCGGGTCCATAAAGGCTGCGGGTTTGGTGATCAAATCCGGGCAATTTACTTCATGAAACCTCATCATGTATGTATCAAATCTAAGAGGAAGAAGAGTTCTACAATAAGTTCTAAATGATCATTCGAATTCATTGAGAGGATTGGGAGTATTTGAGGAATGAAATTCGGAAATTTCTGGCCATGAATGATAAGGGCGGCGGCTGGAGCAAATAGATTAGGGTTAGGGATTTTGTCATTTAGTGAATATTTATATTAATTAATTAGTTAATTACCCAATTAAGGCCTGACTATCAACTTTGTCCGATTTCAGCCCAACGACTGTCGTTCTTACCTATTTACCCCCATTACGGACTCATCTGGCTATGTCCCGCAGGCCCAAATGACTGCTTTGACCCGGTTTTCTTTAATTTAAAATATTTACTTTTATTTTTAATTCAATCGTACAAATAAATTCACCGGGGCCACAAATTAACTCCGAAAAATCCCAAAAAATATTTTTAGCTATGTTTTGACGATACGGTCCTAACAAGATTAATTTCGTTGAATTCTGAGACCGTTTGAAAAATGGTCATTTTCAAGTTGATTAAATTTGACTGAAATTGACAAAAGACATTTCGTCGAAAACAGAGGTCGTCTGAAAAATGGCTATTTTTAATATTAAAAAATATATATAAATTCTACAGCGACTATTCTGATTTTTAGACTGGGCATAACTTTTGAATCCCGCTATGAAATTTCGATTTTTCGGATTTGTTGGAAAGATATATTTAAATATATTCTAATATTTTTTGTTTCACTAAAATCCGTTTTATTTTGCATCCTGTACATCCGGTCAAAGTTCAAGTTTGACTTTTCAAACTACCGTGCTATTTCTAACTCCTTTTATAATTAAAATTAAAATTTTCATTCTAACTTCGATTTAAATAAATTTTTCATCGTTATTATTTAAAATAAATTATTTTTACTATTAAAATTTCTAAAATAAAAATTTTAAATTGGTTCAAAATTTGCGGGTTCTTACACTTTGTGAGCAAGCCACTTAGTTCCGTAACTCGCACGCTTACTTCATCCCCATGGTTCTTATTTTATATATAGCCCAACTCACTCGTCCTATGTACTTCCTTTCAAGAGAAGAAAAATATATATAATCTAAAGAATTCAAATATCATCCCTCAGCAAACAAAAACCGTTCATCGCATGGCCAAATGGGAACGTCCGTCTCCACTTATGTTCAACGGCCAAAATCACTCCAAATAAAACCTCGCCGATCTTCTCCATCTCGAGATATTTCGACTGGGTTCCTGAAGGGAAAATCTTCAGCTTGCCGACCTCTGTCCATGGTCAGAGGCGCTTGGCTTCTGGTGCTCGCAGTTGGCGGTGGCGACCTCCTGAAGTACTCGCGGTTTTGGTGCTATTTCCGAGGCTAGGAGGGTCGAGACAGAATGGGACCAGGGTGAATTGGTGCGTTGTGGAAGAGGGGACGGACAAGAATGGGCTGATGGTGTTTTGGTGGTGTTGGGGACCGACAACGTGAAGATGAGGGAGTCGCATGGGATAACAGGAAGGAGCGTTGGTTTTTTAGGAGGTCCAGATGTTTGTATGGAGATGGAAGACAAGTCATGGCATTTCATTTTGGATGGGTGAATAGTGAATACGGTGGTCAGATGTAGCATAGTAATGTGTTTTCAAATTTGCTACACGCGATCTGGAAGACGTGAATGAAGGGATTTGAGAGTCAAGAAGAAAAGGTAGCTCTGTATTTTTAGTTACTGGAAATGGGAAAATCAAATTGGATAAGGAGGATTCATAGGTTGTCCTGGTGGTTACGGTTGTGTGGTTGAGGTTGCTGTATGTTGTAGCTTTTGGGTACGGTATAGTTGAAGTAGGTTCTAAAAGGTTCCTTAAATAAGGTGTGTACTATGCTTGTATCTGGGAAACAGGTGTTATAACTGTTCCATAAATAGTTGTTATGCTTTGATGATGGTATGTATATAAAGTTACTGATTTGTATTTCAAAAGTTATGTTGTTTAATATATTTTATTCGTTCCGTTGTGAGATTTGTGTTCCTTGTTTTCTTCTACTCTAACTTTTTTTTCTTTCTATTTCTCACGCTCTAACTTCTTTCGATTGATGATTCATATTTCTATGCAATTTGGGTTGGACGTGTGGTGTTATTAGTCGACTCAAAGAGTATGGAAATTCGGGCCATTACATTTGGTATCAGAGCTGAAGGTTGAGTAGTAACCTTGGCTCTGTTGCGTTACTCAATAGAGATGGGGCTAGTAATACCCTAGATTGAATTTGAGTGTACATATATGAGAGCGTATTTTTAGATTCGGTATAAAAATTGTTTTATATTGTGTTGGTTAGTTTGTTGAGTGGTTTATGAATTCTGGTCGATACAGAATGTACAACTGTATCGATATGTGTTTCTAAACTCTCGAGCAAAGCAATTCGATACGGTATTGTTTTAAAAAGGGGTAAATGAATTAATTTTTCCCGAAATATTTTTGATATAAATGGAACAATCTTCTGAAATTATTGATTTGGTTAGTTGTTATTATAATCAAATGAGATAAACTAAGATTAAGTTCAAACCAGAATTGGAATTTAAATTCCGGGCGTTTAGAAAATATTTTCTGAAATATTATAAAGTGATATAACATTGTTTTAAAGTATTTTTGAATAAGAATGATTTTAAATGGATTTTGAAAGTGATTAAGCATTGAAATTACTTCAGTGGCAAGAAAATAATTCTGATAATGGATCGCGACATTATCGGTGTTCATTTTCGAGTTTCCAAGTGATGGATTGCTACCATAGTAATTTAGGAATGAAAAATTTGTTTGAAAAGGACAAGATGTTTTATAAATTCAAATGTTTTGAGTTTAACTGATTATAAATATATGTATATAAATGTATATGATTTCAAACTAATTTGAAATAAAACCTGGAAATTTGAATTCTGGAATTAAAATTTAACTTGTATAAGTTGAATAGGTTGAAATGGTAAAAATGTATCAAATGAATTGAAATTTAACTTAAGTTAAACAAAATTGGATCGGATTACAAATAACTCTGAATGAAATTAAATAAAGAAAAATGTTGAGATTCGAATTATTAATATGAATTCGACTTGTGAATAAGCAAGTTGAATATATATTGGATGTTGTTAATTAAAATTGAATTGTGATAAATTTGGATTCAAGTGTAATAAGTGGATTGACTTAAATAGAAATCAGATTTGAATTGATAGAATGGAAGTGAACTAATCCGAAGTTGATTAGAGAGTTATAAATTGGAAGTTGGATTGATTTGAAACCAACTGGAAATGGATATATGTATACTGAGTAGATACTGAATGGAAGAAAATGCAAGAGATAGAATTTATGTCCGAAAAAAAGGTACATGTTTGCAGTATTACTTGGGTTTGAAGGTTTTATGAGCCTATGGGGCAAGCTGCTTGGCTTTTGATTTTCTTTTGGATTGGAGAAATCCTAGAAAGACGAGTTGTGGTTGTACCGATTGAGTCGTGCAAAGAAGATGATCGCGAAATTTTTCGAAAATTTAAAGAGTTAGAAAAATTTTCACGAAATTTTTTGATAATTTAAAATCGAGTTGTTAATTGTAGTTGAAATAAGAAAACTAGAATTGGTTAATAAAATTTCAAGTGGAATAATGAAATTTATAAATGGATTTAAAATCAATAGGAATGGGTGTGGATATGCATTAGATCATATGGATTGAAGACAAGAAAGTGATGTTGGATTGTCCAAAAATGGTGGACAGATCATTTGGAAAGAATTATGAATGGTCGAGTATTGGTATGAGAATTTGAAGGTCGGGTAAGAACTGGGTTATGAAGGTATGGAAGGTAAGAACTGGGTTACGAAGGTATGGAATGTAAGAACTGGGTTATGAGGATATGGAATATAAGATTTTAACTAAGTAGGTTATGCGGAGTTAGAGTTATAACATTTTTACTGCTTAGCAATTTCAAGGACGAAATTCTTTTAAGGGGAAAGGAATGTAACGACCTAGATTTTTAGCCATTTAATTTTGAACATTTAAATTGGTTTTAAATGTTGTATTGATAATTTAAAAAGGATTTTATAACAAATTTATTTGTAAAACAAAGTTTTCATATAATTTATAATATAATTTAAAACGAGCTCGAAATAGTCGCGGTAGTACGTAATTTAACTTTTTGAACTTCAACTGAATATACAGAATCCAATATAAGTCGGAATTCAATGAAACAAGAAAGGTTAAGATCTATTTGATTATATTTTTCTAAAGTGGAAAATTGAAATTTCGTCTTATAGATTGTGAGTTATGTCCAAATCAAAATTTCAGAAAGTCGCTATGGAATCATTTATATATTATAACGATTTATTAAATAAATGAATCGATTTTAATTAATATGAATGTTGTTTTAATTTGAAATATAAAGTCATAAATTCAAATTAGATTATTTGAAGCTATATGCATAGATTGGATATATATATATATATATTTAGTTTATTTTGAAATTGATTCAATTTAATTTCCAAACGATATCGGATTATAACAAAATTAATTTTATAAAATCCGAAATATATTATTATTGTAAGATTTTTGAGGCATAGTTATAATCTAGTTTATAGAATTTTTCTGTAATTTTTATTTTGAAAAATAAGCAACTTTTCTTTTGAGATATTATACACCCTATATCAGCGGTTTGGGATATCACAATATAAGTTAACTTGTCTATATTATTATATTTTTGGAATCGTGATACATTGCTCGATATGATCGCACTTTTATTTTTGTCCATAGCCACTTAACCGTGAATGAAATTTTATATAGCATGGTACGCAAAGCAAAAGAAGGTAAAAGGGAAACTAAAAATCGTGTATGCATCAATTGTGTGATCTTGTGTAATCAGAATGATTATAATAATATGATTCCATATTAAGACACTTACACATTTCATACAAAATTAGATTAAATTTGAAATAAATTTGTTCTTTTTCGTATAAGCTACTTTCACCGAGCCTTCAGCTGGAAGCTACCTACTCTCCTTGCTTTACTTGTGTGCCACACAACTAATTCCTTTGTGAGCAAGCCACTCAATTCCGTAACTCGCACGCTAACTTCATCCCCATGGTTCTCATTTTATATATATACCCAACTCTCTCATCCCATATACTTCCTTTCAGGAGAAGAAAAAAAATATAATCTAAAGAATTCAAATATCATCCCTCAGCAAACGAAAACCGTTCATCGCATGGTCAAATGGGAATGTCCGCCTCCACTTATATTCAACGGCCAAAATCACTCCAAACAAAACCTTGCTGATCTCCTCCATCTCGAGATATTTCGACCGGGTTCCTGAATGGAAAATCTTTAGCATGCCGACCTCTGTCCTTAGTCAGAGGCGCGTGGCTTCCGGTGCTCGCGGTTGGCGATGGCGACCTCCTCAAGTACTCGCAGTTTTGGTTCTATTTTCGAGGCTATGAGGGTCGAGACAGAATAGGACTAGGGAGAATTGGTGCGCCGTGGAAGAGGGGACTGACAGGAATGGGCTGATGGTGTTTCGCTGGTGTTGGGGACCGACAACGGAAGATGAGGGAGTCGCATGGGATAACAGGAAGGAGCATTGGTTTTTCAGGAGGTCCAGATGTTTGTATGGAGCTGGAAGACAAGTCATGGCATTTCATTTTGGATGGGTGAATAGTGAATACGGTGGCCATAAGTAGCATAGTAAAGTGGTTTCGAATTTGCTACATGTGGTCTGGAAGACGTGAATAAGGAATTTGAAAGTCAAGAAGAAAAGGTAGCTCTGTATTTTTAGTTACTGGAAATGGGAAAATCGTATTGGATAAGGAGTGTTCGTGGGTTATCTTTGTGGTTACAGTTATGTGGTTGAGGTTGCTTTCTGTTGCAGCTTTTGGGTACGGTATAGTTGAAGTAGGTTCCAGGAGGTTTCTTAAATAGGGTGTGTACTATGCTTGTATCTGGGAAATAGGTGTTATAACTGTTCCATAAATAATTGTTATGCTCTGATGATGGTATGTATATAAAGTTACTGATTTGTATTTCAAAAGTTATGTTGTTTAATATATTTTATTTGTTCCGCTGTGAGATTTGTGTTCCTCGTTTTCTTCTATTCTAACTTTTCTTTCTTTCTATTTCTCACCCTCTAACTTCTTTCGATTAATGATTCGTATTTCTGTGCAATTTGGGTTGGACGTGTGGTGTTATTAGTCGACTCAAAGAGTATGGAAATTTGGGCCATTACACATTTCAATCAAATGATGTTCTTGATGACCTTTTATTGTACTCAGCAGGAACGGCTTATACTCATAGTTTACTAGTTGAGGCAACATTCAGTTAAAACCAACATTGCTGGAGATGGTAGAAAACTGGAATAATATCCAATTAAAATGAAAAAGTTGAAAAACATAAATCAAACAGGGATAAAGAAATCTACATACCTAATACATAGGCTAGTTTGATACGATTCTATTAAGGTAGAAACGATTGATAATTGGATGGCTAGATCTAGAATCAGTGTAGTCACACTTGGCATAAGCTTAATTTCGTGGAGATCAAATATATAGCCTATAGTATCTTTGTCGATTACCGAGGTATTGATTGTGGAAACAACTATGGAGGGATTATTTTTATTTCAATTATTGGATGATATTTCTATGGTGCAACGAACAATAGAGCTATTTTCAGACATTCATAGTGTCGTTCATCTTGTAGAAAATCAAGCTTATTATTCTCATACGAAGCACATCGATGTCAGAATTTTCTCCTCATGTTTAAGGAAGAACGAAGCAAGTTCAAATTGTTGAAGGTGATTAATATGGATTATCTTTCAGATATGATGATCAAGTCACTCACCAAGGACAAGTTTGAACATTGCTCGATCAAACTTGATTAGCTTAGTATCAACTACATAATGCCATGAGGCGCCGATCTAACAATTTATAAATGATGATTAAACTCGTTTGAGAGATATATGAATACTTTGAGTTAAAGTGGAGTATTGAAAATATGACACAAATATATTAACGTGTAGAAGAAAAAAGAAACAAACCAATTAGTTTAATTAATTAATTGGTCAAAGATACAATAAAGAAAAAGATATATGTGCATCTTTTCATAGGAGGAAATGGATATCCATGCTATATCAAAAGCAAAATCAAATCTTGGGTAAAAAGAAATACTTGTATGAAATTGATTTATCTTTCTTACTCAATTTTATTTCTTTTTAATACTCAGATTCATTCTCTTTCTGTTCAAAGAGACCTTAAGCTATTGGAAGTTATGCTCATTCTTTCCAAATAACATTTTCCTATTAAGTATTATTCGTTATAATTGAAATATCTACCATTGTATAATATCTCCTTTCTAATTATTAAAAAATAAATTTGTTGGATTTCTGTAGACGTAGGATTCAAATATGAACCTTGTTAATTCTTTATTTTCTTTATTTTTTGATCTTTTTAATATTGAATTTGCATTGTTGTTAAAATCAACAAGTTTAACTGCTTTCGCATTAATGATAAATCATTCCTACATTTTTCACTACACGGGGTATATCTTTCATACACACTAAAATATCTGGCTTTAGTTTCATCTCAATTTCATCCTCTTTTTCAGTCAGCATTTCACAATTACTTCTCTATCAGTTCAGCTTTTCTTTCTCAACACTATCATCGAATTAAAACATACATTCATTTTTGTCAGCTTCTTTCGCATAATGATGATACAATGCTACGCTGCCTTAAAGTCTACTGCTCTGTGCCGTGTATCTTTACATCACAGAGTGGTACCCAAGCCTTAGTACTCTCCAAAAGCACTATTCAAAATCTCAATCTCCTTTCACATGCACACGCTGCTTTATCTCAGATTCCATCTAAGCTCGTTTCTACAATAGCATCATATTTTCCAAATGTTACTCTATCCGAGTCGTCTTCTCTTTCAAATCTGCCAGCTTCACCTTCTTGCTACTCATGTTTTTTAACAACAGTTAGCGAACTCTTGCTAATTTTCCTTCATTTAATACAACATGACACATAACTCTTTTCCTAGTTTAGTTAGCCGCTATATTTCATTCTATAACTACAACACAACATTTTCTAGTTTAGTTAGTGCTTGCACTTGCATCTTAGTAAGAAACTCCTTAGTTCTAATGCATGCACCTACCTTCTTTTCAATATCTATACTTCTTACCAACATATAATTTTCACCCTCTCTCAGACACACCTTCCCCAAGTCAAATTGTTGTCATGAGCATCGTGAAAAATAATTCCGCCAAAGGGGTGAATGTGGATGTTTTCTTGGAAGAAACTCTGATAAACAACAAAGAAGAGGAATCTCGATTTTACTTCAAAATGAAGCCCTGACTTCTAAGATTTCCAGTTATCGATGCCTGAATCTGTTTGCCTCATTTGTTGCTCTGTCTCAAAGCAGTTGTGAGTTCCTTTTTCCTAAGAGTTATAATTTTGATGGAATTGAGTGTAAAATGAAGGGTTTGTTCGAGTAAATCGGCAGTGGATATAACAATTTTAACAACCCTAATAACAAGATCCAAGCTATATTACAATAAATCGAGTAACCATGTACCTTTTTGTGGCTTCATGAACTCATGAACTCGAACAAAACTAGAACTAATTGATTGCGAACACTGCTTGCAACGATGACATCTCTACCTGTGTCCACGAACCCTTTTCGAAGTCGTCTCACGGAATCGAAGAAGAAGGAGCAATGATACTAGCCAAGACGATGGATTTCGTTTCTCCCTTTTTGGATATCAAATTTTTGAATTTTTATGTGTGTTGGAAGAAAGGGTTGGCACCCTTTTTAAAACAAATAAGAACCCTAAGAAAAATAAAAAACACGGTATGCCATTACAAACGAAAAATAAATATCAACGGTTTGATATGTTCTTTTTTTAAGAATGGTTCTCCTCCTTTTAAATGTTCTAATTGTGTGACCCTATAGGTTATTACAACATTGGAAATAATTTAAATTATATTTAATTTATAAACAGTGAGCAACATCTAGTAATACATCGTTGTTATCCAAGTTAAAATAAAATCAACGATTCGATATAGCCTTTTCTGTGATCAGTGTTTCAACGTAATTTAATGCTTTTAACCATTATATCTAAGATTAATCTCGAGGCATGGAACGTATCATCCTCCTTATAATTTAATCCTTTTATCTTGATCTATGAGCAGATAATATAAAACAAATCAATATTTGAGCGCGACTATGTATTTCATAATCTAACTCAATCAAGAGACCCATGGATATCACTACTTATATTGTAGGTTAAATTCCATGTAGTAATTCATATTATTTGATAGATTCAAGATGTATCTAGTAATCACATTTATAGTCTACTCTGCTAAGAGTAACTTTTGATGATTTCAAAACACAAATATTTGAATAAAATATATATAGTGATTCCAGGTCAGAGGACCATTACATCACTATCACTATGAGAATTACTTATGACACTATAATCATAATCTATGAAGTTTTCTCATATTGGGTCCGTCCAATACACTATTCTCCAATACGTATTTGTGTATTGATGATCAATGAGATATGATCATCAGTCAATCAACATACTAGTCTCAATGTTTCATTCTTGTCCTATATACAACAAAACTTAACTAGGGACATTTGAGAATTACAATTCTTATTATATTATATAATCTCATGTTTAAGTTGCTTACTTGAAACTAAATAATTTTATACTATTATTCTACGGACTTCTATTATGTTAATATTTATATTACGCAGTAAATATAACATAACATAATCTTTTATTCAAAATAAAATATAACATCAATAGTGTTATTAATCACATCAAATAGATTTCCTCTAGGGCACAAACTCTAACAATCTCCAACTTGCTCTAGAGACAATCACTCATGTATCGTATACCTAGCAAACTAGTGATATCATTCTTCTGCTGCGACAAAGCCTTAGTAAGTGGGTCTGCAACATTATTATCTATTGGAACTTAGCAGATATGTATATCACCTCTATCAACAATTTCAAGGATGATATGGTATCACCGAAGTATGTGTTTGGATCGATGATGTGATCAAGGTTCCTGGGCCTGAGCAATGACCCCATTGTTGTCACAATAAAGATATATTGTGTAACAACCCAGAATTTGGGGCCAATTTAAAATTTTCATTTTAGAGATTTTAGGGGTGTTTAAATATTTAAAATAAATTATTTCAAATAAAAATGAATGGAAATTTATTTTGAGCAAAGTTAATGCAAATATATTCAAATAAATTGCATAAAGAATTAGAAACAGGATGGTAGTTTGAAAAGTCAAACTTGAACTTTGACTAACAACACAGGATGCAGAATAAACCAGATTTTGATGGAATGAAAAATATTTAAATCTGTTAATGAATATCTTTCTAACGAATCTGAAAAATCGAAGTTTCATAGCAGAAATCAAAAGTTATGGCCAAATGAATTTTCAGAAAGGTCGCTATAGAGATTATATCGCCCTTGAAAATCGACATTTTGCATACGATCTCGGAATTCGACGAAACCACTTTTGTTGGATCCGGGATGTAAAATTATTGCTAGGTTTCAAATTTCATGATTTTTGAAGCTAGTATGTGAGTGTGGCAAAAGAAACTGTGTTTTGTCAATTTCGGTCAAAATTAGTTGACTGAAAAATAGCCATTTTTCAAACAGTCTCAGAATTCGGTAAAATAAATTTTGTTAGGATTGTATTGTCATTAGAAAGCCAAAAATATTTTTCTGGATTTTTCTGACTTCGTATGTGACCCCAGTAAAATTAGAAAGTACATTCGAATTAAAAATAAAAGAATTAATTTGAAAATAAAGAAAACACACTGTAAACTTCAGAATTAGACCTTGGCACTAGCGCCATTGCATTCAGAAGGCGTCAAAACCTATTGTTCGACAGTCATTGAGCGCGAATTGGAGTTCGAACGAAAAAACCCTATTTTTCGGAATTAAATAAATAAAATAAAATAGAAAATACGTGGAGTATACGCATATAAATACGGACCTTGTACATCGTCTTCTTCCCCGATCGCAGAAACCCATAGCCGCCACCCCCCTTCAAAATTTCATCTCCATTTTCCCATTAATCCACTCACAATTAGACTTAGCTGTAGTTGAACTTTTTGAAGCTCTTCCCTTCCTCTCCAATCTCCGACAAGTTTCATTCGATTTCGCGCCCTATAGCTCTCGAATTTCGAGCCCCAACCCGTGACCTTAAAGCCGCCACCGCCCCTAGCACAGCCCGCCGCACCCCCCTATATTCCCGGCGTGGATGCGCCTCTCGTAGCTCTCCAATCTCCTGCAAACCGTTCGCAAAACCGTCGACTACAGCTCCTGAATTCTGAATTCAAAGTTTTGAACTTTTATGAAAATTTCAAGGTATGAATATTTCAGTTTTGTCACGCTTTTAAGCATTACAGCGACAGTTGTTAAAATTCAGTTCTGATTTATTTGTATGAACTTCGAATTGAAATCTTTCAGATCCGAAACTGCCGTGACCTTGAACACGAGATCTGATTGAATCTGAACCTTCCTTTCAAATCCGAGAAAGGTGAGAATTTATTTTTAATATAATTTAATTAATTTAATTATTATTATTATTATTATTGCGTTATGTGAAATGGAAAATCAAACACAAGTAGATCTGCGATGAATGTTGCCATGGGTGGATTCGAATTGTTGTGATACTATGATTTTAGATCCGTTGTTTTTAATCATAGATCTGTTAATTAAAAACATAGATCGGTAGGAAAATTTAGATTTTTCCTCGTTTAAATTTGCTGAAGTTATGCCTTATGGATATGAATCATGTATAAATCTATCATCATATACGTCGTTATGCAACTTACATTATTTTTAGTGTGAATTAAAGTAGGAATTCATATCGTTATGAAATTTACATCAATATGCAATTTACATTACTTCTATTGTGAATTGAAGTAGAGGATTTACATTTTTATAATGTTAAATTAAAGTAGAATTTGCATAGTGGTAAAAATTACATTTTTCTTTGTAATTAAAAGTGAATTCACACCGTATGTCAAAAATTACATTTTTCTTTGTAATTAACATGTGAATACCATCGTATGTTAAAATTTACATTTTTATATGTAAATTATAAAGTGAATTTATACTGTATGTTAAAAATTACATTTTTCTTTGTAATTAATATGTGAATTCCATCGTATGTTAAAATTTACATTTTTATATGTAAATTATAAAGTGAAATTATACTGTATGTTAAAAATTACATTTTTCTTTGTAATTAACATGTGAATTCCATCGTATGTTAAAATTTACATTTTTATATGTAAATTATAAAGTGAATTTATACTGTATGTTAAAAATTACATTTTTCTTTGTAATTAACATGTGAATTCCATCGTATGTTAAAATTTACATTTTTATATGTAAATTATATAGGGAATTACACCGTAGGATAAGAATTACATTTTTATAGGTAATTAAAACATGAATATACATTTTGGGTTAAATATTACATTTTTATATGTAATGTCTATAGGGAATTATACCGTATGACAAAAACTACATTTTTCTATGTAATTAAAGGATGCAATTTAACTGTATGATAGAATTTACATATTTTTTTTTAATATATATGTGACATAGAATGAGAATGAACATTAGAAATAAAATTTATTTATTTTATATGCAAATAAGATGTAGGAATTTGATATGAAATTAAAAATCATATTTTTACAATGTAAATTAGAAGTAGAGTTTGCATTGTAATTAAAAACCATATTTTTACAATGTAAATTAGAAGTAGAGTTTGCATTGTAATTAAAAACCATATTTTTACAATGTAAATTAGAAGTAGAGTTTGCATGTAATTAAAAACCATATTTTTACAATGAAAATTAGAAGTAGAGTTTGCATGTAATTAAAAACCATATTTTTGCAATGTAAATTAGAAGTAGAGTTTGCATTGTAATTAAACTTACGTTTTTATATGTAAGTTTAGAATGTACATTGAAGTTGAAATCTACATTTTTATATGTAATTTAAAAGTAGGATTTTGCATGTATCAAAGTTTACATTTTTACATGTAAATAAAAAATATAGGAATTCGCATAGGAATTAAATTTACATTTGTATGTAAATATAAAGGATGGAATTTACATTTCCAATGTAAGTAAAAGAATGAATTTAGGATGCGATAATATTATTTTCATTTTCAAATGAATTAAAATTTGGTAAGTATCGGTAGTTGTGTAGAGCGTTGTTTTAATCAAACGACGTTATTACGATTCAATGATTATATATATATAAATATAATTAAAATTAAACGAATAGGGCGTGGTAGTTCGCGTTTTGAAATCGTACTTTTAAACGACTATACGAGAAGATCCGACCGTCGAATTTTCTTGAAACTGAAACCGTTAGGACCGTCTTGGAAAAATCTTTCCAACGATATATATAACATTAAGATCCAACGGTTAGATTCTGAGAAATGTGAAAATCAAAATTGGTTGAATGTAGCGCCATAGTCGCCCATGGACTTAAGGCGTCGTTATTTTAAAATTTAATTATTTTAAATAATTAAAATAGGAATGAATCATTAATAAAAATAATTATTAATCTATAAGAAGGATTTTAAATATATATATACTAGGATTATTTGGAAAGTCCGAGTTCTCTCATTCTAAATAATCAAACGACGTTAATTGAAGTAAGAAGATGGCGTATGAAGACCGTAAATCTTCCCTCGAATGGACAACGATCGAGGCCCTGATTTGACTTGCTCCCAATTTAAGGGTCATGGTCATTGCCCAAACGTACGTGTTGATTTCACGGGTTTGGCTTTCGCTCAGACCCAGAGCATAAGCTAATAAATGGATTGTGTGTCTGACATCATACTCTATCAAATATCATGTTATTGATCTTTTGTCGAATGTATGGATGTTTGGTGGTGGGGAATTTATTCTCTTACTTAACACCCGTTTATATATTTCTTCAAAGGATTGGTAGTGCGATATGGAGTGATGATGTGGCATGCTAAGATGCATAGGATCAAGGTTTTGTTGAAAAGCAGGCCTTGTGGGAAGATCAAAGCATAGCCTTTTTAGGCATAGCTTTGTGTACAGCGTGACTTCGCGAGCCTCACACACCGGTGGAGTCTAAAACGGGAGAAGGGAACACAGGGAGAGCAGCACGTTTCTTTCTAGCTAGAAGTGGTGATTGGGTTTTAACACGGCCCAACATTTTACTTATGTGGATGATGGAATGAGGCGCCTCGGATGATTGGTCCTATAGGACTTGCAAACGTGTGTTCAGGAATAACTAATCCGCAACTCGTATGGTGGACCGGCCCTGCAGCTTTCCAAGGGTTCACTGCGGGGGATCCTGTGACATTAGCTAGAGTGTCTCGAATCGGTAGGAGCTCCTCCCTAGCCTTGACTCATGATGGAAACCAAAATCCAAATACGACCCTATGAATTTGATTGTATTACTAGTATGGAGGCATAGTAGTATGGGATACTATTCTTCCTAGGATTTATACATTTACTTTGAAATGTTTTGATATATACTAATAATAATATTAAACTCATATTTGCCGTATTTAGCATGTTTAATCACTATAAGATAAAACCCTATCCTCTGGTTTGTGTTGCATTGTGTGATGGGACCTGGGTCTTATGGTGATTCCATTTTTCTAAAAAGCATAATGTTGTTGTACGATTTACTCATTATTTGTTCTGACACCTTTATGCACGGCAAACCATTAGAGTAAACTCGTTCCGCATTAGCGGCGTGGTCTTTGGATTTGCCCTATTAATAGTGATTAATTAGTTAAGAATTATCACACCAGTCCCACGATTGACCCGTTGTTTGTTTCCACCTATTTGCAAACTCGGGTGCCCTCCTTTCTACACGGGCAACCTAGTAAACAGGTTTATTCTTCGCTTGGAGTCTTTTCTTTGGAGCTGCTTATTATCTTTCTTGGATTTGCTTGTGAAGAGGTGATGATTTGGAGCATGAAGACATCTATCATTCACTGCTATTGCATTTTCCTTTTTTATTTCCAGACATTAAACTTGGTTTATTTCACATTGTTTAAGTTGGAGTTGGAACTAATTTCTTTTCTGCAAACTTGATGTAATAATCTAGAATTCTATGGCTATGGATTTTCTGTGGTTGATGACATTATATTTCCGCTGCTATGATGTTGTTACTCTATGAATTTCCTATGCTATGTTGTATCTGTGATATGTATTATTTTATGTATGTTGTATTCCAAATGAATATTCCTTACTTTCATCCTGTAACGACCCAGATTTTTGAACAGTTTATCTTAAATATTTAGTATGATTTTAAATATTATAGATGGTATTTTATTGGGTTATTGTTAAATAATCGAAATACGATTTATTTTGATAATTATCGAAATACGAGAAGTTTGAAATAATTCAATTCGAAGATAAAACTGAACGATGATAATAGAAATTCATTGATGAAGAATTTATTTATTTTGAATTTAAAATGATTTAATATGGCTATTTTAAATATACGTTCAAATTAAATTGTATAATCTATTTCATTGAATTCAGAATAGTGAATAACGTTGGAAACATCGGTCGTCACGGTTGAATAGCGGTTCTGGATTTGCTATTTAGGAACCACGAGATATTTCGAAATATTTTATATAATATAATCAGACAAAATCAATCAGCTGACCTAGGAACTAAAAATCGTGCAACCTATATTATACATCGAGCTGGAGAAATTGTCTTCTGCCCTGGGTATCAAGGAGACAGAGATTTAATGGCGTATGTACACCTTGTCTCCCTCTCGCCTATTTATACTCGTTTCCCCTTCATTTCATTTGCAGAAATCGAAGGCTTCAAGCCAAGTAAAAATGTCGCTCCATTCCTCAAAATCCCTAAATAGAAAATTGCCCGTTTCTAAAACCTCTCCCCTCCTCAAATTATCGGGATCCGATTGTGGTGCGATACAGCCTGGAGTTCGACGTCGGTTGAAAAACGCGACAGTGTGGAGTTCGCAATAGGGTTTTGGGACTGCCAAGGGTTCGATTCTCACGGAGTATTGTGCAACTCGACGCCAAAGTGAAATCGAGGATGAAGTTGAGTTCGTGGAAGGAGTGGGACTGTTGAAGGGGTCGCGATGCTCTACTGGTGATGGCTCGAGTTGTGGGTATGCTGGGTGGTAACGAACTGTGTGAGGGAGGGTACAAGCCGTGAGCAGGAAATTGGTGAAACAGTGTTCGAACGGTGTTCGAGCATGACAGCCATGAATAGGAAATTGGTAAGGGGGTACAGATCCGTGGATTTTGCAGTGTCGAAGAGGAGCAGTAAAGAGGTTGAACATGAATTTAGGTAATTTAAATAAATTTAAATTAAATTAATGTTTTCTTATTTAAATTAAATTAGTTCAATTTATATCCAAACTCGTAAAAAATTATTATATATGTTATACAAATGACAGATTCAAGTGAAACGAGTTTGGTTAGCTTTGTGCTGACAAAGGCAGCACATACGAGTCGAATTGGGATTTTTCGGCAGTTGATTTGGGATTTTTAATTGAACGCTGTTCGATTTAAATAAAAATTGAAATGGATCGGCAATTAAAAACCACGGTGAGTAAATCTCACTCACCTTTATTTATAATTATTTTTATTTCGTTAAAAATAATTGTTGTTGCCTGCTTGAATTTTTCTGCTTGTTTTATATATATTAGTTATTTAGGCTATTATATATATATTGGGTTGATTGATTGGTTGGATTCCCGCAGTCTCATTAGCGGATGCCCGCAGTTTCATAGCGGATGATTACCCTATACGCCCCACGCTATGATTAGTGGATGACCTTCTATACCACGATATTCTGCCACGAAGCAGAATTGGTATTATTTATGTGCTAACATCTGTGGATGCAGGAAAACAGGTTGGAGGAATCCAACTGGATTCCTCAAAAATATATTATCTGTTTGTTTATTTGTTTGCATATATATTGTTATATATGATGTGTTAGAAAAATAATTCGTTGCTTTGTGTGTTTAAATATCACTGGGCTTAAGTAATGATATTTAAAATATCGTGGAAGGATATTTGAGATTTAAAAAGGGAAATTTCTATTTTTTTTAAATAGAATTTGAATTTTAAATGGAAATAAAAATATAAACTTGTTTTGAAAAATAAAACAAGTAGTTTTCTTTTTAAACGAAGGTTATAAATAATTCTTTTATAACGAAGTTATAAATGAAGTGAAAAGAATTATCATTTGATAATTCAGAAATAGAAATACAAGTGTGAAATTGGAATTTGAAATGAAATTTCAAAATAGGATGTGAAATGGAATTTTTAAATATATAACTCAAATGAAATTTGCGTATAACATTTGAATAGTAGAATTAAAAAAGGAGTTTAAATATTTGAATTTTAAATAAAAGAAAAAGGAGATTGAATATTAGAAATTCAAATAGAAGTTCAAATAGAATTTGAATAGACGAAATTAGAATGAAAATAGAATTTGAATTCAAAGGGATAAAAATAGAATTTGAATTCGAAGGAATTCAAATAAAGAAAATTCAAATAGAGACTTTGATATAAAATTTGAAAATAATTCAAATAGAGATTTGAATATTGAATTTCAAAATAGAATTTGAAATAAACTTTGAAAATAGGATTTCAAAGTAGGATTGAAATAGGATTTCAAAATAGGAAATCCAAATAATTTTGAAATGGAATTTGAATTCAAAGGAGTTCAAATGGATTTGAGATAAGGAAAATTCAAATGGGATTTAAATAATGGGTTTTAGTAAAGAGGATTTAAATATAAGAATTTAAATAGAATTCAAATGGTGTTAAATATAAGAATTCAAACAAAACTCAAATGGAGTTTAAATAGAAAGAATTTGAATAAGAGGAATTCAAAGAGATTTGAAACATGGTATTTGGATTCAAAGGAATTAAAAATGAGTTTAAATATTTGAAGTTCAAATAGATTAAAAATGGAACTTGGATTCAAATAGTTGAAATAGAATTTGAATATAGAATTTGAATTATAATCGAATTGGAATTTGAATATAGATTTCAAATATAAATGAAATAGAAGATCAGAAATATTTGTTGAGTTGGGAAAAATGGTTTGATATATGTTTAAAATATATCAGAATAGAGTTGAATTTATATAAACGAAGTTTTAAAAGTTCATATATATAAATATAAATAAAACGAACTCGCCGCAGCGCTGCAGTTCGTAAAATAACGATTCGAACTTCAATCGAGTATACAGGACTCAATTGGAATCGGATCTCTTTGAAACAAGAAACGTCAGGACCGGTTTGAAAATAGTTTTCTAATGAAAGAGAAAAATATGAATTTCGTCGTATAGATTTTGAGTTATGTCAAAATCAAATTTTTCAGAAAAACAGCGCCAGAACTATTTAAAAACCATAACGGTTTATTTCATTTTATAAAAAGGATTTTAAACAAATAAAATCCGAATTTCTATTTAGAAAATTTCAGATTTGAGTTATGAAATATATGTGAACTCAGGTGAAGTAATGATTTGATTTTTGAAACAGAAATCAGATTTTTGATTATTGAATAGAATTAACTAATTTGAATAGTAATTAGTTAAATGGGATTTTGAATTGATATTGGGCTTTGAATAAGTGAATTCGATTTGAAAATTTATATTCGAAATCGAAAGGGAAGCTAGAATTGGAAACTTGAAATTCAATTTGGAGATAAGCTAATTAAATATTTTGTTTGAACATGTTATGTTCAAACAAAGAAGTGAAATAGGCAAAAAGGGCTAATTAAAGAATAATTGAGCGAAACTGAATTCAAACGATTCAAAATTGAATTCAAACGAATGGATTGAGTGGAATTGAATTGGAAACAGGTGAACAGGTGTTAAACAGACATGGAATGGAGTATATGAAGATTTTTATTTATGTGCCCGACAAAAAGGTACATGTTTAAATTCATATATGGGTTTTATGCGCCGTATCGGCTAGCCGCTTGGCTTTTTCTTTTTTTCTTTTTGAGATGAGAAGGTACCGGGAAGCTATTTGAAATTTCCCGATGCTCCCGATACAGGGGAGGTTATGGCGAAATTTTCCGGAAATTTAAGGAGTTAGAATATTTTTAAGATATTTTGATAGTTAGAAATCATTGTATCGACGTACAGAATTCGATAGGTAAGTGAATATAAAAATCGAATATTGTAAACAAAAAGGGAAATCTATAAATTAGAAATAGAAAGCGAACTTTATCCATGTTTTTAAAATGAATAATTGGATTGTATAGTGTGTTTATTCGAGGTAAGTGGTTTTGCCGTTTTGAAGTTGAGAATGTTTTCAGTTAAGGTCTGAGAGGTAATTTTACCCCAACTTGATTGATTTCATTTTTAATGGATAAATAGCAAGATCCAGTCTCGAAGAGAAGTGTTTGAAAAAGAGTTAGTTGAATAAAATATTTTGGGTTGTTGTAACGATGTTTTACACAACATTCGTTTTAAACCCAAATGATGGGATTTTGGAAATATAACAGTAAATATTTCCTGAGTATAATTAAATAGTCGGAATAGAGATAAGTGATTGAAATTGTTTTCAATTGCAAATAGAGACATTTTCTAATATATAGAAAATAAAAGAAGTTAATATTTGGAAACGTTTTCCAAATGGCATAAGAGGCAAGATGATTATTGAAAATATTTGGGTAACAAATATTGATGAGAAAATAGAGAAGTGGTTTAATTAATGAATATTAATTAAAGAGACCAGTGATTTGTTTGATATGTTGGATGAACACTTGTTTTTATTCGATAGTTAAATCACAGACTATCGAAGTTTTGACCATCGTTGTCAATATGGAGAGACCGGTTGGATTATTATCCGAAGAACCACTCCGTATCGGCATAAGCGTTGCGAACCAAGTATGCTGAATATATTGAAGACGGAGTAAAGTGCAAGGGCTTTTCTATTAAATAGAAATAGTGCCTTCGGTTTCGTTCAATCCCAGAACGAACGAGAATGGACGAATGTCTGACAGAGTATTTCCAATGATCAAATGGGTTGGTCTGTATAAATATATGTGGTTGCAACGGATTTATTCCCTTAGCATAACATCCAGAATATTTGTGCAAATCAATTAGTGATTAACGGATCTGACGATGTGGCATTCAAAGTGATTGTGTTATCAATGAATGGTAAGTATTCGTAGCCTCAGGCCTCAACAACCGGGAAAGGACAAAAATCGGGCAGGCAGCATGGCTATGTGAGTCGCACCCATTAGGGTGTATAATCACCTATCTAGAGGTTCATTTAATTTCTTATTCTATTCGATGCTGTCCCAGTCGGGAGACGGTTGCTGATCCCAACCGTTGGTGATATACATTCGATACACTCAAGCGAAATGAGTGGTCGGTCATGTGTGGGCCGGGTTACAAGATGTTCTTGTTGAACCCAGTGTATTCCTCTCTAGAGATACACTAGCGGAAGGTGGTTCCATACCTTGTCATGTTGGAAATCCAATCTCCAATAAGCGCCATGCGGTTTTTGATTTTATACTATATATGTGGAGCGTGAGATGCAAGCGTTCTGCTATTTGGTTATTTATTTGATGTAGACATTACTATAATATCACTGGATTTGATAAACAAGTGGTTTGGGTTATAGTAAGGTAAAAACCGTCCATGTTTATGTGTGGGCTGGTCTTACTATTATCTTTTCTTTCGAAAAGGATTTTTAAAGTTAAACAAGTGGATGGAGTTTACTCACACCAGTCCCATGACTGACCCAGAGTTTATTTTGTTTTGTTTTCCCTAAACTCTTGGGTGCCCAAATTTGTACGGGCAGTCAAGTAGTCGGGATTTCACAGATTCAATTGAAGGAGCTGGAAGCAGGAGGCTTCACCGGTTAGCTATAGGCTATCATATATTCCGCTGTGAACCTTGTTTGTATCTGGAAACAGGAGTTTATAACTGTTCCAGAAATGACTGTTGTGCTCTGATGATGGTATGTATATAAAGTTACTGATTTGTATTTCAAAAGTTATGTTATATAATATATTTTATTCGTTCCGCTGTGAGTTGTGATCTTCGTTTTTCTTCTATTCTAAGTTTTCTATCTTATCTATTCTCACCCTCTATCTTCTTTCTATTAATGGTTCGTATTTCTGTGTTATTTGGGTTGGACGTGTGGTGTATTTAGTCAACTCAGATAGCTCAGATTTGCGGGTCGTTACAGTTGGTATCAGAGCTTAGGTTGAGTGAATACCTAGGCTTTGTGGGGATGTGCTCATTAGAGATAGAGTCAGTAGTACCCTAGAATGAGTTAAGTGTATATATACGAGAGAGCGTATTTGTTAATTGATATAAAAATTGTTTTATATTATGTTGGCTTGTCTGTTGAGTAGTTTATGAATTCTGGTCGAATCGTGGGACGCCACGACGTCGATAGGAGTTTGTAAACACTTGAACAGAAGAATCAACATAATATTGTTTTAAAGTGGGTAAATGAAATAATTTTACCCAAACTTCTATTTTTGATATAGAAAGAATAATTTTCTAGAATTATTATTATATGGATGTGTTGGATGTTGATTTTATAATCAAATGAGATTATAAACTTAGAATGGTTAATTATAACCAAAATAGAATTTGTATAGAAATTAAATATACAAATGAGATAAATTAGAATTAAATTCAAACCAGAATTAAGAATTCAAAAATCCTGGGAAGTTGACAAATATTTTTCAAAGTATATTAAAATAATATAGATTTGTTTTAGAAGGATTTGAAAGAAAATCATTTTAGATGGATTTTGAAATAATAAAGCACTGAACTCACTTCAGTGGCTGGGAAATAATTCTGATGATGATTGCAACATCATCAATGTTTATTTTCGAGTTTCTAAGTGATGGATTGCTACCTTAGAAAAAGCTTTTGAAGGGAATTTGTTTTAATAAAACAAGTTGGGTTGAAAATTCAAATGTTTTGAATTTGAAATGGAAATAAATATATATGTATATATTTAAGTGATTTCAGAAGGATTTGAAATAGAAACCCGGGAATTTGAATTCTGGAATTAAAATTTAACTTAAAACAAGTTAAATAAATCAAGTGAATGAATTGATTTAGAATCAATTTGAATGCATGTGAATGAGAAACCAAATGTTTTGGTAAAACTAAATTGTTGAAATATGCGGAGTTGAGTTTCAACATAAGTGAGATTTTGAAAAGTAATAGATTTGTACCATTTTTCCTACCTTAGCAATTTCGAGGACGAAATTATTTTAAGGGGGAAAGAATGTAACGACCCAGATTTTTGAACAGTTTATCTTAAATATTTAGTATGATTTTAAATATTATAGATGGTATTTTATTGGGTTATTGTTAAATAATCGAAATACGATTTATTTTGATAATTATCGAAATACGAGAAGTTTGAAATAATTCAATTCGAAGATAAAACTGAACGATGATAATAGAAATTCATTGATGAAGAATTTATTTATTTTGAATTTAAAATGATTTAATATGGCTATTTTAAATATACGTTCAAATTAAATTGTATAATCTAATTGTATAATCTATTTCATTGAATTCAGAATAGTGAATAACGTTGGAAACATCGGTCGTCACGGTTGAATAGCGGTTCGGGATTTGCTATTTAGGAACCACGAGATATTTCGAAATATTTTATATAATATAATCAGACAAAATCAATCAGCCGACCTAGGAACTAAAAATCGTGCAACCTATATTATACATCGAGCTGGAGAAATTGTCTTCTGCCCTGGGTATCAAGGAGACAGAGATTTAATGGCGTATGTACACCTTGTCTCCCTCTCGCCTATTTATACTCGTTTCCCCTTCATTTCATTTGCAGAAATCGAAGGCTTCAAGCCAAGTAAAAATGTCGCTCCATTCCTCAAAATCCCTAAATAGAAAATTGCCCGTTTCTAAAACCTCTCCCCTCCTCAAATTATCGGGATCCGATTGTGGTGCGATACAGCCTGGAGTTCGACGTCGGTTGAAAAACGCGACAGTGTGGAGTTCGCAATAGGGTTTTGGGACTGCCAAGGGTTCGATTCTCACGGAGTATTGTGCAACTCGACGCCAAAGTGAAATCGAGGATGAAGTTGAGTTCGTGGAAGGAGTGGGACTGTTGAAGGGGTCGCGATGCTCTACTGGTGATGGCTCGAGTTGTGGGTATGCTGGGTGGTAACGAACTGTGTGAGGGAGGGTACAAGCCGTGAGCAGGAAATTGGTGAAACAGTGTTCGAACGGTGTTCGAGCATGACAGCCATGAATAGGAAATTGGTAAGGGGGTACAGATCTGTGGATTTTGCAGTGTCGAAGAGGAGCAGTAAAGAGGTTGAACATGAATTTAGGTAATTTAAATAAATTTAAATTAAATTAATGTTTTCTTATTTAAATTAAATTAGTTCAATTTATATCCAAACTCGTAAAAAATTATTATATATGTTATACAAATGACAGATTCAAGTGAAACGAGTTTGGTTAGCTTTGTGCTGACAAAGGCAGCACATACGAGTCGAATTGGGATTTTTCGGCAGTTGATTTGGGATTTTTAATCGAACGCTGTTCGATTTAAATAAAAATTGAAATGGATCGGCAATTAAAAACCACGGTGAGTAAATCTCACTCACCTTTATTTATAATTATTTTTATTTCGTTAAAAATAATTGTTGTTGCCTGTTTGAATTTTTCTGCTTGTTTTATATATATTAGTTATTTAGGCTATTATATATATTGGGTTGATTGATTGGTTGGATTCCCGCAGTCTCATTAGCGGATGCCCGCAGTTTCATAGCGGATGATTACCCTATACGCCCCACGCTATGATTAGTGGATGACCTTCTATACCGCGATATTCTGCCACGAAGCAGAATTGGTATTATTTATGTGCTAACATCTGTGGATGCAGGAAAACAGGTTGGAGGAATCCAACTGGATTCCTCAAAAATATATTATCTGTTTGTTTATTTGTTTGCATATATATTGTTATATATGATGTGTTAGAAAAATAATTCGTTGCTTTGTGTGTTTAAATATCACTGGGCTTAAGTAATGATATTTAAAATATCGTGGAAGGATATTTGAGATTTAAAAAGGGAAATTTCTATTTTTTTTAAATAGAATTTGAATTTTAAATGGAAATAAAAATATAAACTTGTTTTGAAAAATAAAACAAGTAGTTTTCTTTTTAAACGAAGGTTATAAATAATTCTTTTATAACGAAGTTATAAATGAAGTGAAAAGAATTATCATTTGATAATTCAGAAATAGAAATACAAGTGTGAAATTGGAATTTGAAATGAAATTTCAAAATAGGATGTGAAATGAAATTTTTAAATATATAACTCAAATGAAATTTGAGTATAACATTTGAATAGTAGAATTAGAAAAGGAGTTTAAATATTTGAATTTTAAATAAAAGAAAAAGGAGATTGAATATTAGAAATTCAAATAGAAGTTCAAATAGAATTTGAATAGACGAAATTAGAATGAAAAATAGAATTTGAATTCAAAGGGATAAAAATAGAATTTGAATTCGAAGGAATTCAAATAAAGAAAATTCAAATAGAGACTTTGATATAAAATTTGAAAATAATTCAAATAGAGATTTGAATATTGAATTTCAAAATAGAATTTGAAATAAACTTTGAAAATAGGATTTCAAAGTAGGATTGAAATAGGATTTCAAAATAGGAAATCCAAATAATTTTGAAATGGAATTTGAATTCAAAGGAGTTCAAATGGATTTGAGATAAGGAAAATTCAAATGGGATTTAAATAATGGGTTTTAGTAAAGAGGATTTAAATATAAGAATTTAAATAGAATTCAAATGGTGTTAAATATAAGAATTCAAACAAAACTCAAATGGAGTTTAAATAGAAAGAATTTGAATAAGAGGAATTCAAAGAGATTTGAAACATGGTATTTGGATTCAAAGGAATTAAAAATGAGTTTAAATATTTGAAGTTCAAATAGATTAAAAATGGAACTTGGATTCAAATAGTTGAAATAGAATTTGAATATAGAATTTGAATTATAATCGAATTGGAATTTGAATATAGATTTCAAATATAAATGAAATAGAAGATCAGAAATATTTGTTGAGTTGGGAAAAATGGTTGGTATATGTTTAAAATATATCAGAATAGAGTTGAATTTATATAAACGAAGTTTTAAAAGTTCATATATATAAATATAAATAAAACGAACTCGCCGCAGCGCTGCAGTTCGTAAAATAACGATTCGAACTTCAATCGAGTATACAGGACTCAATTGGAATCGGATCTCTTTGAAACAAGAAACGTCAGGACCGGTTTGATAATAGTTTTCTAATGAAAGAGAAAAATATGAATTTCGTCGTATAGATTTTGAGTTATGTCAAAATCAAATTTTTCAGAAAAACAGCGCCAGAACTATTTAAAAACCATAACGGTTTATTTCATTTTATAAAAAGGATTTTAAACAAATAAAATCCGAATTTCTATTTAGAAAATTTCAGATTTGCGTTATGAATTATATGTGAACTCAGGTGAAGTAATGATTTGATTTTTGAAACAGAAATCGGATTTTTGATTATTGAATAGAATTAACTAATTTGAATAGTAATTAGTTAAATGGGATTTTGAATTGATATTGGGCTTTGAATAAGTGAATTCGATTTGAAAATTTATATTCGAAATCGAAAGGGAAGCTAGAATTGGAAACTTGAAATTCAATTTGGAGATAAGCTAATTAAATATTTTGTTTGAACATGTTATGTTCAAACAAAGAAGTGAAATAGGCAAAAAGGGCTAATTAAAGAATAATTGAGCGAAACTGAATTCAAACGATTCAAAATTGAATTCAAACGAATGGATTGAGTGGAATTGAATTGGAAACAGGTGAACAGGTGTTAAACAGACATGGAATGGAGTATATGAAGATTTTTATTTATGTGCCCGACAAAAAGGTACATGTTTAAATTCATATATGGGTTTTATGCGCCGTATCGGCTAGCCGCTTGGCTTTTTCTTTTTTTCTTTTTGAGATGAGAAGGTACCGGGAAGCTATTTGAAATTTCCCGATGCTCCCGATACAGGGGAGGTTATGGCGAAATTTTCCGGAAATTTAAGGAGTTAGAATATTTTTAAGATATTTTGATAGTTAGAAATCATTGTATCGACGTATAGAATTCGATAGGTAAGTGAATATAAAAATCGAATATTGTAAACAAAAAGGGAAATCTATAAATTAGAAATAGAAAGCGAACTTTATCCATGTTTTTAAAATGAATAATTGGATTGTATAGTGTGTTTATTCGAGGTAAGTGGTTTTGCCGTTTTGAAGTTGAGAATGTTTTCAGTTAAGGTCTGAGAGGTAATTTTACCCCAACTTGATTGATTTCATTTTTAATGGATAAATAGCAAGATCCAGTCTCGAAGAGAAGTGTTTGAAAAAGAGTTAGCTGAATAAAATATTTTGGGTTGTTGTAACGATGTTTTACACAACATTCGTTTTAAACCCAAATGATGGGATTTTGGAAATATAACAGTAAATATTTCCTGAGTATAATTAAATAGTCGGAATAGAGATAAGTGATTGAAATTGTTTTCAATTGCAAATAGAGACATTTTCTAATATATAGAAAATAAAAGAAGTTAATATTTGGAAACGTTTTCCAAATGGCATAAGAGGCAAGATGATTATTGAAAATATTTGGGTAACAAATATTGATGAGAAAATAGAGAAGTGGTTTAATTAATGAATATTAATTAAAGAGACCAGTGATTTGTTTGATATGTTGGATGAACACTTGTTTTTATTCGATAATTAAATCACAGACTATCGAAGTTTTGACCATCGTTGTCAATATGGAGAGACCGGTTGGATTATTATCCGAAGAACCACTCCGTATCGGCATAAGCGTTGCGAACCAAGTATGCTGAATATATTGAAGACGGAGTAAAGTGCAAGGGCTTTTCTATTAAATAGAAATAGTGCCTTCGGTTTCGTTCAATCCTAGAACGAACGAGAATGGACGAATGTCTGACAGAGTATTTCCAATGATCAAATGGGTTGGTCTGTATAAATATATATGGTTGCAACGGATTTATTCCCTTAGCATAACATCCAGAATATTTGTGCAAATCAATTAGTGATTAAAGGATCTGACGATGTGGCATTCAAAGTGATTGTGTTATCAATGAATGGTAAGTATTCGTAGCCTCAGGCCTCAACAACCGGGAAAGGACAAAAATCGGGCAGGCAGCATGGCTATGTGGGTCGCACCCATTAGGGTGTATAATCACCTATCTAGAGGTTCATTTAATTTCTTATTCTATTCGATGCTGTCCCAGTCGGGAGACGGTTGCTGATCCCAACCGTTGTTGATATACATTCGATACACTCAAGCGAAATGAGTGGTCGGTCATGTGTGGGCCGGGTTACAAGATGTTCTTGTTGAACCCAGTGTATTCCTCTCTAGAGATACACTAGCGGAAGGTGGTTCCATACCTTGTCATGTTGGAAATCCAATCTCCAATAAGCGCCATGCGGTTTTTGATTTTATACTATATATGTGGAGCGTGAGATGCAAGCGTTCTGCTATTTGGTTATTTATTTGATGTAGACATTACTATAATATCACTGGATTTGATAAACAAGTGGTTTGGGTTATAGTAAGGTAAAAACCGTCCATGTTTATGTGTGGGCTGGTCTTACTATTATCTTTTCTTTCGAAAAGGATTTTTAAAGTTAAACAAGTGGATGGAGTTTACTCACACCAGTCCCATGACTGACCCAGAGTTTATTTTGTTTTGTTTTCCCTAAACTCTTGGGTGCCCAAATTTGTACGGGCAGTCAAGTAGTCGGGATTTCACAGATTCAATTGAAGGAGCTGGAAGCAGGAGGCTTCACCGGTTAGCTATAGGCTATCATATATTCTGCTGTGGACCTTGTTTGTATCTGGAAACAGGAGTTTATAACTGTTCCAGAAATGACTGTTGTGCTCTGATGATGGTATGTATATAAAGTTACTGATTTGTATTTCAAAAGTTATGTTATTTAATATATTTTATTCGTTCCGCTGTGAGTTGTGATCTTCGTTTTTCTTCTATTCTAAGTTTTCTATCTTATCTATTCTCACCCTCTATCTTCTTTCTATTAATGGTTCGTATTTCTGTGTTATTTGGGTTGGACGTGTGGTGTATTTAGTCAACTCAGATAGCTCAGATTTGCGGGTTGTTACACATCCCGTGGAAGTTTGGGGTCATCACAGTTGGTATCAGAGCTTTGGTTAAACTTAGCTTTGGGATATAACATATTTATGATAATTCGTTTACATAGAATCACAATATTCTATGGCGAACATTACATGTGAATACATAATAGTCAGTCATTCTATCATTATCTTTTATCCGTCCTTTTATCTTGATCAACTCCTCAAATCACCATT